>CM029017.1:77097820-77415451 GCA_016801055.1 Panax notoginseng | reverse complement strand
AGAATATCTTTGGCCTGCAGTGCAAAGATGAATTATTGATAAATATCTTTGGCCTGTAGTGCAAAGATGAACTGTTGATGAATATCTTTGGCCTGTAGTGCAAAGATGAATTATTGATGAATATCTTTGGCCTCTAGTGCGAAGATGAACTGTGGTTGAATATCTTTGGCCCGTAGTGCAAAGATGATTTGTTGATGAATATCTTTGGCCGTAGTGCGAAGATGGATTTATTAGCATGATTATGAACATGAACTGTGATTTGGTATAACCATGATCTTTGATGTTTCAGGTAAAGACAGGTGATGAAAATATCCTTCGTCCTGGGTGCGAAGAAAAAATTTAGAATCACAATTATGATTTTGAGTTATTCATATGGTTGTGGAAAGGAACTGTTAAGTGATGTTACAGGGATAAAACATTGTTGGTGGATTTTTAACATAGAGAAGATAATAGACTTTTTAGTCTATTTGACTCTTCTAATGGATTGCTCGTTCCGCTGCAACTATGGTTTAAATTTTTATCATCTACCATATGTTCTAAATCTCTGATTTATTACTGATGAAGACTATTGATAATTTAATTATCTTTAGTCATGATATTCTTTACTGGGCTAGTTGTGCTCACCCTTTTGCTTCACAATTCCTTTCAGGTAATAAGAGTGTAGCTGGGTCGAGCGGGGGTAACAGGGGAATAGAACGGTGGTCATTATTTAGTAGTTATATTTGGTGAATCAACTAGGGTGAGGCGAACCCAACGTTGGAAGGGTGTTTTGTCACTATCATACAAGATGTCTAATGACATACACTATCGTGTCATAATAAGACACGGCTGTGGACATCCACTTGCTGAGTATATCTACGAGCACTACCTATATAATCTTGATGTTTGTTTGAAGTATAATTCACGATTAAAAACAGTGGAGATAATGATAAGTCAAGAGAACACTCACCATTAGAAAGAATATGATAGTAATCTTCTCGTTTTTCTTTGGGGTCTATTAGGTCAACCAAGGATAATTCTGTGGCCATATGATATCTATCATAACCTAGAAGCATGGCCTCCCATGTACGAAGGTTTCCTTGAGCACTTCCCAAAGATTCTAATTTCTAAAACAGTTTTTGACTATACCTTTATGTAAGGTGTTACTGTGAGGTGCTGTCCAAGGTTGGGACATGTGTCACATTTGGTATATATTTGTATTCAAACTCAAAGCATATGTGTTGTTGTATTTTATACGACAATTGTTGTAATAGAGTTGTAGTTGTTTTCTGTACCATGTATTTGACGACTCAAAATGGGTTGGATGGAATGGACCTATTTTTGGGTTGTCACAGTTGGTATCAGAGCTTAGGGATATGGTTTTTGGCGGAGATCGGGGAATATAACAAGGAGGGGAGAGATGAGTAAATCCTTCGCTAGTGTCCTACCTAAGCTTATTTGTTGGTCAGTCATACTATCGGGATATGATGTGATATGTTAATTTGTTAAATTAACCTTTATTTTTGAAGCTATATTCTAGAATGATATCTGAAATACAGGAGATGAGCAATGGAGAAATCATGATGATAGGAAAGATGGAATCTGAAATGAAAGCAAGGTATTCTCAACTCTTCGAAATATCAGGTACGCAAATTTCGAGGACAAAATTTCATAAGGAGGGGAGATTGTAAGACCCCGAATTTTATGAAATAAAAGTATTCAATTTTTTTTATATAATTACGATTTAGTAAATGGTTAAATTGATAAAAGTTAAAGTTATGGGTGAAATGTGAAAATTTTTCAAAATAAACAAGTGGTTATAAAATAATCATTGTTGTCGGGGAATATTCGTTGGTCGTGGAATATTATTTCTGTTGGGGAATATTCGTACGACGGTACAACTATTTGTGGGCCCCATAACGGAAAACGGTCGGATGAAGATAACGACAAAAATTGAGTTTTTATAATTAACGGCGTAGTTGTTACCGTTAACACTGTTGGAATACCCGGTGGTTAAAATGCAGTAATACACGTTGTTACACAGTAGCACACTGATTGCACAATATTTTTGAATTATTGATTCTTACGAAGGAAGGCACTACTCAATAATTGTTACAGTAGTTACTGTTCAATATTTTATTTTATTGATTCAATAATTGTTGCGTTGATATTTTATATTATTGTTGTTCAATAATTATCATTGCACAGTATTTTCCATTATCAGATTAATAATTCATATTATTTGAATAATATTACTAGATAACATTATTGGCAATGTCTAGAAAGTTCTGTCTAAGGAGAGGTTTGGTCACCTAATTGCGCGCCAGTAAGGAGAAATTCTTATTGGAAAGCCCCCTCTTTCCTGGGAACGGCCTGGTTGTCATAAATGTGATTCTGTAATATTATTTGTGAATAATTAATTATTGATTTATATGACAAGAAAATATTTATTTTATGCGGATATAAATGAGGGATATATTTTTCTGGTTAAAAATGAAGGAGTTAATGTTGAGGTATTTTATCTGTATTTTTGTCGGAACGGAGGTATTGAAAATCAAATTAGGGTTTTTGAGAAATTTTGCGAGGGTTATAATTTTTAATCCGACCGTTGGATCGTGGTAATATTTGGATATGTTATACGTATATAAGTTGAGTATATGTCCACAAATTTTGAACCGTTAAAAATGAACGTATGATTTGTTATGAATTTTACGAGATGACTGGATAAGAAATTGTTGAATTTTCAGAGTTAATCATTTTGGTAGAAAATTCTAGAATTGGTGGGCCCCACTCTTAGTTGGTGAAAAATGTGCTGAAATTTTTATTCAAATGTGGTGGGTGGGAATAGTAGCAGGTAAAGCCATTAGGTTGCAGGTTAAGTCTGCTTCGGCGTGCTAACATTTTCCTATAAATAGAGGGCTAAGTTAGAATTGAAAATCACACTAGAAACATAAGCTTTCTCTCTTTCTCTCTCTATATTATGAAGCATATTTTGTGAGTATTTAGATACTTTGAGAGTTGCTATTCAGTGCAAGTTTCCTTCGGCTTTGCATTCCAGTCAGAAATACTGCACTTTTGAGGTAAGGGATAATAAGGGATTTTAAGGATTATTATGTTTTTCAGTTCGTAATTCTTCTAACCTTCAAAAAATTCTGGAAAAATTTAAAATGATATTTTGATGAGTTTTATTGATTGTGTCCAAAAAAGGTGATTTTTGGATGTATAGATTAAGAGTTATGAATTTTATGAGAAAAGACTATTTTAAAAGCAACCGCTTATAACTCCTTGTGGTTAACTCCAAAATTGATGAAATTTTTATTGGAAGTATATCTATATAATATCAGTGTACTGTATGAGTTTCAGAATTTTTGGATAAAATTACAATTTATGATAAATATCTAAATATTCGGCGGTTTTGGCCATATGAAAAATAGTAAATGAATTTTAAAAATTCCGAAAAAAATATATATTCAATATGGAACTATATTCTGCTAAATCCCAGAATAGAAATATTTTTGGGACTGATTTGATATTTTTCATGAAAATAGTCTAGTTATGAGTAAATAAATTAAATATGTTATGTGAAGTAAGAAAACTAGAAAATATAATTTTATGGCTTGAGAATCATATACGAGTTATATGCAGATTTTTGATGAGGATTTTGGTTATTGATGATGAAATCTTAAGAGTTGGCATTTTATGATGATTAAATGCATTAATTAGTAAAGTATAAACAATTTAAATAAATTGTTTATAAGCTTAAGAAATATTATTCTCTCAATATCACTATACCGAAATATTGGTATGTGTTTTATTGTGGAATTTCTATCTTTTTGTGTCGGAGTTACTATTCACGAGTTACTATTCACGAGTTACTATTCACGAGTTACTATTCACGAGTTACTATTCACGATAAAATTGGTTTCTTTTTTAACCAAATTATAGTTGATTTATGAATATTACTCTTGAGATTAAATTAATATGTTGATCATATTGTTTTTATTATCATATATAACATTTTTATAACCCTGATGTTGAAATTCTCTTTCAGTTGAGTGTAAAGATGGATAGATTGTTGGTATGATCATGACTATGGGTCCTCTTTGGCCACTAGTGCAAAGTTGAATTGTTGACTGGTATGATCATGACCATTGAATTTATAACTGAATATCTTTAGCTTAAGTGTAAAGGTGAATTGATCAACATGGTTATAATTATTGTTTATATAATTCTGAAATGATTATATATTTCTTTGAGATATTAATATATTTGGCCTATAGTGCAAATATGAACTGTTGAAGAATATCTTTGGCCTGTAGTGCAAAGATGAATTATTGATGAATATCTTTGGCCTGTAGTGCAAAGATGAACTGTTGATGAATATCTTTGGCCTGTAGTGCAAAGATGAATTATTGATGAATATCTTTGGCCTCTAGTGCGAAGATGAACTGTGGTTGAATATCTTTGGCCCGTAGTGCAAAGATGATTTGTTGATGAATATCTTTGGCCGTAGTGCGAAGATGGATTTATTAGCATGATTATGAACAGGAACTGTGATTTGGTATAACCATGATCTTTGATGTTTCAGGTAAAGACAGGTGATGAAAATATCCTTCGTCCTGGGTGCGAAGAAAAAATTTAGAATCACAATTATGATTTTGAGTTATTCATATGGTTGTGGAAAGGAACTGTTGAGTGATGTTACAGGGATAAAACATTGTTGGTGGATTTTTAACATGTAGAAGATAATAAACTTTTTAGTCTATTTGACTCTTCTAATGGATTGCTCGTTCCGCTGCAACTATGGCTGAAATTTTTATCATCTACCATATATTCTAAATCTCTGATTTATTACTGATGAAGACTATTTATAATTTAATTATCTTTAGTCATGATATTCTTTACTAGGCTAGTTGTGCTCACCCTTTTGCTTCACAATTCCTTTCAGGTAATAAGAGTGTAGCTGGGTCGAGCGGGGGTAACAGGGGAATAGAACGGTAGTCATCATTTAGTAGTTATATTTAGTGAATCAACTAGGGTGAGGCGAACCCAACGTTGGAAGGGTGTTTTGTCACTATCATACAAGATGTCTAATGACATATAATATCGTGTCATCATTAGACACGGATGTGGACATCCACTTGCTGAGTATATGTACGAGCACTACCTATATAATCTTGGTGTTTGTTTGAAGTATAATTCACGATTAAAGACAGTGGAGATAATAATAAGTCAAGAGAAGACTCACCATTGGGAAGAATATGATAGTAATCTTATTATTTTTCTTTGGGGTCTATTGGGTCAACCAAGGATAATTCTGTGGCCATATGATATCTATCATAACCTAGAAGCATGACCTCCCATGTACGAAAGTTTCCTTGAGCACTTCCCAAAGATTCTAATTTCTAGAACAGTTTTTGACTATACCTTTATGTAAGGTGTTACTGTGAGGTGCTGTCCACGGTTGGAACATGTGTCACATTTGGTATATATTTGTATTCAAACTCACAACATATGTGTTGTTGTATTTTGTATGACAATTGTTGTAATAGAGTTGTAGTTATTTTCTGTACCATGTATTTGATGACTCAGAATGAGTTGGATGGAATGGACCTATTTTTGGATTGTCACAGTACAGAATGAGGAATGTATGACGTGGATGTTTCTGAGAGGTCTAAACCCCGAAATTCGGCAATATCTTATTTCTCACAAATTTTTTCTATATTCAGATGTTGTCAATAGGGCTCAGTTATTAGAGAGAGATAATGAGTATATTCAACTGAGGGACCACAACCAGGGTCATACCGGTGGCAGCAGCCATCAGAGCAATGGTAACCAGCGGCGAGAAAGAATACAGACAAAAGCGATAACCACTCTGGTGGTAATTGTGGCCATGATAATAGAAGAAGCGAGTCGGGAGGAGATTTCAAAAAGAGAAGGTACAACAATGACAACGTGAAGACGTCAGCACCAACATCAACTATTTTTAGGGGAGGAGAACAACCACCGGTCATATATTATAAATGCGGGAAAGAGGGACACATCAGCCCAAACAGACCACAACAATCCAAGGTGTGTTATAACTGTGGAAAGGAAGGTCATATAACTAGAGATTATCTTGTAGCGAAATCAAGTCTAGCGGGAATGGTGACTTCGAAGGCTGTTTCAGACAAGTCAAAGTCAGCGGTTCCTGGAAGAGCATTTGTCATAACATGCCAAAAGATGAAAAACCCGAACAAGGTGATCACGAGTAAGCTAATCATAAACCCTTGCAAAGTTTATACCTTACTAGATACTGGTTCTACCCATTCTTTTATCTCTCCTGTTTGTGCTCAACGTTTGAACTTGACTCCGGAGAAATTAGACTTTAACTTATATGTTGAGACTCTGTTAGGAGAAACTTTCATTACATCCACTGTTTATAAATCTTTCTTGATTCAAGTAGAGGCCATCACATTACCTGTCGATCTTATTTCGTTGAAAATACTTGCATTTGATGTGATTTTAGGGATTGATTGGTTAACCACTCATCATGCTAAAATTGATTATTTTTGTAAGGTTGTTAGTTTTCATATTCCTAACCAACCTGTTATGCGAATTCAAGAAACCAAATCACTAAAGTCAATCAATGTCATATCAAGCCATAAAGCCATTCGTTTATTGAAAAACGGATGTCAAGCTTTCTTAGCCCATGTCATGGACTTGAACAAAAATACGTCAGATTTGAATAATATTTTTGTTGTTAGTGAATTTCCTGATGTATTTCTTGAAGAACTTCCCGGTCTACCCCCAGAACGTGAAGTTGAATTTTTTATTGACCTTGAACCTGGTACAAAACCCATTTCTAAAATCTCATATCGAATGGCTCCTATTGAACTTCAGGAGTTAAAGGTCCAACTACAGGAGTTTTTAGACATCGATTTCATTCGTCCTAGTACATCTCCTTGGGGTGCTCTTGTTTTATTCGTGAGGAAGAAAGAAAAGAGTATGCGACTTTGTATTAACTACGAGAATTGAACCATGTTACCATCAAGAATAGGTATCCTCTACTTCACATTGCTGACCTGTTCGACCAGTTGCAAGGAGCACAATTATTTTTAAAAATCGATCTTTGTTCTGGATATCATCAGCTGAAGATTAAAACTGAGGATATTCCGAAGACGGAGAACTCGGTACGGGCATTACAAATTCTTAGTCATGTCTTTTGGATTGTCTAATGCTCCTGTTGCTTTCATAGATATGATGAACCGTGTGTTTAAGGAATATTTGGATCAGTTCATTGTCGTCTTTATTGATGACATCCTCATCTATTCCAAAAGTCGTGAAGATCATGAGCGCCATTTGAAGCTAGTACTTCAAAGGCTTTGTGATAACAATCTATATGTCAAGCTGAAGAAATGTGAGTTCTGGCTTGAGGAAGCAGTATTCCTTGGGCACGTAGTGTCAAAACATGGAGTATCTGTTGACCCAGCGAAGATTAAAGCAATGCAAAGTTGGGAGCAACCGAAATCGGTGACTGAAGTACGTAGCTTTCTAGGCTTAGCTGGTTATTATCAGAAATTCGTGGAAGGATTTTATTTCGAATTGCCACTCTATTAACTCAGCTAACAAAGAAAGATACAAATTCGTATGGAGTGAGGAATACGAGAAGAGTTTCCAAGAGCTCAAGAGGAGAATCATTTCGACACTTGTTCTGAAAATACCATCTGGTTCGGATGGATTTGTTATCTACAGCAATGCTTTAGTCAAAGGTTAGGATGTGTTCTCATGCAACATGAGAAAGTCATAGCTTATGCCTCGCGATAACTCAAAGAATATGAGAGGAATTATCCTACTCATGATCCAGAGTTGGCAGCAGTCATTTTCACGTTAAAGATCTGGAGACACTATCTTATAGGGAGAAAATAGAGATTTATACGGATCATAAAAGCCTCAAATATTTCTTCACCTAAATGAAACTCAACACGCGACAACGACGTTGGCTCCAGCTGTTGAAAGATTACGACCATACCATTGAATATCATCTTGGAAAAGCAAACGTGGTAGCTGACGCATTGAGTAGAAGATCATATGTGGGTACGAGTGCGATGTTGTTAACACAAAGACCCATTTTATACGACTTACAAAGGATGGAGATAGAGTTAAAGGCTCCAAGTACCCACATGATGATATCAAATATACGAGTAGAACCGACCTTAATCGATAAGTTTAAAGCTGCTCAAGCTACAGACCTGGAGCTGATGCAAGAAGTCGTTATTTCAAAAGCGAGAATCGACAATGTGAGGAAAGCTCAAACCTTCAATTTATTAGTCCATTTGAAATCCTCGATCGAGTAGGAACTGTGGCTTATAGACTCGCTTTTCCGCCAAGTATGTTGCGTGTTCATAATGTTTTCCACGTATCGATGTTACGTAAATATGTGGACAACGTAAATCACATTATTGAGTTAGAACCAGATGAGATAGCCTAAGATTTAATGTACGAGGAGGTACCTTTCAAGATCTTGGATATGAAGGAGCATGTCCTACGCACAAAGGTTATACCACAAGTCAAGGTTTTATGGAGGAACCATGCTATTGAGGAAATGATTTGGGAGTTGGAATCGAAAACGAAAGCGAGGTACCCTCACCTTCTCGAAGCACCATGTACATACGTCAATTTTGAGGATAAAATTTCATAAGGAGGGGAGTTTGTAAGACCCCAACTTTTTATAAATAAAATCGATTTTCTTCTAATTATTATTTTGAATAATAAGGTGTTAATTTGATATAATGCTTTGCTTATGGGTAAATGTTCAAAATTTTCAAAATAAGTAAGTGGTTATAAAATATTCATTGATGTCAGGGAATATTCATTTGGTCGTGGAATATTCTTACTGTTGAGGAATATTCGTACGAAGACGCAACCATTTGTGGACCCCATAACAGAAAATGGTCGGATGAAGAAAGCGATAAATTTGAGTTTTACAAATAACAGCGTAATCGTTACCGTTAACACTGTTGGAATACACGATTGCTGAAATACAGTAATACGCGTGGTTGCACAGTAACACACGGTATTGCACAATATTTTTGAATTATTAATTTTTACGTAAGAAGGCACTACTCAAAAATTGTTACAGTAATTACTGTTCAATTTTTTTTTTATTAATTCAATAATTACTACGTTGATATTTTATATTATTGTTGTTTCAATAATTGTCACAGCATAGTATTTTCCATTATCAGATCAATAATTCATATTATTTGAATAATATTATTAGATAGCATTATTAGCAATGTCGAAAGAAGTTCTGTTTAGTAATGGGGTTTGGTCACCTAATTGCGCGCCAGCAAGGAGAAATCCTTATCGGAAAGACCCCTCTTTCCTGGGAACGACCTGGTTGTCATATTGTGATTCCGTAATATTATTTGTGAATAATTAATTATTAATTTATATGATAAGAAAATATTTATTTTATGTGGATATAAATGAAGGAAGTAAAATTGAGGTGTTTTATCAGTATTTTGTCGGAATGGAGGTATTAAAAATCATCCGTATGTGGATTTCGGACATTTTTGTTTAGTATTTGGAAAAATTTTCTTCTACAAAGTTGTAGAGAATAAAATTTCCTAGGAAATAGACATGAGATTTGAATTTTTCGATAAAAGAGCTATTTATTATGAATTATTGAAGTTTTGAAAATAAATATTTTTATTAAAAATATTGGTGGGCCCCACTTTTGGTTGGTGTGAAAAATATAAATTTTGGTGGGCCCCAATGGTGGTGGCTGATTTTTGGTCCAAGTGGTGTGAGTAGAAATTTTTAAAAAAAAATATTATTTTATTAATTTAGTCTACTTTGGCGTTCTAAGCATTTTCCCAAAAATAGGGTGCTTAGTTAGAATTGAAAATCACACTAGAATCAGAAGATTTCTTTCTCTATAATATCCAACGTATTTTTGTGAGTATTTAGATACTTTGAGAGTTGCTATTTAGTGCAAGTTTCCTTCAGCTTTTTATCCGATATTTCATACAGAAGTACTGTTCTTTTGAGGTAAGGGATGCTATTTTCTTCGTAAATGATATTTTTCTTTCAATATCATTATGCCGAAATGTTGGTATGAATTTTATTGTGAAATTTCTACCTTTTTGTGTCGAAATTACTATTCACGTATACGACACTATTCACGTATACGACACTATTCATAAATACGACGCTATTCATAGAAAAATGAAAATTTCTCTTCTTTGTTCAAGATGTCTATTATGGTTATTATCTTTGATTGTATCTATGTTTTGATCTTCATTCTTGAATTTTATTCAGCTATGATTTATTATGGGGCATTTTTGAATTTGGATAAACCGAAGTACGAATCCCTAATCTTTGATCTTTTATCTCACTGAATTTGTTTTGTTTAAAATATTTTCATCATTCTCAGTCCTAAATGATGATATAACTAAATATCTTTGGCCTGTAGTGCAAAGATGAATGATTACCTGATGAATATTTTTGGCCCATAGTGCAAAGATGAACAGGTGTTGAGATGAACATGACAAACTGGTGATACAAATGAATATCTTTGTCCTGTATTGCAAAGATAAATATTTGATTCAAGATGTATATTGATTGATGTTACAGGGATAAAATATTGATGATGGACTTTTAAATTCATAGATGATAGTAGATTTCATTCTCTACTTAAAATCTTCTAATGAATTATTTTTTTTGCTGCAAATATTGATCTAAAACTGGTTGTCCATTATATATTATCTGATTTATTGAAGGCTAACGATAATTTGTTCTACATTATCTTAGTCATAATTTTCTTTACTAGGCTAGTTGAGCACACCCTTTTCTTTTTTGTTCCATTTTTCTTCTCAGGAGGTGAGAATATAGCGGGAACTAGTCGGGGTATGAAGTGATGTTTCCAGTCGGCTATTTTAGCAGTCCTCACTATTTTGTAAAATAGTGTGATAATAATTGTAATGAGGACTCTTTTTGAGTTTGAATACTGTCTATTAGACAATATTTGTATTTAAACTCACAGTATATGTGTTGTCGTATTTTACATGACAATTGTAATAATGAAGTTGTAGTTTTTTTTTGTACCATGTATTTGGCGACTCTGAATGGGTGGTGTATACCTATTTTGGGGGCGTCACAGTTGGTATCAAAGCTTAGGGATATGATCTTTTACGGAGATCGGGGAATAGAACTTGGAGGGAAGAGACGAGTAAATCCTTCTCTAGTGTGTCCTACCTAAGCTTATTTGTTAGACAATCAGAATATAGGGATAATATATGGCATGTTAATTTGTTTAATTAACCCTTGTTTTATGGCAGTATTTGAGAATGGCAGCTGAGAATGTTAACAATGGAGTGAATGAGACTGTGGAGACACCTTTAATCACTAACCAGGGGAACGTGCAACAAGAAGGCAATATTCCTCCTGTAAACAACACTACCGAACAAACGATGAATGATGAGATGTTTAGAAGATTTTTGCAGTTCATGCAAAATCAGATGAGGGAGACTCGTGTACAAAATATGGGTGGAAATGATAGCAACGCGCGACTTGTCACAGCCAAGCAGTTTAAAGAGTTGGGACCACCAGAATTTTTTGGAAAGCTGAATCCGATTTTGGCGAAAACGTGGGTTAAGCAAATTACCAAGATATTTGATATCTTAGGATGCATGGAGGAACAGAAGGCTCCATTCGCCACCTTTATGTTTCGCGATGAGGCAGATTACTTGTGAGAATCTGTGAAGCGTACCCAGCCAGCAGCACTCAATATGTCTTGGGAAACATTTCAGAAACTATTCAATGACAAGTACTTTCCTGAAAGTATTCGTCATATGAAAGCGGTAGAGTTCCTTAGACTGGAATAGAACAACATGACTATGTCCCAGTACGAGGCCAAGTTTGCGGAGTTATCCAGGTTTGCACCTCATTTGGTTGAAAATGAGAAACGTATGACGCGGATGTTTATGAGAGGTCTAAAACCCGAAATTCGGTAATATCTTATTTCTCACAAAATTTTTTCTATATTCAGATGTTGTCAACATGGCTCAGTTATTTGAGAGAGATAATGAGTATGTTCAAGCGAGGGACCACAACCAGGGTTATACCGGTGGCAGCAGCCATCGGAGCAATGATAACCAGCGGGGATTAAAGAATACGGACAAAAGCGGTAACCACTCTGGTGGTAATTGTGGCCATGATAATAGAAGAAGCGAGTCGGGAGGAGATTTCAAAAAGAGAAGGTACAACAATGATAACGTGAAGACGTCAGCATCAACATCAACTATTTCTAGGGGAGGAGAACAACCACTAGTCATATATTATAAATGTGGGAAAGAGGGACACATCAGCCCAAACTGCCCACAACAATCCAAGGTGTGTTATAACTGTGGAAAGGAAGGTCATATAGCTAGAGATTGTCTTGTAGCGAAACCAAGTATCTCTCCTTACTAGATACCAGTTCTACCCATTCTTGTATCTCTCCTATTTTTGCTCAACGTTTGAACTTGACTCCAGAGAAATTAGAATTTAACTTGTAGGGGCCATCACATTACCTGTCGATCTTATTTCGTTGAAAATACTTGCATTTGATGTGATTTTAGGGATTGAATGGTTAACCACTCATCATGCTAAAATTGATTATTTTCGTAAGGCTGTTAGTTTTCATATTCCTAACCAACCTGTTATGCGAATTCAAGCAACCAAACCACGTGAGCAAAAATAGAGATATGACTTACAAAGGATAGAGATAGAGTTAAAGGCTTCAAGTACCCACGTGATGATATCAAATATACGAGTAGAACCGACCTTAATCGATAAATTTAAAGCTGCTCAAGCTACAAATCTGGAGCTGATGCAAGAAGTTGTTATTTCAAAAGTGAGAATCGGTGATGTGAGGAAAGCTCAAACCTTTGATTTATTAGTCCATTTGAAATCCTCAATCGAGTAGGAATTGTGGCCTATAGACTCGCTTTACCGCCAAGTATGTTGCGTGTTCATAATATTTTTCACGTATCGATGTTACGTAAATATGTGGACGACCCAAATCACATTATTGAGTTAGAACCAGATGAGATAGCCTAAGATTTAATGTACAAGGAGGTACCTGTCAAGATTTTGGATAGGAAGGAGCATGTCCTACGCACAAAGGTTATACCACAAGTCAAGATTTTGTGGTGGAACCATGCTATTGAGGAAATGACTTGGGAGTTGGAATCAGAAATGAAAGTGAGGTACCCTCACCTTTTTGAAACACCATGTACGTACGTTAATTTCGAGGATAAAATTTCATAAGGAGGGGAGGTTGTAAGACCCCAACTTTTTATAAATAAAATTGAATTTCCTCTAATTATTATTTTGAATAATAAGATGTTAATTTGATATAACGCTTTGCTTATGGGTGAAATGTGTAAATTTTTCAAAATAAGGAAGTGGTTATAAAATATTCATTGTTGTCAGGGAATATTCGTTTGGTCATGAAATATTCTTGCTGTTGGAGAATATTCGTACGACGGCGCAGCCATTTGTGAGGCCCATAATGGAAAATGGTCGGATGAAGAAAATGATAAGTTTGAGTTTTTATAAATAACGACATAGTTATTACCGTTAACACTATTGGAATACCCAATGACTAAAATACAGTAATACGCGTGGTTGCACAGTAACACATGGTATTGCACAATATTTTTGAATTATTATTTCTTACGTAAGAAGGCACTACTCAATAATTATTACAGTAATTACTGTTCAATATTTTATTTTATTGATTCAATAATTGCTACGTTGATATTTTATATTATTGTTATTTCAATAATTGTCACTGCACAGTATTTTTCATTATTAGATCAATAATTCATATTATTTAAATAATATTATTAGATAGCATTATTAAGAATGTCTAAGGAAGTTCTATCTAGGAAATGAGTTTGGTCACCTAATTGCGCGCTAGTAAGGAGAAATCCTTATCGGAAAGCCCCCTCTTTCCTGGGAACGACCTGGTTGTCATATTGTGATTCTATAATATTATTTGTGAATAATTAATTATTAATTTATATGATTAGGAAATATTTTTTTTATGTGGATATAAATGAAGTAAGTAATGTTGAGGTGTTTTATCAGTATTTTATCGGAATGGAGGTATTAAAAATCATCCGTATGTAGATTTTGGACATTTTCTGTTTGGAATTTGAAAAAACTTTCTTCTACAAAGTTGTAGAGAATTAAATTTTCTATGGAATAAACATGAGATTCAAATTTTTCTGATAAAAGAGCTATTTATGAATGATTGAAGTTTCGAAAATAAATATTTTTATTAAAAATATGGATGGGCCCCACTTTTGGTTGGTGTGGAAAATCTGAATTTGGGTGGGCCCCACTAGTGGTGGCTGAATTTTGGTCCAAGAGGTGTGCGTAGAAAATTTTTGAAAAAAATATTATTTTATTAATTTAGTCTGCTTTGGCGTTCTAAGCATTTTTCTATAAATATGGTGCTTTGTTAGAATTGAAAATCACACCAGAATCAAAAGATTTCTCTCTCTCTCTCTCTCTCTATAATATCCATCGTATTTTTATGAATATTTAGATACTTTGAGAGTTGCTATTTAGTGCAAGTTTCCTTCAGCTTTTTATTCGATATTTTAGACAGAAGTACTGTTCTTTTGAGGTAAGGGATGTTATTTTCTTCGTAAATGATGTTTTTCTTTCAATATCATTATGCTGAAATATTGGTATGAATTTTATTGTGAAATTTCTACCTTTTCGTGTCAGAGTTACTATTCACTTATACGACATTATTCACGTATACGACACTATTCACAAATACGACACTATTCATAAAAAAATAAAATTTTCTCTTCTTTGCCCAAGATGTCTATTATGGTCACTATCTTTGATTGTATCCATATTTTGATCTTCATTCTTGAATTTTATTCAGCTATGGTTTATTATGGTGTATTTTTGAATTTGGAAAAACCGAAGTACGAATCCCTAATATTTGATCTTTTATCTCACTAGATTCATTTTTTTTACAATATTTTCATCATCCTCAGTCCTAAATGATGATATAACTGAATATCTTTGGCCTGTAGTGCAAAGATGAATGATTACTTGATGAATATCTTTGGCCTGTAGTGCAAAGATGAACAGATGTTGAGATGAACATGACCAACTGGTGATACAAATGAATATCTTTAGCCTGTAGTGTAAAGGTGAATATTTGATTCAAGATGTATATTGATTGATGTTACAGCGATAAAATATTGATGATGAACTTTTAAATTCATAGATGATAGTAGATTTCATTCTCTACTTAAACTCTTCTAATGAATTGTTATTTCTGCTGCAAATATTGATCTAAAACTGGTTGTCCATTATATTTTATCTGATTTATTGAAGGCTAATGATAATTTGTTCTACATTATCTTAGTCATAATATTCTTTACTGGGCTAGTTGAGTTCACCCTTTTCCTTTTTGTTCCATTTTTTTTCTCAGGAGGCGAGAATATAGCGGAAACTAGTCGGGATATGAAGTGATGTTTCCAGTCGGCTATTTTAGCAGTCTTCACTATTTTGTAAGATAGTGTGATAATAATTGTAATGAGGACTCCTTTTGAGTTTGAATACTGTCTATTAGACAATATTTGTTTTTAAACTCACAGTATATGTGTTGTCGTATTTTGCACGACAATTGTAATAATGAAGTTGTAGTTATTTTTTGTACCATGTATTTGGTAACTCAGAATGGGTAGTGTATACCTATTTTGGGGGCGTCACAGAAGTTCCCTAACCTTTGCTACTTTATTATTCAACAAGGTTTACTTTGCGCTGTCATGTTATACTTATGCAAGTTCTCTATCTATAATCTCTTATTGAGAAGTTAAGTTATTATTGTTAAGCAAGTTTCCTAATCTTACTTTTACGTTATGAAGGTTTCTTGTAGTTATTATTCAATTGAGCAAGTTCTCTAACTTTAATCTTTCATTATACAAGTCCTTGTTCATAACTTGTTATTGTTATGCATATTCTTTAACTCTGAAATATTGTTGAGCAAGTTCCTAAACTATACTTTTCATTGAGCTAGTTAATTAATCTTTACTCCTTCATTATAAACAAGTTTGTTTTGCTTATTCAAAATCTGTACTGTTGTTAAAAGCTTGATCTTGTTGCAAAATATTTGTTCAGCTATGAATAACTATTATTCAATCTTTGATCACCAATGTCATTGTACAGTCTTACATTGTAGTACTGAACTCTTAGTTGACTAGCAATCCTTTATTGATTCAACTAATCCTTAGTTGATGAATGTTCTATAAACTAAATTACCCTTGAAGTCAATTCAAACCAAACTTCCTTTGGTTTGCTTATGTGTACTCACACAGTTTTGAAAACATGTAGTCGATATTTAACACTTGTTCAATTTAGAAATCGTTGATACTCTATGTCTTACTGATTCATCGATAAACCTTGTTCATGAAGATATTGTAATCAAACTCTTGAATAGTTATTGATCCCTATTTGATTTAACCAGTACTTGGTTAATGGTGTCCTAAAGATCTAGAATTCCTTTGAAGTTAATTCCAAACCAAACTTCCTTTGGTACGGAACCTGATAATCTATGCTGAGATGAATAACCCTATATCAGGGGATTATTTTAGAGCTACGCAATGGCGTTAAAATGTTTGCGCATTACATAGTACAAAGGGCTGATTACCTGGAGTATGAGATGATGGTCCCTATAGTCATTTAGACTGTTAAAGGTTACAGTAGAAACACTTATTAACCTAGGACATAGAAGATGATTATGGTCTTTTAGACGGTTAAAGGTTAAAGTCGAAATTCTTGACAACCTAGAACATAGTTCGTTGTCTTGTGACTCTCAGTGTATTCTTTTGATGATTGATATCTTTTGTTAACTTAAAATTCATTATTCCTTTGAACTTATAGCTTTTGAATTAAAGTTTATTGTTCTGATAAGAGTACTTTACCATTAAAAGTTTAGTTAATTGTCATTCATAGAATGTTATTGTATACTATTCTTCTTGTGGGCAATTGTTTGCTCACTCTTGCACAAAACAATGCAGATGAAGTTAAGAAGTTTGAAGAGCTTTCTACAAGCAAGGACAAGGGCAAAGTGCTTGATTAGACAACATTTAATTCACCATTTATTTATGAAGCTTATGTAATAGATTTGATTATGATTATGTTTTAATATTCCGCTGATGAAGGTTAAATGACCTGGGATTTATCTTGAGATTATGTAACCCTTAATGGGAGATTTATTATTTAAACTTTTGAGTTTAATTATATCCTTTGTTTATGGGTAGTTAGTTATGATTTAATTGGACAGTGAACACCAAATCTGTGGGATTGAAGTACCCGGATTTGGGGGTGTCACATGCCCGATAGTCAGCATGAAGCGACTATTATAATGAGTACACACTGAAATAGTTACCCCTAAGTTGGGTAAACTTTGGAACCTGCATGACATTAAAGTTAAAAACCGATTGTTAGCAAGAATGGAGGATTAAAGAAAATCAACATGAAAACTCTAGTACCTCATTCGCATGCAAGTGAACGGATGGATAACAGCTCAAGTCGGTACCTAGCAAGTCTGGAACAAAAACTTGGATACCCAGAAGGAATCTAGACACAATAGAGGACTAAGGTGGAACCTCTGGCTCAGGGATATCAACCTCCTCATGTACATTGGACTTGTCCACATTGAGAGGACGATGCACAGACTCTATTAAGTGATGAATTTGTCGGGTAATTCGCAGAATAGGAGTATTCGAAGCAGGCCTCCGAAGGCAGACCCCGGATGAAGCCCTATGGGAAGAAGAGCTACTAGGTCTGTCTGAGTCCATGTCTAGACAACGAGTCCATAGAATTCAGAATAAGACAAGGTATGGCTCTTTTATATTTTAATATACATTTGCGATAACCTAGAAAAAATAGACTCCTAGGAATTTGATTTGAGTCATAGCATCATGCATGTCCTATATATGTCTTAATAGACGCATACATCATTTTGGCATAAATATCCTAGCATTGCTAAGCATACATATAGGATCCTGTCATTTAACTCTCAAATTTTTTTTGCCAAAGTTTCCTCTATAAAATGGACTATCCACGTTCATGAATGCACACATTTAATCACCATATGAGGGTACACAGTCATAACCCAATAATCAGATAGCAATTTATATAGTTTTTCTAATGCATTGTCAGAATACATGTTTAGACTAACTATTAAATTAAAATATACTGCATCCGTATAGTCCATATGCTGATACGTAAGCATGCATTGCATTATAACATGTCTATCAAGCTATCTATGTATATATGTTCAATGTATTGCATTAAATGAAGAAAATACGGTAAAACACCGGTTAAAAGGTGAAAAAAATTAGATGTATACGTTACCTGTAGTGCGTAGAACAAATGTATGGTGGTGAAATATCCAAAATTAAGCCCAATTTGAGTAGGTCTGAGAAGAAGGGTTGAATTCTATAGAGAGAATCGAAGAAAACTTGAATCGAATGAATGAAAATGAGCCTGCCTAGGAGTATAAGCCAATCCACAGCCAGCCTCAGACATACTTGCTTGATCCGTAGATATACCTACTGCTGCCCACGGTGGGCTCGCAGCTCCCTATTCGATAAAATACAGTCCAAGACGCATCCTTTCGGGTCTGGAAAAAGGTGTTCACTTAGAAAGGTACCTTTTCAGGTCATTTTTAAACATCAAAAACCTTAAAAAACCTTCAAAAAGGGGCAAAAACCAGAGAAAATAAAAAACCCCCCGCCTTGGAACGGCGGAAGACCAGAAGGTTCGACTTAAGTCACTTTTATTGATAACCAATTGTGTAATCCACTGCTTTGACCCCAGTGAAGGCATCAACTTTACTCCAATGTCGTGTAATTCATTGGCATTAACCCTAACGCAGATCGGCTTCACCTTGATGATGTAATCCACTGGCTTGACCGTAGTGAAGGTGATGGCTTAATCCCGATGGTGCAATCCACTGGCTTGACCCCAGTGAAGGCGTCGACTTAACCCCGATGTTGTGTAATCTGTTGGCATTGAACCAAATAAAGATTTGGCTTGACCCTGATGATGTAATCTATTAGCTTAACCCCAGTGAAGGCGTCAGCTTAACCCCGATGTGGTGTAATTCGTTAGCATTGACCCCAACAAAGATCGACTTGACCCCGATGATGCAATCCACTGGCTTGACCTCAGTGAAGGAATCGACTTAACCCTGATGTGGTGTAATCCGTTGGCATTGACCCTAATGAAGATTAGCTAGACCCCGTTGTTTTAATTAGTTAGGCCACAACCCAACGCAGATACCTGCAATACCCGATGGTAGCAACATGATTTACATAATGTAATAAGACTTGATAAAATTTAACTTGCGAAGTACGATTTCCAATGTGTAATCCGTTGGCGACAACCCAATGATGGATCAGCTTGATCCCGGTTATGTAATCCATTGGCGACAACCTAATTAAGGATCGACTTGACCCCGATGATGTAATTCGTTGGCAAAAATCCAACGTAGATCGACTTAACCCCAATGATGTAATCTGTTAGCGATAACCCAATAAAGGATCAACTTGACCCCGATGATGTAAGCTGTTGGTAACAATCCAACGCAGATCGGCTTAACCCCGATGATGTAATCCATTGGCGATAACCCAATGAACGATTGGCTTAACCCCGATTATGTAATCCTTTGGCAATAATCCAATGAAAGATCTACTTGACACTGATGATGTAATCCCTTGGCGACAGCCCAATGAAGGTGTAAGACCCCAAATTTTATGAAATGAAAGTATTCATTTTTCTTATAATTATTATTCTATTTAATAAATGGTTAAATTGATAAAGGGTTAAAGTTAAGGGTGATATGTGAAAATTTTTCAAAGTAAGCAAGTTGATATGAAATATTCTTTTTATCGGGAAATATCCGTACGACGACACCATCATTGGTGGACCCCACAATGGAATAACTGTCGAAGTTAGAAAATGACAAAAATATCTTTTTATAAAGCGACAGTTTTACCGTCAAACTGTTGAAATACCCGGTGGTAAAAGAACAGTAATACGCGTGGTTGCATAGTAGCACACGGTATTGATTATTGATGTTTACGTGAGAAGTCACTCAGTTATACTCAATTATTGCTACAACAATTGCTACATAGTATCTCACATTATTTGATTCAATTATTGTCACAGTATCATCTGCATAATATTTTATATTACTAAATCAATAATTGAGATGACAAAGCTATTCATATTATTATCTGTAATATTGACGATGTCTAGAAAGTTTTGTCGAGGAGAGGTTTGGTCACCTAATTGCACCCCAATAGGGAGAAATCCTTATCGGAAAGCCCCATCTTTCTTGGGAATGATCTGGCTGTTAACTATTGTGAGTTATAATATTAATGATGAATAATTTTTAATAGATTAAAAATGTATTTATTAAAGATAAGTGAATTATGGTAAATATTTATTCAATTTTTGATATAAATAGAGGGGGTTTGTTATGAGGTATTTGTTATAAGTTTGGCTTATTATTCCATGAGGAGATGTGTTAATTTTTTAGACCGTTGGTTGAAGTTATAATAGTAAATCAATATGGATCGTTGGTTGAAGATATAATAGTAAATCAATATGGACCGCTGGTGGAAAGTTATAATAGTAAATAAATATGGATCGCTGGTTTAAAGTTTTAATAGTAAATCAGTATGGACCGTTGCTTTAAGTTTTAATAGTAAATCAATATGGACCGTCCGTTTAAAAGTAAATTAATCTGGGCCGTTCATGAATTAGTTACTATTCAGTCCTTTTTCCTTTAAATAGAAGTTCATTCGTTTATTATTTCTTACGAATTCACTGAAACTCTAGAGAGAGAAACTATAGAGAGAAAGAAGAGGAGTATTCTGCTACTACCCTACTTCAGTATTCAATCTTCTACTAAGGTAAGAGGTGTTATTTATTTCATATTCACTTACGATATTATTTTTTGTATTCGTAAGAAATATTATCTTCGTTCAATATTCGTAAAGGATATTATTTGTTGTATTCGTAAGGGGTATTATTTCTTTCGTATTCATGAAGAGAGTTATTTTCTTTCAATACTCGTAAGGGTTGTTATTCCATTCTTTATTATTCTGTGAGAATAACCTGTCTACGCGGACTACTGCATGCATGGTTAAATCTTTTGTTATTCCATTCTTTATTATTCTATGATAATAACCTGTCTACGCGGACTACCGCATGCATAGTGAAATCTTTTGTTATTCCATTCTTTATTATTCTGTGGGAATAACCTGTCTATGCGGACTACCGCATGCCTGGTGAGTAACCCTTCGTATTCAATTGTTATTAAATTGTGGAAATGATCTGTCTACGCAGACTACCGCATGACAGGTGAAAATCTATTTACAGTTTCGTATATTATTTCTTTTTATATTCTTAAATCTAAACTTACTATGGTATGTATTGCTTCTATAATTCCTGAAATTAGTGGAATATCCTTGAGTTTTGCGCTTCATCCAGTATCGTTTCATTAGAATATTGATCTGAACTTTCTTATTAAATATCAATATTTTCACCCGAGATACTATTCACGGGTTACTATTCACTCGGTTACTATTAACTCGAATATTATTCACTCGAGGATTCGAGATACTTTTCATACCGAGTTACTATTCATAGGTTACTATTCACTCAGGTATTAATCACTCGGGTATTCGGGACATTTTTCATGTCGAGATACTATTCACGAGGTACTATTCCTGAAGTGCTATTCACGGGATACTATTCATGACAAAAATTGATTTCTTTTCGGTCCAAATCATTTTTGATACAATATTATTTTTGAATTTTACTACACAAAGCAGTATCATGTTGACAATTTGGATATTATTGAATTCTGGATAAATTAAATTATAAATATTTAAAAATTTATCCTTTGCTTTCTTTCAATTGAATTCTTATATCATTGTCATCATCCTCATGCTTATATTGTGATAAAAGTCATATGTGGCTTACGCGCATAGATGTACTATTGATTGGTATGATTATGACCAGGGATTATTCGGTATAATCATGATCATAATGTTACAAATGATGTGGTAAAAGTCCTTATTGACCCGTTGTGCATTGATGGACAGTTGTTGGCATGATCATGACCATTGATGAAAACACGAATATCCTTGGCCCGTAGTGCATGGATAATTCATGGTCGTGATACTAATGAATATACTTGGCCGTAGTGCAGGAATGATTCGATGATGTGGATTAATTATTAAGCTGAGTCTCAGCGATAAATTGATGATAAACTTTTTAAATCATAGAAGATAGTAGATATCATACTCTACTTGACTCTTCTAATGGATTGCTTGTTCCGCTGCAGTTAAACTTGATGTTTATTATATTGTTATCAGTTTAACATTGTTGAAGGCTAACGATAATTTATTTTATATTATCTTAGTCATAATATTTCTTACTAGGCTAGTTGAGCTCACCCTTTGCTTTAATTGTTCTCTTCACGAAATGAGAATATAGCTGGGACTAGTCGGGGAATGGAGTGACGGTCCAGATGTTTGCATTAGTAGTCCTCACTATTCTTTGAAATAGTTTGATAATAATTATAATGAGAACTTATTTTTGAGTTTGAATACTGTCTAGAAGATAATATTTGTATTAAAACTCACAGCTTATGTTTTGTCGTATCCTACACGATACTTATCAGTTGTATAAATTAAGTTTGTATTTGAATTATGTACCATGTATTTGGCGACCCAAGATGGGTGATGTATACCTATTTTGGGGGCGTCACAGAAGATGTCTGTTTAATGCCAATGTATGCAATCCACTGGCTTCAATCCTAGTGAAGGCGTTGGCACAACCCCAATGATGAATTCATTGGCAATAACCCAACGAAGGTGTCGGCAGTACCCAACGACGTTCTCACAATCCTTATCCTACCCGACGGATCGGACTAACCCTTTTTAAATCTAAATTAAACATTTTATTGCATACTTTACACATGGCATTGCATCATTAGATATACCTTGTCATGTATCTTCGTGTCTATTAATCTTTTTCGTGTTCATTCAATTGCATTGCAAGAGGGCAAAAGCATTATTTCACTTCGGAGATAACCCCAAGGTAGGGCAAAAGCATCATTTCACCCTAGAGATAACCCCGATGAGAGATCAAGGTGTAACGATGCCCAGACACGGAGCGAACCGAATAAGGATCGCAAAGCTGAGGATGTGACCATAAGACGTCACCACATCAACTAATGAACTGCGAGTTATCGAAGACAAACTGATTGACGACCCTCGAGAGCCGGAAGATACCTTTTAGCTAATTACATCATCTTCCTGGACTCCGAGTCAGTCAGATTCAACCGCATTTTCCAGCCTTCTGCAAAGACTTTCTGAGATTTTTGGGTACGGAGCTCAACTTTCATCGGACCAAGACTTAAGGCACGAACTTCGAGATAGCAGGACCAGTGTAGCCCAACCTCAGGTGTACCTGGTCTAGCCACAGGTGTGCCTGCGGCTAAGGTCGGATGGCTTAAGTCAGCAGCAAAAGCTCATAATCAAAAGGGAATAAGAAAGAAAAAAGAAAGAAGAAGGAGAAGAGAGAAGCTAGAGAGATAATGAGCTTTGATCTTGCATTTCTTTATCATGTTTTCCTTATTTGATCTTAGATATCATACATATTATAAGTTTTGAGTTATATAAGTTGAATCCAAGCCAAAAGAAGTTTGTTCACGCGTCCTGCTAGATAAATAGCATGAGTAAGTGTATAGATATTCAATTATACGAAGTTCTAATTAATAGATCAATCTTATCATTGTTAGGTCAGTCAAAGAGTATTAATTAAAGCTAGATAGCTATAGCTTGTCAGATAGTCAAGTCTTTAACCTTAAACTTCCTACGTTATTGCAAGTTCTCTAATTCAAACTTGAGTTATTATTTTCAAAGAATGTTAGTGAATAATTATTGTTGATTATTCACATCCTTAATGATTATTGAGAATCACACTTTGTGCAATTAAATTCTTGTTCTATTATAATTGAACTGTGAATTAAGTAAAGTTCTTTCATTCATGAACTATTTATGAGATAGATCTATGTTAGTTGTATCAGCTAGATCAAACATGTTTAAATTTGTTAAATTAAATATGTTTTAAAAGTTGTTCTTAATCAATTGATTTGGTAAGAACTCTTTGTTAGTTCCCAGTAGGCACAATAGATCTAGAAGGGGGGGTTGAATAGATCCTTTTTCGTTTTAAATACTTTTCTGGTTTATTTCGTATTGCTCATAATTTAGCATATGACAAACATAAGAATCTTTTCAAGCACAGCAGAATAAGTAAAAGATCCCCTTCATTGATATATACATAATCATACATACATTGTTCATAGAGTTAGTTCAATGGTAAGCAGTTAAAATATACATAGCAGTTATAGCAGTTAATAGACATAATGTAAATGACATAAAGTAAATGACACAAGGGGTTTTTAAGTGGTTTAGAGACTCAAGCTCCTAATCCACTCTTCTACTTTCAACTAGCATGATTTCCACTAAGGAAGGAAAACACCCTGAATCACTAAGATTCCTTCAAGGCCAGCAGCCTTGGGACTCCAGTTCACTTAGAACTCTTCAAGGCCAGCAGCCTTGGAACTCCTCTAGTTCCCTAGGAACTCTTCAAGCCCAACATGCTTGGAACTTCATTTAGTCCCTCTGGACAAGGACCCCTCAGGCCCTTACTTTATTTAGTCCCTTCGGACAAGGACCCCTCAGGCCCTGGCTTCTTGTTGAGTTGTTTGTTTGTTTGTTAGAGTTGGTGCTGAGCTGCTAAGATGTCTTCATGCTCTGAACATCTTCTATACTTAGCAGGTTCGCGTGATCACCCTTGAAGTACAGTTGAGTGTTGCATGATGCTCAGCTTCCCTGGTAACTCAACCACTTCGGATGATCCCTTGATGAACTGCCTTGAAGATCATTCCTCTTGATACATGATGGCTGCACATGATGGGTCTCTAAGATGACTGTAAGCTTTTCTGCTAGGTACTTAGAAACTTTCTCATGCTTGCCACCATAATAGCGTTTGTGATCTCCCTTCTTGATACTTGATGCCTTCTCATGATGGACTTGCTAAGATGACTGTGAGCTCTTCTCTATGGTATTTAGAGTCTTCCCATGATGGACATCAAGATCTCTCTTCTTTCTCTCGACACTTCAGAACACTCTTCTTGTAGTAGAACTCTCACTCCTATATTGTAGAACTCTCACTTCTACTTTCTTTCTTTGTCTGTCTCTGAGTGTTCTTGGTGGATCGTAGAGTGAGTCTTCAGACCTTCATTTGTCACTCACTATTTACGTTGGTTAGATCAGTCCACCATCTCTCCAAACTCAGCAACTCTAGCAACCTTTGATCTCTGAAGCTCTATCTGATTTATACTCCTTCGCAATGCTCCCGTTGGAAAGTAGCCATTTGAAAGCTATTCAAATTTCTTCACAGATTTTGAGTTGCTTGATGTAGACTACAGATGTGACATGTCATAACTTTCTGATACTGCAGACTACTGTTTCACATACCCCTTTAGAGATGTTGCTTTATGCCTCGGGCAGGGCGAAGACTTTATTTCCTCCTTCTGATTTCTCGATCAGAGGTTGTCCTTTTGCATCGATGCTCTCAATAAGCTCTTGTATGAATATCAACCTTCAGATTGAACCATTGCCAATGCTTCAATCTTTAGCTGTTACAAACTCTACGATTTTGATGCACGTCTTCATGGACCTGATTGTAGTGTCTTGTTGAATGTTGCTCATAGACTGGTAGAGTCAACACTACGATCCTAAAGAGTGTTGATTGGATCTTCAATGTAGAACACCACTTCCTTTTCTCTGTGCAGTGCTTCAACACTTCTGTTTGCTTTGACTATTCTCAGATACTGATGGCTTGACTTCTTACTCTGGCCCCTTCTGAATAGCAAGACACTTCAGATTTGTGGCGCATCCAGCTCGCTTTCTCCTTGTGATCTCCCGTTCACTTATCATCAATGGACTGACCCAATGCTTAATCACTTTAGTCTTGATCTTCAGAGGCTGACCAGTATCACTGTGTACACTTCATCAGTTATTTCTTTGTTTGGCAAACACTACGATCTTGAATGCTTCAAAGATCGTTGTCTTCTGTTCACTTGACAGCTACTGCACTTGCTAACTTTCCTTAGTCAGCTACTGAAGTCTTCTTGGATCAACTTGTGGAAGACTTCATCTCGAATGGCTTCACAACTCAATCTTGATGCTGATTGGGTTGGTTCTTAGATCTTCTATTAGCTTGCAAGCCATTCGTTGAGTGCTCTCTAGTTTCTTTCATATGGGATGTATCTTTGCAGTTCTAACCAGAGGCTTCATTCCTTTGGATATTCTAGGAGTGCTCATTTGTTGAGAATCGTATTAGCTCTACGATTCTGCCTTGGCATTGTGAGCACAACTGTTGAGGTCGTAGTTCTGCACTCTACGATTCAGCTTCGGCTGTGCAGATACCATGACTCGGAGATCAGATCTTAACACTCTATGATTTCTATCTTTGTGCTCGATGTCTTCATCTGATCTTGCTCGATGTCTTCATCTGATCTTGCTCGACTACGATCTCTGCCTTTGATATGATCAGTAGACTCTACGAACTCAGAGTGTAGTCTACGATCTCTGACTTGGCTTTGGTAGATGCTCGGTCGGCTCGTAGGTAGGTTGTCTCTATGATTCTGAACATGACTTCCTCAGTAGACTCAGCTTTGAGGAAGTTCTACTCGACACACTACGATTCTTCCTCGTCTCTCCTGGTAGTCTACGAACTCCGAGATCTACTTTCTTGCAGACTACGATTCTACCTCGACAGCTCTCGAGTTTTCCTTGACTCTCCTGGTAGACTACGATTTCTGGTGCAGTGCTCGACAATCAGACAAGCCTATCTATTATATCATAAGATCAACCTAACGTGCTTGATCTTTCTATATTTATAGTCCTTGTACATTATTTCTTTTTAAGGACTTTACAAAGCTATTTTGCTTATGTAGGATCAACCTAACACATTTGATCAATTCATTCTAAGTCCTTGTACGTATGTTTCTATTATCTATCAAAGGACTTTACAGCTTTTCTTGATGCAAGCATACTTGCATATTCATTCATATATATCATAATCAAATCATATGTAAATAGGAATAACATTCACATGCTTATTCCTGAAACTCTTGACTGAGAAAAAGAACAAGTTAACTAAAGCATTATATTGAAAAATAATTGTTGCTTGATTATTAAGTGTTTATGCATAATTCAACTGGTTTGAAAGGCAGATCCCCTTGATTACCAAAACTTACTAAAAAAACCAGTTTAAATACTGACAACCTTAGTATATGTTCATGATCATTCCAGGCAACTCAACATCTAATATTCAATTATTCGAATTTTAAATTATTGATTCTTAATTCATTTTCTTTCACAATCAAATTATTTTGTTGAACATTAAAAGTTAAATTCCTTTCTAAACATGATATATCTTCCTTGAATTTAAACTTGCTAAGCAAATTAGTTGCTTACCCTTGCTATATCGTGACTTTTATTTCTACTAAGCCCTAATGTTCAAGTAAGAAGGATAAAGGCAAGGGCAAATTTCAAGAATAGTTTGTTAAGAATGTTTATTTATTATATTATCTGATGTAAATGTTTATGTAAACCTTTTTTTAATATTAAGGGTATGTTTTAGTTATGGTTAAGAAGACCTTGGGATTATTTGTAAGACTTTATTTTAATGAACAATGTATGTTTATTATTTCACAATAGTTTATAGAACACTTATGATAATGACGGATAGTGAGCACTGGATCCGAGGTTAGAGAACCTGGATTTGGGGGCGTTACAAATATTCATCCGAAAATCGTAACTACGATCTCAACGGTTAACGTATTTTACTAAAAATTTTGCCATAACTCCGTTATAGCATATTTTCACTCCATTTCAATTGAAATAATTTCATGATTTATTCATCCATAATCTACTAACCAAGCATATGTCAACTAACTTATACGCGATGGTTTTAAACTTGTCCATCAACAACAAGCTCTATATTTTTCATGCGTTCTTTATTTAGTTCATTATTAACGATTATGATTTCACATATCATGCTTTAATTAGTGTTTTAAGTCCACTAATATCCTCCTTATTCCATCAGATCATGCAATGATTAAAATGAACTATATAACATCCACCAATAACACTTCTCTAACAATTTTCAACTTTGAAATAGATAAAGATTATGGTTTTAATTTATTACCTCTCATTATTCTTGGTTTATTACTTGATTTAGCTAGCCTCCTTCCTTCCTCTTTGATCCAAAAATCCCTCTTCTCTCTTAATGTTTTAGCCTTTTCTTTGTGTGCTAGTTGATTTTGTAAAGAAAGAAATGATGACAATGCTTGTTATTTAAAGAAAATACAAGACTTAGGGTATTAAGGTCTTTTAAACAACTTTGTGTTGGTTTATAACTTGATCACTTTACTTTGAGTCTCTTGTGATGAACACCCTTAGGTTTGTAAAACTTACAAACCACCTCCTACTAAACCATCATCATTTAACGATACTTTGGTTAAAATGATGATAAATGACTTTTGTGGCAAAATAACATTAAATGCCAGCTCCTTACCATTAATATTTGCCCAACCAAACCTCCTTTAGAAGTTTGGCCGGCTTAGTGGGTTGGTGGGTCCCTTATGGGGTGCCCTAACCTATTTTACCTTACCTATGATCCATGGTTAGACCCATCTTTGTTGGATCTTGGGTTGGGCTTGATTTAAATTCAATTTGGGCCAAACTTTGGGCTTGAATTTACTTTCTTTTCGGTCTTGATTTAATTAGTCATTGGGCCTCCTAACATTCCTATTGGGCTTTACAAAGTTCAAGTCCATTAACCAAATAGTCCATGTTGACTTTTGTTGACTTTTCGTATTTTTACCGTATAATTTTTGTATTATATGTCGTATTATACTCGTATTCTTCCCGTATAATAGTAATTCTTATTATACTTAATCATTTCTTTTTCTTTAACTTTCACTTTCCTTAACCTTAGAAATTGAGCACGCAGTTGAAAAACTGCGTTTTCCATTTTCAAATTTTATTTGACATTCTGTCTTTCTTCATTATTGAAACATTTACGCGTTCTTCAAAAAATTGAAAATACACAAAAACATTTACGGATAAATAAATTCGTAAACCCTAGCATTCAAACGTATTCTAGGTCTTAGAATAAACCTTTAAACACATAATGCAAAATACATCCACATATTCTCATTTTATTCAATATAATCAAATAAAATTTATTTACATTCAAGTACGATTTTCTCGGTCATTACATTCTTTCCCCTTATAAGAATTTTGTCCCAATAATCTTGATACAAGTTAGTTAAATAAATGGGGATAATTCTTTTTTATTTTATCTTCGAGTTTCCACATTGTTTCTTCGACATTGTGGTTCCTCCAAATTACCTTTACAGAAGGTATTACTTTACTTCTTATGACTTGCTCTTTTCTATCGATAATCTGAATCGTAATTTCTTCATATGATAAGTATTTTTCAACCTGAATAGGTTCATACTCTATTACGTGCTTATAATCTGATTTATAATGTCGTAATACTGATACATAAAACACGTTATAAATATGGTCCAACTCGGGAGGTAATGCTATTATATAAGCTACCTCTCCTACTCTCTTTAATACTTTTAAAGGTCCTATAAATCTCAGACTAAACTTTCCTTTCTTCCCAAAACGTATCTTTCCTTCCAAGGAGATACCTTCAAAAATGCATACGAACCGACTTCAAAATCTCTCTTCTTACGATGAGGATCTGCATACTTCTTCTGTCTATCTTGAGCAGCTACTATTCGGATACGTATCAGCTTAACAACATCTGCCATTTGTTAAACCATCTCTCGCCCCAACATTCGATGCTCACCTACCTCATTCTAGCACAGTGGAGTCCTGCACTTTCTTCTGTATAACGCTTTGTAAGGTGATATGCCTATACTTGCGTGATAACTATTGTTATAAGATAACTATAGTAACGGTAGATGATCATCTCAATTCCTTTTAAAATCCATAATGCAAGATCTTAACATATCTTCAAGTGTCTGAATTGTTCATTCACTCTGTCCATCGGTCTGAGGATGGTATGATGTACTCAACCTCAATTGCGATCCCATTTGTTCCTACAAACACATCCATAAATTCGATGTGAACCGTTGATCACGATCTGACACAATCGAAATTGATACTCCATGTCTTGAAATAATCTCCTTGACATAAAGTTTAGCTAACTGGTCTAAATTAAACCCGACTCTTATCGGTAAAAAGTGAGCCGACTTCGTCAAATGATCCATTATAACCCAAATAGCGTCGTATCCTTTCTATGTAACTGGAAGTCCCACTAAAAAATTCATCGTGATATGCTCCCATTTCTATTCCAAAATCGCCAATGATTGTAACAATCCACTGGGTCTTTGATGTGCAGCCTTGGCCTTCTAACAAGTCAAACACCTACTAACATATTTTGCTATTTCCCCTTCATGCTTGTCCACCAAAAGTTTTATCGGAGGTCATGATACATGTTAGTACTACCAGGATGAATCGAGTACCTCGAACTATTAGCCTCTTGCAATATTTCTTCTTTTAGTTCTATTTCACACGAAACCCAAATTCTTCCTTCAAATCGTAATAATCCTTCATTATCAAGATTGTATTTAGTTTCTTCTCCATCTGCAATCCTTTTCTTTATCTACTCACATTCATTAGCTTTGAGTTTTGCTTCCTTTACTCTTTTACCAATTGTAGATCGAGTCTCCATTGGAAATAACTTTCCTCCAGATTCACTCGGTAATCTCACTTCCAACTCCATTCTATCTATCTCTATTATTAACTCCTTCTGAGCCGTTAACATTGATAATTTCTCTCAGCCCTTTCTACTTAAGGCGTCGGCCCCTACGTACTGTAAGGACCGAGAATTTTATATGATAATATATGTATATTTTTACGAATAAATTTTTTTTTCTTTGAGAATATGAGTGAATATATGATATGAATTAAGCAAGTTAGTCAATTTATTTATTTTAAGTTGATTAAGAAATGTAAATGAAGCAAAGATGACTAACTAATTAATTGATTGAAGAAAAGTAAGGCAAGCTTATGTTGAAAATTAACATAACTTGAATGATAAGAATGGTAAATAAAAAGATTTATAATCTTTAAGTGATTAGTTGATATGACTTATATAAAATGATTATATGAATGTATAATAATTCATCAAGCCAATTAAGGCTAATTGAATTAGTGAATTAGTGGAACAAAAAGGAAATCCAATAAATAAGAATATTAAATTACTTATCAAAATATTGAATATTTTGTGGCATATAAAGAATAAATATGTGGATAAATAGATATAATAAATATTTATCAATGATGATAAATATGTTATGACATATGTAGTAGATGCATGTGACTAAATAAATATGTATATTATAGATGTGTATATATATTTATTATAGTGAATTATAAAGAAAGTTTATAACCTAATATATATATTAGGAATGTGAATAAAATAAGTTAAAGGTTGTAGTTTAGAAGAATTTTAATATTTAAAATATATATACTAACCTAATAGATTAATTTTACTATCTCAATTTATTATTTATTGTGAACCTAATTATAGCAAGTCTAATTGTGTTATAAAATTAAATGTATATGAGAAATTATTTAAATTCCAAATGAGTGGAATAAAGACCCTAATTAAATAATTACTGTGATGCCCCCAAATTCAGGTACTTGAAACCCTAACTCGGCGCTTCACGATACCATTTCTATGAGTGGAATAATACTAATAATAATAACAATAATATAGATACCAAACATAATTTACATATCAGAGTCTAAATCCTAGGTACGCGACCTTTAAACATTCATTACATCATAGATAATAAATATCACTGTCTTAATAAACTTTAACTATTACACAGAATATTATAAAACTCATTCGAACAGCTTTCCTTTACCCTTGTTCTTGACTGAACCTTCGGGTTGATCATACTTAGCTGAAAATATTTAAATTTAAAGCAACAATGAGCATTTGATTGCCCAGCAAGTAATAGCAACAATAAACATTAGCTGAAATGATTAAATGTTTTCTTTGTACGACACTTCTATAACGAATCAACTGTTGTGAAGCAAGCTGAACCAATAATAACAACATATCAAATCTATATCAAATTTTTGAAACTACGTATTGACTTTAAATGGAGATCAGTCGACAGACTATAAACATTATTTTCTATTTTCAAAAAGGTATAAAGAAATTCATCTACAGACCGTCATAACTTACAGGCATGGGGGGTGATCAACCCGTTATGCCCTGTATTGATCAATACTACATGCAAGAACGATAACATCGTTCATCTTATCCACCTTAGGTGCACAAAAATTTTTCCATATTCGGGATGTTCATACTTAGTCGGGAATCCGAACCAAAATAATCTGGTTGGATACAATAAAGTTATATCTTGTTCAACAATATTTTTAAGTTTATGTCTAGCTGAATCAAATAGCTTCTACGACTTTTAAGTCATCGTATACATACTGGAAATAAATAAGAATGTATCAACATGTGATTAAATACCATGATTATCCAAGTGAGGACACTTGTATAACCATATTTTCAAATTAACAAACAGAATAATATCTGGCACAATAATAATAAAATTTTGAAATATTCTTACTCATGTCCATTGCATAAAGTAAATGCAAAGGTAGGATACTTGCCTGAGCTGCTGCTTACAATAACGCAACTTAGTTTTATCTTTTATATCGAAACCTATCATTAATAAGATCATTCGTTCGATTAGAATAATATATCATAAAATATAGTACTGCTATTTGCAGTCAGCACATAACCTAATCACATTATCACATATGTTTAACAGTCATTGATTCACAAATAAATACTTATCTAGTGAAATTATATAAGTCTAGATCAATTTCTGAAACATGTCGTTGTACCGACGACTTTATCGGGCAAATATTGAGTCTAAAACTATATTCTGTAGTTCAATATTCGTTTAGATAATTTAAATATCAGTCATATTATCTTTTATAGCCTTATAATAATTTTTAAATAATTATTATAATTTATCATGATTTTTCAAACACTGAAATCATTATTAAATGATTTACTTATTAACTAATTCTATTATCATTAATATTTAATTAATATTAAATTATTAATGAAACCATTACAAAAATATTAAAGTTATTTATAATAACTCAAAATATTTTTAAAATATTTTTATTACCCTTAAATGATTTTTAAAACATTTAAACTTATTTTTAAATAATTACTATTAATATTTAAATATTAATGTATTATTTATCAAAATATTAAAAGTTATTAATTATAACTTAAATTATTTTTAAAATATTTATATCCTCTTTAAATGATTTATAAATTAATAAAACCATTTTAAAACTATTTATTTAATATAATTATTAAATAACTCTAATATCATTAATAGTAAATAAATAATGAAAATTACCATTAAATATTAAAAGTTAAATTTTATAACTTAAAATATTTTTAAACTTTTTGTTTTTATTTAAAATGATTTTTCTAATATAAAAATCCTTTTAAAACTAATTTATTTAATACATTTATTAAATGAATTAATTATAATTAATGTTAATTTATTAATGAAATCCATCACAAAATATTAAAAGTTATTAAAAATAACTTAAAATATTTTTTTATACCATAATATAATTTTAAATAATTTTTCAGGTATTAAAATTATTTTTAAATAATTTATTTAATACAATTAAATAAATTAAAAACCTTTAATATAACAATTAAATAAATTAAATACCTTTAATATCCCAAAAATATTAATTATTTATGAAATATATTCAAAATTATTAAAAACTAATTTTTAGGCTTTAAAATAATTTTTTTGTAATTTATTATGTATTTTTAATAATATAAAACTAATTTTCTCTAATTATTTAATAAAATAATAATTTTTAGAAATTAATTGTCGCTAAAGGGCCCTATAGCGATGAAACTGTCGCTATAGGTGTTCATGAGCCTGCCCAGATCTTCATAGTCAGTTAATAAGGTTCCATATATGACCAGTTGTAATTCTTTGATCCTTAAGTTTTATGGGCTGCTAAAGTTTTAAGGATGTAATATTCATGTAATACTACAACCACAAACTGATTTTATGGCCATAATAGATCACAACAAAGAGATATAATCTCTCAAAGTTGTTGTCAAAGGCTGTTCTTCATTTCTGGGTTACCCAGAAATGAAGAACAGTTCATTTTTATACTTTTAGGTCCTTATAACTCGCATTCTGTACCTTGTTTGTGTGATATAATAATTCCAGGTTGTAGGCAACATGTCAATGAACAAATATATTACATAACATCATCATAACAACAACACCATCGCAAGATTCGAGCCGGTCAAAGTACTGGGCAGAAAACTGCCTTTGAAGATTTCTGGGTTGCCAAGAATCTTCATCCGGCAGTATGGTTTCAGAAGAATATGTAATATTCGGAATAGCACCGAGTAAAGGTTTCGGTAATTACGAGGACGGAATCCTTATAAGGGGGAGAGGATGTGATAACCCAAATTTTTAGAAAATATTAAAATAAGAATTTAGTAAATAGAATTCTTATTATAGAATGTGTCGGGTTTGAATGAGAATATGTGTTATATAATTGAATTTTTGTGTTATTGATGGAAGAAAATACTATAAATAAGATTTTATAGTTGGTTAAACTACTAAGGAAAAAGTAGAGTTTAAAACTTGAAGCTTGATCTTTAAATTATTAAAGAAAATAGTAATTGATGACGTGGAATCAAAGAAGAAATTGATTTTATATGGTTAAACGTATGGATTTATAGAAATTGTGTTGATGCAATCTATAGAAAGGAAAGAGAAATAATTATAGTATATTTCTAATAAAAGATATTAAAATAAATTCTAGCATTTAATTATTTTAATAAAAGGGGGAATATTATTTTGATATTACTTTATATAGCTTTGTACGAGGTAATGTGTGTGAGTAAGTAATAAGGTAAATATATTAAAATATATTTGCTATATAAGTTGATGGAAACAATTTATCATAATAGGAAATAAACTTATTTTTTATATATATAGTGTGTATGTGTGTCGTGTATGTAAATATTTTAATAATACATAGATATTATATTAAGAATAATATCTTGAGAAAATGAGTAAATCGTTTTATTATGATTAGTTCCTATAATTTGAGAAAATATGATAAAAACATCTTATGTTATGTTATAGCGAAATACATAATTTTGATTATAGTAATGTATTTCCAAGAGGGTTAAAGTTATAAAAGAAAAATAAGTTATTTTAATTTACTAAATAACTTGAGTTATTATATTACCGCGAATGTTATAAAGAATATTTAAAATTTCCATTTACGATATATTTATATATGTGAACCTTGTGATATAATAGTTCGATATAAATTGAACATGTTATAAATTGTAATGTGGTGGGAAATGAATAAGTAATGAGAATAAGCTTAATGTAAGCTTGTGAGATAAGCCTTGTGTGGCATAGTGATGAGAAATATTAATAATGATATTAATCGACAAAAGAATTATTAAATGAACAATTAATTAATATTAATTATTAATTATTTTTGTAGAATATTAATTAATTGTTAATGATGATTAATTAATGATATGTGATTATTATTGTTAGAGATATAATAATAATAAGCAACGTGTCTATAAATATAATAAGATTTATATTTATTTACTATACGTAATAGATAATTAATCGTTATAGAGATCAATAATTACATTAATCAATTAGGAATGAATTAATTAATATTAGTGTTAATTAATCAATAAGATGAATATTTTATTTATTTGACATAAAATAAATAAGTAAGTTATTAATATAATAAGATTATATGGGTGTATATTTAAAATAAAAGTATACTTTCTATATGTGGGTGTACATATATGTTGGTGTATATGTGTCCCTAACTTAGTTGATGTAACAATATTAAGCTATTAGAGATAATCTTGCTAGTCCAAATGGAAATAAACCCAAGTGTGCAAGTCACCTTTTACTAATGCTGAGGGTATGTGGCTTGTCCCAAAATTAGTGTCCCAACTCATTTAAAATGCCGTGTTTAGGCCAATGGCCTACCCCTTTAATTCTCAAGCTCTATGTATAGCAAATGATGATGGTGGGAATGGTTGAAGGGGAGCAGGTATTATTATTTCACCAAATCTCTAATATCCATTATCATCTTCTTCTTCCTACTGGATTAGAACTCTAGGGCAATGGCTTGGTATGGGTATTGGATTTTCTATAAATTGAAACTCTCTTCTTCACCATTTCATTTGCTAAGTTGTCTGATAAATTCTTTATAGAGGGTGAGGTCCTGAAATTAAGTGGACAATCTGAGGTTGGAAGAAAATGATTATTTTAGCTTCAAAGAAGGTATCCTTTCTGTTATATAAGTTCTTGATTCCTAAGTTTTGCATTTCCTTAGTAATGTTAAGAAAAAGTAACTTTTGAGTCACAAATTTGATGACTAAGTATTGCTATAATCCATGAATTATTGTTAGATATTATTAATATAGTCAAATGCGAAAACAACGGAAGTTAAACGAACCAAATTGGTTGAGAAACGAATTCGTAGTGAATGAATTCGCTAAACTTTTCAAAACATAAAAAATTTAGTATGAACATGAGTTTTGGATTAATATTTGGGTTAGTTAATATTTTTGAAGTATTATAATTATTCAGTAGATGGGTAGTTAAGAGTTTAACGAGTTCAACGAATCGAAAACCAACTGATTTGGACTTAAAATGAAGAAGTTATGAAGATTTGAAGTAAAAACCTTAAGGAAACTGTAATCTGGGCAAGCCAAGCGTGGGCGCGCTACCCAGGGGTGCGGGGACGCAGCTGGGCGCTGCCTTATGGCGCGGGCGCGCTGGTTTGGTGAAGGAATTGGGCGCGGCCCATGTCTGTTAAGTGTGACTACTATGACCTATTTTGGTAAAATGGCCATAACCTTTTCATATGGACTCCGATTGAGGCGATTCAAGATGATCCGGAACGAGGACGAATATACCTACAACTTTTGTTCTTTAAGTTTTTCAATTTGTGGTGCGTAGGAAGGGTCAAAATAGTTATCTTTGTGACTATTATGTATTCGGAGGCGATCGGAGGGCGTCGAACGAGCACATACGCAAGTATAGTGCTCCTGACGATAGAATATGTTATTTTAAGTGATAAAACATAGGTATGCATGATAATAGACATGTCATATAAGTAAGATTACTTTAATTATAATGGAATGCTTTAACATGATTTTTTAAAAGAAAACTTAAAGTTTTTGAGAAACGGAAATTGATGAATTTGGTGTCCTTTGAGTTCTGACCTTGGACCCTATGTACGCATATAAACGTCCATGAAATATAGTTTTAAAGTTACCTTGCATATACTAGATTGATATAGCTTGGTTTAAAGTGTTTTGATAGAAAAACTTGAAGTTTTGAAAATAAAACTTGATGAACTTTGTGTCTTTTAAGTTTCGACTTTGGGAACATGTGATTGTGGCCTAGTTATGTGTGCGGATGGACAAGGAATGTAATTTCAAGATATATTGCACATAAAAGGTTGTCAAGCTCAATTTAGTATGTATTTTAAAGAGAAATTTAAAAGTGTTAGAAACTAACTTTGATGAGCATTGTATTACTTGCATTGTGACCTTATAAGCAAGCATGATAGAATTGTTTATTCCTTTGAACATGAATGATACGTGCACACAACTAGATAGACGTAATATAAACTATGCACGTCTTAAAGTAAGTTTACAAGTGATAAACCATGGTAGTCATATAAATACACATAAGCATGCGTAATAAGGGTGGTTTAGTATCGTTATGTGACTTAATGGTTAACGTAGTGAGTCCCTTGTTGAATAAACCTTTTTAGTCTCGATTAAAGAGTTTTGAAAAAGGAAGTTGTATGCTTGATTTGCGTTTTATCTCAAAAGTCTGTTTTAGATACATGAGGAGGTGTTCAACTTGGTCAATAGGCTATTGAACATGTAAATCCTAGTTGAACAAATGAGTTAAAAAGAAAACTAAAAGTTTTAAAAGTTAGCCTCAATGTTAACGAGTTTGGGAAACCCAATGTGTCCTAAACCTTGTCTTTATGTGTTTATATTGTTCAAAGATGTTAAGGTGCTAATAAGAGAACTAGACTTTTGAAGATTTCAGTTTTGGTTCTAGCAGGGAGTAGCGCGGCTGCGCCACTCTCAAGCTTATACTCAGCGCAGCCGCACCGTGTTGCTGAGTAGTCAAGAATAGTTTGTTAACTGTCTAGAATTTAGAGCATGCCTATTTATATACCTAAAGACCGTAAAAGACGAAATAAGATTGTTTCAAAAGAATGAGTATGAGAGTAAAATGGACTAGCAACATAGCTATCCTAAGAGTATACCGAAAAAGTGAACTAGAACGATGTAAAAATTTATTATTTCATTGAGAATAAATAAATGTATGACTGATGGATATGAATCCATAATTATATAACTGTGTAGGAACACACGCAGTGCAGATAAGCTTTAAGCAGTTAAGTTGTAGTTGATAAACTACAAATCAAGCAAGTCTTTCAGTTCCTATTTGATTTATGAATTCTATAACTATGAGTTGAGCTATATTATGCTATGAGAATGTTGATGTATATTTATGAAATGCATATGAGATATGTATGAAATTGAAAGTTGATCTTTGATGATATGCTTGTGAAGTAAATCTCTATGCCTGTTATGTGAGAAGTAACATGCGTAGTAAACATTAATTGATTATGAATGCATGAACTGAGTATGTTATTATATGCTATGTGCTGCATGAAAACTGTTAGAATTGCTGGGCTGTCGATCTCACCCTTGCAAATGACCACTTTTGCAGGTTAAGGACTCATGATAAAGTTACGTGCTACTTGATTGATAAAGTTCAATAGCATCGATGGAGATTGATTTATTTATTTAAGTATATGCTCTTGAACCATGTTTAGGTTCTAGGAAATGTATATGATAGTAGTTTTACGATTTGTAATACATGTTGAGTTGTAAAGTTGTACTATGTGATACATAGAGGAATTCGAATCGAGATGTAAAAATTTATATAGTAATTCGAATAGAATGAATCATAACATAATTTGATTCAAGGGTATGTAATTGATTCAAGTTAAGATATCAATAAAAGAATTATTTTCAAAGGAGATTGAAAAAGTTTAAATTATTCCGCATATTTTTATAATATCGAATATGATGTAAGACATGAATGGTAAATGACCAAGATTTGAACTTATAAAAGTTTGGGGTCAATATATAGATCCTGAAAATGGAAAGAATTTATATTCTAAATTATAATAAGCAAAGTTATATTCATTAAGTTATGAATAAAAGATATAAATAGTTTGACGATAGTAGTATCGTGGCGGACCAAATCTGAGGTTCGAAGGGACCCAAATTTGGAGGCGTCACATTATGGATCTAACATCTAGCAACCCAGATCATCAATATATACTACATACAACATGTTTTAACATTAAAACACAACATCTAACATAGGATCTAAGGTTAGATTTCGTTTAGGGTTTATACCTCTTTTGAATAAATTCTTGAATCTAGGGTCCTGATCTGTTTATGGAGGTAGTGGGGCTTGTTCTTGGGACTGATGTAGCAATAGAATTCATGGATTTTAGAGAGAGAGAGAGTGTGTCTTGGATGAGTATAAGTGAACAAATGAGGTAAATAATGAACTTTCTCTCTCTTGATCCTTATATAAAACTCATATGCAATGAATTTTGATGAGTAATGGCTAAGAGCTGGAGTTTTCTTAGTTCCTAGCTAGACTAGGGTTGATGACTTGCCAAGATATTGCAAGATTTGCTAGCAATTATTTCAAGAATGAGACAAAAAGGGCATTGTGGTCATTAGCTTTGAAATTTTAATAGCAAGCTTGTCAATTGTCCCAACCCTTAGGGTTTGACCCTTAGGGTTTACACAAAAAAAATAAATAACTTTTCTAGGATTTTGAAATTAGGTTTAAAAATGAAAATTTAGTTTCTTAATTTCCAAATTAGGATTCCTTAATTAACTTAGGTTTTCTAATTATATTAGACTTGAAATTAAGTTTAATAATTCACTAATTAGCAATTAGTTTTTCCTATTTAGCAATTAGGATTTTCCATTTGAAAATTAGGGTTTCAAATATAGAAATTAGGGTTTATAAATATTAATTAGGATTTTCAAAAATTAGGGTTTCCCTAATTAAGGTTAATATCTATAACTCCGGTCGTTAATCACATTATCACGATTACATAACAATCTTGTACTCTAATTTGAGTTTTAAATTAGGGTTTAGCACAGTAATACAAGGTTTTCTAGTGTTTCACTATAATTGACCAATTATCAGTCTACACACATACAGTACACATTTATAGCACTGAAATATAATTAATATTATATTATTATTCTCATTCCTTAGTCAAAACCCAGAATTAGGGTTTGGATTCTATATCTGAATTATCTTGCACATATAACATTATTAATTATGTTATAATAATTACATAATTAGTCTGAAATAAATTTATATAATAAAATAATTATTATAATAAATCTATAATCATCTCATATATTATTTAAATAATATATAATCATATTTTCATGGAAAATAAATAATAAAAACATTTCTACTACAAAATTAATTATTATAAGAATATACTTTATAATGATTAATAATTCTAAAAACAAATATTTATAATTATTCAGGTAATAAATATATTTTCATTTATCACCAATATACATACACATTACTTGTCACATATTCCCACCTTTAAAATAAAAAAAATAAAAAAATAATTTATATGCAAAATTTCTTATTTATTTATATAGAAAATATCAGGTTATTACAATTACGATAAGAGAAAATTGAAAGTATTGGACTATGCTAATTTTCACGGCCCAAGTAATTAATTAGGAAGCCCAGAAGAACAAAATAGATGGCCCAAACTTAACCCATCTTGAGACGGAACTTTTTAGTCATTTTACGAAGCAAAATTTGACATTAAAAATAAATAAAAAAATGGGCTAAACATGGTGCATTGTATCCGACAATAGGAGGGAGTAAATTAACATGTGATGTTTTATTTTTTTCTTCCAAAGTTGGTGAACAACTCTCCTTATGTGTCACTTTTCTATTTGGCCACCTACTTTAACCAAAGTTGCAAGCAACACGAATGAATAGATAAGATAAGATGTTGGGAGATTTGTAGGTATATATATAAAATATATCTATACATATTTACTAACTATACATATCCTCTAAATCATTTGTTATTAAAACTTTACAATTTCTCCACCAAATAAGCTAAACAAAACTAAGGAGAAAAAGAAAGAGAGAGAAAACCGTGGCTTTAGGGGGGAGATAGGAGAGGAGAGTTTATTTTTTTAAGCTTTATAGCTCACTTGGAAGGAAGAAGGAGAAAGATAGCCAAAGATCAAAGGTATAAACCTAAACAACTAGTTTATGATTATGATTTCAAATCATACGTTTATGATTTCAAAACTCCAAAACTCTTGATCTACTTGTTGTTTTTTAGTGTTTTATGTTTAGATCTAACCATTTTGGGTGTCAAAAGTTGGATCAAAAGAAAGAAAATAAAATCTAGTTTTTCAAAGCTAGAAAACCCAAACATTTGGCTACTTTGAAAGGTTATAATTTAAGATCTACACTTTCTTTTTTGCGATCTGTCAAAGAGGGGTGCTAGATATATAAGTTCAATTTTAAACCGAAGTGGTATCACTCAAAAACGTTGATTTTACAAGCCATGGTGGCTGTTTTAGTCAAAACAGTCCTGTTAAAGAAAAAGGGGTAAATAATGTTTCTGGCCAGTCCCTTGTAGGGGCAATTTTGTCATTTTCTCTGCTTTAAAAATTCTGAGAAAATTTGAGATGTTAATATGATGAGTTATCTAGATCCGGTCCAAAGATGGTGATTTGTAGATATGTTGAATGAGAGTTATGGATTTTACAAGAAATGACTATTTTAAAAGAGAACTGAAATAACCTTTTGTGTGTAACTCCAAAAATTGTGAAATATTTACTGGAGGTAGAGTATCATGAAAAGAGAATACCCCGAAAATTTCTTAATTTTTGGATAAAATTTCGATTTATGAAAAATGATTTAAGATCTAACTGTTTTGTACCATTTAAAAATAGTAAACGAATTTGGGAAATTCCATAGAAAAAATATGATCATGAGGGAACCATATTCCAATATTTCCTATAAAAGAAATTTTTTTAGAACTGTTTTGATATTTTTCATGTAAGTGTTTAGGTTATGAATAAATGAGAATAATAACTTATGTGATGTCATACATGGTAAAAATGTGATTTCATTGCTTAAAGACCCTAAACATGATGTGTACAGATTTTTGGAGGGTATTTTGGTCATTTTTCATAAGATGATATATTTATGGAATTTTATGATTGTTAACTAAATGAATTAGTAAATGGTAAACAATTAGAATAAATTGTTTATTGGTTAAATAAATGATTAAAATATTATTAATAGATTAATAATATTAGATTAAGCTATTATTAAGTAATTAATAATATTTAAATTAAAATTTAATTAAATAATTAATAATATTAGATTAAAGTTGAATTAAAATATTATTAAATAATTAATAATATTAAGTAAGTGAATAAAATATTATTAAATAGTTAATAATATTATGAGGTGAGTAAGATGTTTTTATTAAATGATTAATAATACTTGTGAATGAATAAAATATTATTAAGTGTTTAATAATATTGAAAAGGGAATAGAACATTATTAAGTGATTAATAATGTTAAGAAGTGATTTGATATTAAATATGATTTTAAGATGATGGTTATGTGACAGAATATTATCAAAGGATAATAATATTACTAATGATTTATGCTAGTATCAAATGTTTGATTATGTGATTACATGTTTTATAAAATATTATGGAATAATGGTATTATGAGTAAGATATGTGATGCTAATTGAGATATTGATCTTATTAATCATAGATCTTTCATAAGAAGTTATATTAAATTGCATAGCAGTAGTCATCAACCGAGGTAAGTTCCCTAACTCAAACTCGAGTTATTATTTTTCGAGCATGTTAGTGTATAATTATTGTTGATTATTCCACATCTATGATTATTATTGAATATTCACATTTATTGCAAGTTCCCTAACTCCAACTCGAGTTCTTATGTTTCAAGCATGCTAGTGGATTAATTATTGACAATTATTCCAAATCTGTGATTATTGATATTCGCACCTAGTGCAAGTTTCTTGAACTTTCTTATATATTATCTTGTACAAATTATTACCTTATGCGAATTTATTTCTCTTGTATATGCTTAATATTATGCAAGTTCCTTAATTTCTTTGATTGTCTAACCTTGTACAATTGATTATTGTGTGCAAGTTCATATGTTCATTTAACTTTGTTCTTACAATTATTTCACGTTGTTGAAAATTCTACATTTGTTCAATGTTTATTAAATCCTAGAACTTATACGAATCTTTTATATTTGTATAAGTGTTCAAGCTTTCTTTAAAATTTGAATACACCTAAATTGTTTAAGTACCACGCCGATGCCATTTGTTTCGCCTAGACTAATATTTGATGAAGCGTTATATTATTTGTAAACTGTCTTGTTATTGAAAATTCGATGCCATTTGTTTCAGCTGGACTAATATTTGTTAAATCATAATTTATTCTATTAATTGAATTGAGTTATTATTAAAAATTTATGCAACTTATTTCGGCTAGATTAATATTGATATTATATGTTAAAATCCTTAGTATTTCTTTGAATTCAATCGAAGCCATATTATTGTGGTACGGTGATGTAAGACTGAGAAGAACAACCATTATAAAAACAAGGGGAACTTTATTGTCGAAAAATGACACGCGTTATTTTTGAGTATTATGCATAATCACAGGTACAATGAGGCTGATCACTTCATGTACTCGCAGAAGCGTATGATTTAATCTTTACGGTTAACTTATACTCTTGAGGTAATTTAGTATTAATTAACTAATAATTCCTCTAGCAGTTCATAGTCCATTTGTGATCACACATCATGAAATCTGAGAATATCCCTATTTATTGAATATTGTTGCAGTATTTATAATTCTTCAGAATCAATTGAATATTGTTGAACCCTCGAAAGAACTTAACTCTATCATTCTTGATATGTTATTCAGCATGAAATTTAAGAAAATCCTTGATTTGGATATAATTCATTGTTTCAACTACTTCACAATCTTTTGAATATTATTGAAGTTTTAAAAAGTTAAACTCTTCTAATCATGATATATCATTCTTATATCATGATATTGTTTTAGTTAAGCCCGAATGTTCGAAGAAAGACAAAGGCAAAGGCAAAGCTCAAGAGTAATTTAATGTGAACTTTTAATTGTTATGTTACCTTTTGTAAATTAATTATGTAAACCTTTTGAGTATCTAATGGTATGTAAGTTAAGTTAAGGTTAGTAAAACTTCGGATAATGTTATGTTTTTATTAAGTCAATGTAATGAATGATGTAATTCATAATGAATAGGTAGTTAGATGAGATGTGGATGTGTACCGTGAAGTCTGAATATGAGGTTTTAGGAACCCAAATTTGGGGGCGACACAGGTTAGTATCAAGTTGTAGATTATAAACATTAGGTGAGGAAAAAGCCTTAGGAATATAACCATAAGAAAAATATAAAAGTCATTTAGTGTTCTAAGTGATGGATTGAGAAAATTCATCAATAGTAAGACATGTCTGTCGACGTCGGGAAATTTTTTCTCTTTTCTTTGAAATTCCTCTTTTTACCCTTTAGGTTCTCTATGTGTTAAGTTTTGTTTGAAAGGGCGAGTTTGAAAAGAGTCCGACATAAAATGTTGACAATTTGAAAATTTAGAGTCGCCAGTTGGTAGTTTTGAAATGGTTGTACCAACTCAACCGAATTTGAAAAGATTTACACAAAGGCTCAATTGTTGGACTCTGTTTAACAGGCCCTAGAAATCGTGATTCAAAAAGTTCGGGGGCTTGATTAAGCGGAGGGAAGGTGTTAGGCACCCCCCAACTTCCGTAAAAATATGGTTACCGCGTCTTTTCAATTCCCTAATTTGCCTGAAGTGTGTGTATGTGTCAATTGGGCCTAAGTGTATTATTTAGAAGTAGTGCTATGTCTCGTTTGCACCTATATACAAAGAGTTTTATTTGCATAAAAGTTTAATTTTAAGCAATATGTGTAGCAATGATGTTTTGAAAATTGGTTTTCAAACCCTTATGCTCACATAGTAATTAAGGCCTTTGATAATTTCATTTTATTCAGTATTCAACTTGATTTGATTTTATTTTTGAGATGCAAAGGATCTTCGACAAAATAATATAGATAGCAGTGTCAGGCTCCTTATAGGCATGAAAGCCATCTAAAGATGTCCAAACACCATAAGTAATTTACAAGTTGGTTATACAGCTGAAAAAAGGTCTATTGTGGGAACCAGATCTAGATCCGTTAGCTAGATTTTAGATCCTGTGGCTCTTAGGTTCACATGGTTGTTTAATAATTACAAAAACTAGAAAGAAAACTAGATTTTAATAAATCTTAGCCATTCTAGCTCAACGGTTCCAGTTTTGCAACTTTTAAACCGGTTAAAGTTAGATATGGTTAGATTTAGATAAATCTAGTCCACAGATTTACATGTTATGGATTTACATTGAATGAGCAATTAAAACAGATATTTAAATGCATTAAACAGTTATATATATATATATATATATATATATATATATATATATATATATATATATATAATAAAGAGAGAAAAAGCCACGGATCGATGATCCGGGCATAACTAATCGGTGAGAGTCTATATATATGTATATATATCAAAGTAGTAGAAAGCTTCAAATCTGAAAAAATCTTACAGTGGGCTGCAAAGAAGGCTTCAGACTGCTTTTGGAGCTTGAAAACTCGATTTTCACTGGTTAAAATTTGATATGTCATAGAATATATGTATAAAAGTGTTTAGAAAGAAGAATATTGAAGTTTGGAACACTATAGGAGGGTTGAAGAGCTGAAATGGACAAAGTTTTCTCTCTTATTCTCTTTTTTTGGCTGATGGGGGGGGTCTATTTATAGACCAAAGTGGTCGCAAGTCCACCCGCGGGTCTACCTGCGACTGCCCGGATGGGCTCGGGCCCCGTGGGTCCTGTTGTCTCGAAGTACATGCAGTCGGGCCAACGAGCTGTCCGCTCAAATCTTTATAACTTTCAATCCAAAAATTTGATGGAGGCGTGCTATACCTTTCCGAAAAGCCCTTGATGAGAGCTACACATTGACATGATATTTGACATTTTCTTAATTCAAGAAGATGGGTCCATGACCAGATCTTTAAGTATTCGTAGTCTATCCATTGAATTATCTTATGCTATTTTCACTCAAGATTGATTTCATGGTTTGGTGTGACTTCTCTTGCAATGATTTGGGTTGATTTGATGTTGAGTTTGTAAAATTACTATTTTGCACCTTCCGGGTTGGTTCCGGGCTTGATGCAGTTGTAAATGTCTTTTGTCAGGGTTATTTTCAAGATTGGCTTGCCGTTGACTTTTGACAGTCCTCATGGTTATCTCTGAGGTTGTTTTGATTTCCCGGGGTTATCTCCGGGGTTGGCTTGATCTCCTGGGGTTATCTCTAGGGTTGGATTTGATATCCAGGGGTTGTCTCCAGGGTTGGATTCAATTTCCTGGGGTCATCGTCAGGGCTTATATTTGATCTCTCGGGGTTGTCGCCGGGGCTTGTATTTGATCTCATGTGATGAGTGGGATTTATACCCACGAATTGGATACCTTATTGCTCAAATAGTTACCTGATCCTCATAGATTTTATATAGTTTTTGTATGATTATAGTATTATTTTGCTTAACCGATGCATAGCAGGGCTTAACAGGTCTTTTCTAGCTTTCAGGGGGCAAAACGAGCAATTTATATACACTGGCGCCAAAGCGCCAAAGTCAAGCCTTAAGCTCGCGCTGCATCGCCACCCCCTTGTCCAGGCTGACGTCATCTTGGCACTGCAGTGCCCCAAATCCTTCATGGACTCTCACTGCAGCGCTACCTCCGGTGTTTTCTATGCTGACGTTGCGCTGCAGCGTGAACCTAAGCTCTATTCCTCGCGCCGCAGTGCGACCTCCGGTCTCCAGGTAGTAATGGGCTGATTTTGACCTAGCTTGAAGGCAACTTATATATATATATATATATATATATATATATATATATATGAAAGCTAGCCTCTGTGAATGATATATCGGTTAGGATAAATTAGGATAGATTAGAATAGTTCCCTCTCTCAGAAATAACTTTGTAATATCTCTCTCTATTTCTTAGATAATGTCTATAAATATAGATTAGGTAGATTAGGGAGAAGTTTGGGATTTCCTTGGAGCAACAAGAGCAGTAATCAATATAGATTGGAAAGCTTGAACGGAGTGAAATGCTTGGAGACTGAAGAGCTTGACAGAGTTTATCTTATCCATTTATTTCCTCTGATTTTGTATTCCATTAATGTTGTCTTTATTGCTACTTATATTTTGTTCAAGAGCTATGAACTAAATATTAGCTCTAAGGTTATAATGGAACCCTTTGTTATTTGAATTGAATGTCTTATCTCTTTGGTTGGCACCATATGGTCTGGTTTAATATATTCATGTTTAATGATTCTCGCTAAGACATTAGTAATGATTTTGGTAATCTATATGATATTGAAAGAAGGATTGTAGATTTACACCTTAATATATTGGCATATGATTATGAGTTGTCGATTTGTTTTGACTGCATGAGTTGTGTGTAGAATAGACATATATTTTTGCACCACGTGTGGCCTAATTGAGAACTTATGCTTAAATCCTTGTTATGGTTAATTCGCATAGAAATGTGTAGGGTTATTACCTAGCTTGGATGTTCTTTTTTGTTCTATTCCCTAACGGGTGGATCTAGAGAGGATATGTTTGTACATACCTCGATAGGGGTGTATGAGCACTTGTGTGTTCTCAATCGATAAATTGTCGTGACCATTAAGACCAAAGAGAGAAGGGTAGGAAGTTTGATGAAGCATAGCATGCCATATGTTCGACAACATACCTGTGTGGGGGTGAAGTTATGACCTTAGCTTGTAGCACCTTCGATACCATTTGTTATCAATTTACTTGCTTTGATAATTAGATTTAACTAGATTAATCACACTTCTATTAGTCTGCTGTTCGAATAAGACTTAAGCGATACAAAGTCGGTATTTGGTAAATATTAGTGATAGTTCCTCGTGGGTACGACACTTTCCTTATTACTGTATTACTTATTAGACTGCGTATACTTGAGCGTGTTTAGTGATCGATTTTTCGACCAACACTCGTCGGGGTTTGGATTTGATCTCCCGGGGTTGTCGCCAGGGCTTGGATTTGATCTCCCGGGATTGTCATCGGGGCTTAGATTTGATCTCCCAGGGTTGTCTCCAGGGTTTGGACTTGATTTCTTAGGGTTATCACCCGGGCTTGGATTTGATCTCCCGGGGTTATTTTGGAGCTTATTTGACGATTTAACTTTTAGGGTTATCTTTGAAAGATAAAAGATGATTTTGCCCTCCTGCATGATTAGTAACAGGAATTCAAAATTTTGAGTGCCTACAGATGCCCCTCTTTATCATGTTTATGCAATGTAATGGCATGAACATGATAAAATTTACTAGACACTTGAAAAATGACAAGATTAAGATGATGCCATGCAATGTAGCATGATGTTATGGATGCTAGATGTTTTTGTTGGAATTATTTCCATTGGAATTCTATCACTGACTGCTCCTGCCATTTCTTCTAGGGATGGAGTTGTCAATGATGGTCTCCACTGAATTGCTTTGATGTCTACTCGAACGGTAGTTTACAAAGCTTTCATCATCGGATCTTTCCCGATGCTACGCTGGACTTATCGCCAACGGTTTGAAATGTCCATCAGTGCTATTGAGACTGATTCGACGACAAGATTTCAAGATATGTTTTAAAAATCCCTGATATGGTGGTTTTCCTATGGCTGAGACCATCAAATTTTGACGTTGGGGTTGTCACCAACGTTCTTAGATGTGCTTTTTGACTTTACTTCCTCTTTTGCGAGTGACTCTCTGGGGATTATTGATGTTTATCCTGATGATAGCTTGCCTTGGTTGCTATCATTGGATGATTCTTGCCATTACGCTGGCATTGTCACCACCGCCCGAGGTTTCTATTTGGTTGATGCCGATAGCTCCATAGGAGATAGAATTTTTACAGCATCCTCACAACACCAACTCGAACAGTAGTTTTGTGAAGGTTGACCATCACCGACTTTCCTCGGTGCTTACTTGAGCAGTAGTTTACAAGGGTATGGAAATCACTGAACCTTCATGGTGCCTCAGCTTGGGATTTGTATAACTGATTCCATCATCGGTCCTCCCCGATGAAGATAGTTTTTCCACAGTTTTCATCATCAGATCTTTCCTGACACTACGCTGGAGTTGTCACCAAAGGTTCGCTATATCAGATACTCTGACCTTCGTTGAAATAGTTTTCAATGACTTACATGATCAAATCATTCCTGATGTTATGCATGAGTTGTTGCCAATAGTTTATAATGTTAATCATTCAGACCTTCATTGAAGTGGTTTTCAATGGCTTACATCACCGGACCATTCCCAATGCTACGTTTGAGTTGTCGCCAACGGTTTATACTGTCAATCATTCTGACCTTCGTTGAAGTAGTTTTCAACAGCTTGCATCACTGGACCATTCCCGATGCTACGCTGGAGTTATCACCAACGGTTTGGAATGTCAGTCATTCTGACCTTCATTGAAGTAGTTTTCAACGACTTACATCACCAGACCATTCTCGATGCTACGCTAGAGTTATCGCTAACGGTTTACACTATCAGTTGTTTTGACCTTCGTTGAAGTAGTTTTCAACGACTTACATCACTAGACCATCCCGATGCTACGTTGGAGTTGTCGCCAATGGTTTGTAATGTCAATCATTTTGACCTTTGTTGAAGTAGTTTTCAACGGCTTACATCACCAGACCATTCCCGATGCTACGTTAGAGTTGTCGCCAATGGTTTGCAATGTCAATCAATTTTAATATCAGTCATTCTGACCTTCATTGAAGTAGTTTTCAACGGCTTACATCACCGGACCATTCGCGATGCTATGCTGGAGTTGTTGCCAATGGTTTACACTGTCAGTCATTCTGACCTTCGTTGAAGTAATTTTCAACGGCTTGCATCACCGAACTATTCCTGATGCTACACTAGAGTTTTTGCCAACGATTTGTAATGTCAGACACGCCTGATATCTCTGCCGGGGATAGTTTATCTGCCGAATTGTACCCCTGAGCAAATCTGGACATTTTGATTGCATGTAAGACCCACGGTTCATGGCACCGGACTTTCCCGATGTTTTGACAAGGGCCATTTTCAATAAACTTTATCATCGAATTTCTAAACCATATATTCAGGTTAATACCAATGTGTGACGCCCCCAAAACAGGTCCATTCCACCCAACCCATTCTGAGTCGCCAAATACATGGTACAGAAACAACTACAACTTTATTAATACATTTGTCGTGCAAAATACGACAACACATATACTGTGAGTTTAAATACAAATATTGTCATCTAGACAGTATTCATACCCAATTAAGTACTCATTATACTTATTGATACACTATTTTACAAAATAGTGAGGACTACTAAAATAACTGTCTTGAACCATCATTCCACACCCCGACTAGTACTCGCTACATTCTCGCCTCCTGAGAAGAAAATGGAACAACAAGGAAAAGGATGAGCTCAACTAGCCCAGTAAAGAATATTATGACTAAGATAATATACAACAAATTATCATTAGTCTTCAACATGGAAAAATTTAATAGAATACAATAGACAACAAGTTTTAAATCAATATTCGCAGCGGAAACAGCAAACCATTAGAAGAGTCAAGTAGATAATGAGTTCTACTATCTTCTAAGATTTAAAAGTCCATCATCAATATTTTATCCCTGTAACAACAATCAATAACCATCTTTAATCAAATATTCATCTTTGCACTACAGGCCAAAGATATTCATTTGTATCACCAGTCGATCATGTTCATCTCAACACCTGTTCATCTTTGCACTACGGGCCAAAGATATTCATCAGAAATCATCAATCTTTGCACTACAGGCCAAAGATATTCAATTATATCATCATTTAGGACTGAGGATGATGAAAAATATTTTAAAGGAAACGAATCCAGTGAAGCAAAAGAACAAATATTAGGGATTCGTATTACAGTTTATCCATGTCCAAAAATACCTCATAAACAATCATAGTGGAGTAAAATTCAAGAATGATCAAAACATGGATACAATCAAAGCTAGTATCTAGAATAGATATTTTGGACGAAAGGAAGAAAATTTCATTTTTCGGTGAATAGTAACTCGTGAATAGTAACTCATGAATAGTAACTCATGAATAGTAACCCCGACATGAAAAGTTCCAAATTTGATAAAAAGTTCAGATCAATACTTCGGCATAATGATATTGAAGAAAATAATATCATTTAAGAAGAAATAACATCCCTTACCTCGGAAATACGGTACTTCTGACTGGAATACTAGATATAGTGCTGAAGGAAACTTGCACCGTATAGCAACACTCAAAGTATCAAATACTCACAAGAATACGCTCGATATAGAGAGAGAAAGAGAGAGAAACTTCAGTTTCTAGTGTGATTTTCAATTCTAACCTAAGCACCCTATTTATAGGAAAATGCTTAGAACACCAAAGTAGAAAATTGAATATAATAATATATTTATAACCAAATTTTCCTTAGCCCACCACATCAAAAACACATTTTCCACACAAATGCACCAAAAATGAAAAACATGTTTTAAACAATTTTTGTTACAAAATTAATTCAGACTCAAATATCCGGAACTTCAATAATTCATAATAAATAGCCCTTTTATCAGAAAATTCGAATCTCGCAAGTTTTTATAGGAAATTCAATTTTCTACAACTTTGCAGAAGAAAGTTTTTCCAAATTCTAAACAGAAATTGACCGAAATCCACAAACGGGCGATTTTACAGTCAATAATAAATTTTCGGTCAAGAATTGTGTCCACCAACACACAAAATATGTGTTAATCATTTAATGCCACAAAAATACTCTTCCTCCACATATACTCATATATCCCACATTCATTGTAAAAATATCACCATCAATATATTATTAAAATAATATATTTAAATAAATTATTTTATCAGAAAAAGATAAAATATTAATTTTCAACAATTGTCACATTAAAAATTTTTTCCATCTATATCCACATAAAATCAATATTTTTCTCATCATATAAATCAATAATTAATTATACACAAATAATATTACAGAATCACAGTACTGGCAACCAGGCTGTTCCCAGGAAAGAGGGGGCTTTCCAATAAGGATCTCTCCTTACTGGCGCGCAATTAGATGACCAAACCTCTCCTTAGACAGAACTTTCTAGACATTGCCAATAATGTTATCTAATAATATTATTCAGATAATATGAATTATTGTTCCGATAATAGAAAATACTGTGTAGTGATAATTATTAAAACAACAGTAATATAAAATATCAACGCAGCAATTATTGAATCAATAAAATACAATATTGAACAGTAATTACTGTAACAATTATTGAGTAGTGCCTTCTTACGTAAGAATCAATAATTGGTGCAATATCGTGTGCTACTGTGCAACAACGCGTATTACTGTGCTTTAACCATCGGGTATTCCAATAGTATTAACGGTAACAACTATGCCGTTATTTATAAACAACTTATTTTTGTCGTTTTCTTCATCCAATCGCTTTCCGTTATGGGGCCCACAAAAGACTGCGCCGTCGTACGAATATTCTCCGACAACAATGAATATTTTATAACCACTTGCTTATTTAAAATATTTGCGCATTTCACCCATAACTAACCACATTAATCAAATCAACCCTTACTATTTCAAAATAATAAATAGAGGAAATTAAATTTCATTTATTAATAATTTGGGGTCTTACAACCTCCCCTCCTTATGAAATTTCATCCTCGAAATTGATATACGTACCTGGTGTTTCGAAAAGATGAGGATACCTCGCTTTCATTTCCGTTTCCAACTCCCAGGTCATTTCCTCAATAGCATGGTTTCTCCACAAAACTTTAACTTGTGATAAGATCTTCGTGCGTATGACATGCTCCTTCCTATCCAAGATCTTGACAGGTACCTCTTCGTACGTTAAGTCTTCAGCTATCTCGTTTGGTTCTAACTCAATAACATGGTTCGGGTCGTCCACATATTTACGTAACATCGATACGTAAATAACGTTATGAACACGTGACATACTTAGCGTTAAGGCGAGTCTATAGGCCACAGTTCCTACTCGATCGAGGATTTCAAATAAATTGAAGGCTTGAGCTTTTTTCTCTTCATCGACTCTTACTTCTAGAATAACACATTCTTGCACCTTCTTCTTTATATTCATCAGCTCCAGGTCTGTAGCTTGAGCGGCTTTAACGTTATCGATTAAAGTCGATTTTACTCGTATATCATCACGTGGGTCCCTAGAGTCATTAACTCTATCTCTATCATTTATAAATTATACAAAATAGGTCTTTGTGTTTAACAATATCGCACTCGTACTCGCATACGATCAATGCGTCAGCTACCACGTTTACTTTTCCAGGATGGTATTGAATGGTATGATCGAAATCTTTCAACAGCTCGAGCCAACGTCGTTGCCGCATGTTGAGTTCTATTCGAGTGAAGAAATATTTAAGGCTTTTATGGTCTGAATATATCTCCACTTTCTCCCCATATAGATAGTGCCTCCAAATCTTTAGCGCGAAAACGACTGCTGCCAACTCTAGATCATGAGTAGGATAATTCCTCTCATATTCTTTAAGTTGTCGCGAGGCATTGGCTATGACTTTTTCACGTTGCATGAGAACACATCCTAACCCTTTGCCTGAAGCATCGCTGTAGATAACAAATCCATCCGAACCAGATGGTATTGTCAGAACAGGTGCCGAAATGAGTCTCTTCTTAAGCTCTTGGAAACTCTTCTCGCATTCTTCGCTCCATACGAATTTGATATCCTTCCGAGTCAGCTGAGTTAACGGGGTAGCGATTCGAGAAAATACTTTTACGAATCTCTGATAATAACTAGAAAGCTACGTATTTCGATTACTGACTTAGGTTGCTCTCAACTGTGACTCATATCCCAATCTTGGATAGCACATCACAATGACACCTATCAGTTTACTACCACACGAATATGGTATCCCCTATGGAGAGTCTGACTTCAGTGCATTCCACAAAGGAAGTCACCAGATAGAGGCTCGGGTACAAACTTCTACAGTTGGGTTTTTAACTCCTGAAGTTAAATAGGAGCCATTCGATATGAGATTTTAGAAGTGAGTTTTGTACCAGATTCAAAAATGATACAAAATTCAATATCACACGTAGGCCAAGAGATTCTTCAGGAAATACGTCAAGAATTTACTAACAATAGAAATATCATTCAAATCTGACGTATTCTGTTCAAGTCCATAACATAGCTAAGAAAGCTTGACATCCGTTTTTCAATAAACGAATGACTTTACGGCTTGATATGAAAGAGTTTGACTTCAATGGTTTGATTGCTTGAATTTGAATAACAGGTTGCTTAGGAATATGAAGACTAACAACCTTACGAAAGCAATCAATTTTGGCATGATGAGTAGTTAACCAATCAATTTCTAAAATCACATCAAAAGCAAGTATCTTTAAAGAGATAAGGTCAACAGGTAATGTGATGGTGCCAACTTGGATCAAACAAGATTTATAAACAGTGGATGTGATGGAAGTTTCCCCTAACGGAGTTTCAACAGATAAGTCAAAGTCTAATTTCTCCGGAGTCAAGTTTAAACGTTGAACGCAAGCAAGAGATAAATGAATGGGTAGAACCGGTATCTAATAAGGTATAGGCTTCGTAAAAAAATTTTATAATTAACTAACCCGTGCTAACTTCGTTCGGGTTCCTCGCATTCTGACCAGTCACGAAAAACGCTCTTCCAGGAACCGTTGACTTTGACTTGTCCGTATCCGCCTCTGGTGTCACCGTCCCAACTGGACTTAACTTTGCAATAGAGTACATTCCACCATTCATTAGTTTGTCGCATTCCTGATCCATGATTTGGATCATTACTCTCCGATCCATATCGAATTGGGGTTGACCGCTCTTCATAGGGTAATTTCGAACTCGATGTTGGATTCTCCCAATTGCTGTCCAAAAAGAGAAATCTATTTCATCTATTTTGGCCTTATTGGATTGGACATCTTTTTCTACAATATCAACGCGTCGTGCGGCTTTTACCCATGCATCCTCCATTCTCATTCGTTCGGTTGCTTCTTCTTTCATCAGAACTTTGATCATAGCATTCTCAGATTCCAACTCTAATATCTTATACTCTGCCAAAGAGTGCTTTTGTTCGAGCATCGCACAACGGGTAACACAATTTTGAATTGTTACATCTCTTTGTTTCACGACCGCCTGCCGTTCTTCAGCCTGCTCTTCTAACTCATGGATACGATTTTGTAATTCTAAATTTCGATCATAAAATTCTTCTAATAAATTCTCCTCAGGTTCCTCTTCTTCCTCTTCTTCCTCACTCTCAGCTGCTACCTCTGCGACTATTTCGGGTGGAACTATTAATTCTTCACTCACCACATGAATATCTCTAATTCCTTCTTCATCTGACATCACATTATCCTGGTTGGTGATTAAAAGTGTCTCCACGATCTCATTCACTCCATTGTTAACATTATCAGTCGACATTCTCAAATACTGCCATAAAACAAAGGTTAATTTAACAAATTAACATATCACATAATATCCCTATATTATGACCGACCAACAGATAAGCTTAGGTAGGACATACTAGCGAAGGATTTACTCGTCTCTCCCCTCCTAGTTCTATTCCCCGATCTCCTCCAGAGATCATATCCCTAAGCTCTGATACCAACTGTGACGCCCCCAAAACAGGTCCATTCCACCCAACCCATTCTGAGTCGCCAAATACATGGTACAGAAACAACTACAACTTTATTAATACATTTGTCGTGCAAAATACGACAACACATATACTGTGAGTTTAAATACAAATATTGTCATCTAGACAGTATTCATACCCAATTAAGTACTCATTATACTTATTGATACACTATTTTACAAAATAGTGAGGACTACTAAAATAACTGTCTTGAACCATCATTCCACACCCCGACTAGTACTCGCTACATTCTCGCCTCCTGAGAAGAAAATGGAACAACAAGGAAAAGGATGAGCTCAACTAGCCCAGTAAAGAATATTATGACTAAGATAATATACAACAAATTATCATTAGTCTTCAACAGGGAAAAATTTAATAGAATACAATAGACAACAAGTTTTAAATCAATATTCGCAGCGGAAACAGCAAACCATTAGAAGAGTCAAGTAGATAATGAGTTCTACTATCTTCTAAGATTTAAAAGTCCATCATCAATATTTTATCCCTGTAACAACAATTAATAACCATCTTTAATCAAATATTCATCTTTGCACTACAGGCCAAAGATATTTATTTGTATCACCAGTCGATCATGTTCATCTCAACACCTGTTCATCTTTGCACTACGGGCCAAAGATATTCATCAGAAATCATCAATCTTTGCACTACAGGCCAAAGATATTCAATTATATCATCATTTAGGACTGAGGATGATGAAAAATATTTTAAAGGAAACGAATCCAGTGAAGCAAAAGAACAAATATTAGGGATTCGTATTACAGTTTATCCATGTCCAAAAATACCTCATAAACAATCATAGTGGAGTAAAATTCAAGAATGATCAAAACATAGATACAATCAAAGCTAGTATCCAGAATAGATATTTTGGACGAAAGGAAGAAAATTTCATTTTTCGGTGAATAGTAACTCGTGAATAGTAACTCGTGAATAGTAACTCATGAATAGTAACCCCGACATGAAAAGTTCCAAATTTGATAAAAAGTTCAGATCAATACTTCGACATAATGATATTGAAGAAAATAATATCATTTAAGAAGAAATAACATCCCTTACCTCAGAAATACGGTACTTCTGACTGGAATACTAGATATAGTGCTGAAGGAAACTTGCACCGTATAGCAACACTCAAAGTATCAAATACTCACAAGAATACGCTCGATATAGAGAGAGAAAGAGAGAGAAACTTCAGTTTCTGGTGTGATTTTCAATTCTAACCTAAGCACCCTATTTATAGGAAAATGCTTAGAACACCAAAGTAAAAAATTGAATATAATAATATATTTATAACCAAATTTTCCTTAGCCCACCACATCAAAAACACATTTTCCACACAAATGCACCAAAAATGAAAAACATGTTTTAAACAATTTTTGTTACAAAATTAATTCAGACTCAAATATCTGGAACTTCAATAATTCATAATAAATAGCCCTTTTATCAGAAAATTCGAATCTCACGAGTTTTTATAGGAAATTAAATTCTCTACAACTTTGCAGAAGAAAGTTTTTCCAAATTCCTAACAGAAATTGACCGAAATCCACAAACGGGCGATTTTACAGTCAATAATAAATTTTCGGTCAAGAATTGTGTCCACCAACACACAAAACATGTGTTAATCATTTAATGCCACAAAAATACTCTTCCTCCACATATACTCATATATCCCACATTCATTATAAAAATATCACCATCAATATATTATTAAAATAATATATTTAAATGAATTATTTTATCAGAAAAAGATAAAATATTAATTTTCAACAATTGTCACATTAAAAATTTTTTCCATCTATATTCACATAAAATCAATATTTTTCTCATCATATAAATCAATAATTAATTATACACAAATAATATTACAGAATCACAGTATTGGCAACCAGGCTGTTCCCAGGAAAGAGGGGGCTTTCCAATAAGGATCTCTCCTTACTGGCGCGCAATTAGATGACCAAACCTCTCCTTAGACAGAACTTTCTTGACATTGTCAATAATGTTATCTAATAATATTATTCAGATAATATGAATTATTGTTCCGATAATAGAAAATACTGTGTAGTGACAATTATTAAAACAACAGTAATATAAAATATCAACGCAGCAATTATTGAATCAATAAAATATAATATTGAACAGTAATTACTGTAACAATTATTGAGTAGTGCCTTCTTACGTAAGAATCAATAATTGGTGCAATATCGTGTGCTACTGTGCAACAACGCGTATTACTGTGCTTTAACCATCGGGTATTCCAACAGTATTAACGGTAACAACTATGTCGTTATTTATAAACAACTTATTTTTGTCGTTTTCTTCATCCAATCGCTTTCCGTTATGGGGCCCACAAAAGACTGCGCCGTCGTACGAATATTCTCCGACAACAATGAATATTTTATAACCACTTGCTTATTTAAAATATTTACGCATTTCACCCATAACTAACCACATTGATCAAATCAACCCTTACTATTTCAAAATAATAAATAGAGGAAATTAAATTTCATTTATTAATAATTTGGGGTCTTACACAATGACTTACATGTAGATCAGAAGTTTGGTATTTGAATTTAAGATTTCAGGCCCTTTCTGCTCAATAGTGTAGCACCTTTTTCCCTGATTTAACTTTTTAGCTTTCGAGAACTCCATTGTAACTCAAATTTGATCGAGCCAAAGGGGGTGGGACCACCCTGGATGGCCACAGGTAGACCTGTGGCTCCCCGCGGGTATATTTACTCCCTCCTTTCTCTTTCAAAAGTCATTTTCAAGTTGATCACAATAGAAAATCTAAAATTTCCTCTTTAGATCTACTGAATTCGGGCTGGTTTTTGCAAAATCCATCACCGTACAAACGTTCTGCACTATCTTGGTAACGTTTACATGTTGCCGAATGTCGTGGACGAGGATGTTCTTATTGAGGATCCTGCTGCTTCTTTTTTCGTTCCCCGCCGGTAGCTTTCTGCTATTAACGTGTTGATTCCAGATCTTCTAGATGATTTGAATCATCATCATTCGATCTATCTTAATATGAACGAGGTATAGCTGTTTCCATCTTTCTTTTCCCACTTTTGGGGCAAGGATTTTGATCTTAATTTGTAATTTGATGCAGGTTCCTGACTTTACTCAGCCCAAGGGGAACTGGTTTAGCATTCACTCTCTATACTAGACCCTCCATTTAGAGTACCAGGAGTGCGTACATTCATGGGACTTTCAGGCTTTCTTTTCCATCCCTCCTCGTCGCTGCCCCTGGGGTTACCTGAGGGCTTTATCTGAGTGCTGGTTCCACCAGATCCAGTCTCTCCATTTGTTGGATTGTGAGGTGATGATGACACCGATGGACTGGCAGTTCATTACTGGGTTGGAGTTTACAAGGGCGCCAGTGCCTTTGGTGGCTAACATTTCCTCGACTGCCATTCGATCCCTTTTGGGAGTTTCAGCCGTAGCCCTCAAGGGTAAGATTATTCGTTCTGGGCCCTTGAGTGTAAATTCCATGAGTGGGGCTCTAACTGAGCCTTTGCCTGATGATCTGAGGGTTAGAGATCACATTCTTCAGCGATTGTTCTTGATCATCATCAGGGGTTATTTCCTAACGGACAACTCCTCGACGGTCTCGTTTGCTTTAGTCAGTGCCGCTCGTGAGGTGGATCATATCAAAGACTTTGGTTGTGGCTCATACACCTTTGCCTACTTCCTTAGAGGGACGCGCCTATGCTCAGAGGGCGTGACGGAGGCTTGGCTAGGCTTTTACCCATTTTTACTGGTGAGTATTTTCTCTTTATCTTTTATTTTCCCCTGCTCGGGTTGTTAGTTTTCATAACTGAACATATTTGATCTTTGCATTTTCAATTTTGGGCCAATGAGAGGCTTCCCTGTCTTCGTCCTGTTACTATATTAGGTCTAGAGACCTATCCACGGGGACGACAATGGCATTACTCTACTATTGTAGAGGTTCCTATGGCCGAGGGGTTTGCCCATTCTCATTTGTAGTTGGAGCTGTTGACAGCCGATGTCATCACATGGGTTCCCTACTCCGAGGACCATTTGACAATAGGCTTTGAGGGTCGCTTTTTGACTGGTGTTGAGTATGTACTATCCACCCGTCGAATTCCTCTCCTGACTGACGGAGGCTGGGAGCTCTATTTAGGAGAGCGTGCAATCAAGAGCACTACAAGGGAGATTCATATTCTATTCTTTCCCCCTGCCAGGCGACATTGGCCTTTATCTTAACCAATCACTGAGATTCCCCTGATGGGTTTAGATGGCTTTACTTTATCAGAGGGCCCTTTAACTCAGGAGGCTTTCTACCATTAGTGGTTCCCTCGCACCATTGGAGCTCAGACCCGTGCTACACAGTTTATGGGGGATATGGTTCCTGGGTATGTTATAATAACAGACTGAATTTCCTACATCTGAGAGCCCACTCATTTGGCTTAGATTGACAGTTTGACCCAGAGGTTGGACCGGGCACATTTTTTCATCTGGTATTTGGGCAAAGATCCATCATAGGCTGATTCTTTTGATCCATCTGGCTCTAGCACTGGTCCTTTAGGTGGCCCATATTCTGATAGCTTTACCAGTGTAGATCCTCCTTTTTATCGACATGACATCCCTTCTGGCAGAGACTTAGTGACTCATGAGGAGTTACATCAGATGGATCGATTGGATGAGGTGTACATCATTGATTTCTTCTGATAGTTTTCTTGTTATTTCTTTTGACATGTCTTTGTTAGATATTGGGCAGCTGTGCCCCATTTCTCATTATATCTGTTGATAGGCCTCTGTTAGATATCGGACATCTATGCCCCATTTCACTATACTTTTTTATTTTCAATTGTATACAAAGATGATGTATTAGATGCTGATATATTTAGGAATGTATGTATAATGCTTCCTATTCCCTACATCATATTGTCATTTATCATAATGCATGCATTATGTCATGGATATGCCTTCCCAGAGGTGAGTTTAACATTGACCCCTGGATGGTCTTATGATACGGTTCTACAGATGTCTTTATCCACCGTTAGTTGGATTGAGCTCCGACCCATATTAACGACCTTTTCTTTGAGATCCTGGTATGGCAGTTTGTCTCCCCTAGATCAGGTGATAGTTGATCAGTTATTGAGGCACTCTATCACCCTCCTGAAGTTCCAGGTACCGTTGTGCTTTGTAGAGGGCATGATATCTTGTTGGACACCAGAGAGATAGGTTTTTACATTTGATATCCATGAGTTGACTCCTATGTTGGAGGAGTATGAGCGCATCACTGATTTGCCCTTGGACCGGCCTTGTGCCAGGATGTCTGTTGGTGATATGAGCCGGTAGTTTATGACCTTGATAGGCGTATGATGAAGAGTTTCCATGGACGAGATTACCTCAGGACATATGGTGTCCATGGATTTCTTGATTGATCGATTTGGGTCACTGGACAACTATCTATGATATTCAAGGGATTTCACCATTACTGAGGGTGAGTGGCATGTTTCCCATGTAGATATCTTATTGATGTGCATCGTGGCTTATTTGTGCATGCCGTTATATATGAACCATCTAGATATTGGCCTTATTACGGTAGTCTGCGCTCTCAGAGAGGGTTGCACCATCTTGCCCATGATATTGTCGGAGACCTTGAGGTCGGCCACATTTTGTCATACCCATCCTGTGGGGTTTTTCAGAGGCAGTGTCATCTTGTTGTATGTGTGGTTTATGACACATTTGAGACCGATTGACACTTTTAGACATCATATATGGCGCCCCCAAAATAGGTTCACACAACCCATTCTGAGTCGCCGAATACATAGTACAGAAAATAACTACAACTTCATTATTACAATTGTCGTGTAAAATACGACAACATATATGTTGTGATTTTAAATACAAATATTGTCTTCTAGACAGTATTCAAACTCAAATAAGTCCTCATTACAATTATTGATACACAATTATACAAAATAGTGAGGACTGCTAAAACAACTGACTTAGAACATCACTCCACACCCCGACTAGTTTCCACAATATTCTCGCCTCCTGAGAAAAAAAATAGAACAAAAAGGAGAAGGGTGAGCTCAACTAGCCCAGTAAAGAATATTATGACTAAGATAATGTACAACAAATTATCATTAGCCTTCAATAAATAAGATAAAATATAATTGACAATAAGTTTTAGATCAATATTCACAGCGGAAATAACAATTCATTAGAAGAGTTAAGTAGAGAATGAAATATACTATCTTCTATGATTTAAAAGTCCATCATCAATATTTTATCCCTGTAACATCAATCAATACACATCTTGAATCAAATATTCATCTTTGCACTACGGGCTAAAGATATTCATTCGTATCACCAGTTGATCATGTTCATCTCAACACCTGTTCATCTTTGCACTATGGGCCAAAGATATTCATCAAATAATCATTCATATTTGCACTACAAGCCAAATATATTCATTTATATCATCATTTAGGACTGATGATGATAAAAAATATTTTAAAGAAACGAATCCGATGAGATAAAATGACAAAGATTAGGGATTCATACTTTAGATAATCTAAGTTGAAAAATACTCCGTAATAAACTATAGTAGAGTAAAATTCAAGAATGAAGATCAAAACATGGATACAATCAAAGATAGTAACCATAATAGACATCTTGGATAAAGAAGAGAAAATTTTATTTTTTTGTGAATAGTGCCGTATTTGCGAATAGTACCATATACGTGAATAGTAACCTGACACGAAAAGGTAGAAATTTCACAAGAAAAATCATACTTCGTGAATAGTATCGTATTCGTGAATAGTGTCGTATTCGTGAATAGTGTCGTATACGTGAATAGTAACCTCGACATAAAAAGGTAAAAATATAATAATAAAATTCATACCAATATTTTGGCATAATGATATTGAACGAAATAACATCATTTACGAAGAAAATAACATCCCTTACCTCAAATGAACAGTACTTCTGACTGAAATATTGGATATAATGCCGAAGGAAACTTGCACTGAATAGCAACTCTCAAAGTATCTAAATACTCACAAAAATACGCTCGATAATATAGAGAGAGAAAATATATAATTCTTGTGTGATTTTTAATTCTAACTAAGCACCATATTTATAGAAAATTGCCAGAATGCCAAAACAGACTAAATTAATAAAATATTAATATTCTTTAAACTTTTCCTACGCACACCTTCTTGACCAAATTATCAGCCACCATTAGTGGGGCCCACCAAAATTTAGCATTTTCCACACCAACCAAAAGTTGGGTCACCATGTTTTTAATAAAAATATTTATTTCCAAAACTTCAATAATTCATAATAAATAGCCCTTTTATTAGAAAAATACGAATTTTATGTCCATTCTATAGGAAATTTAATTCTCTACAACTTTGTAGAAGAATATTTTTCCAAATTCTAAACAGAAATGGACCGAAATCCACATACGGACGATATTTAATACATCTATTCTGACAAAATACTGATAAAGCACCTCAGCATTAATTCCTTCATTAATATCCACATAAAATAAATATTTTCTTATCATATAAATTAATAATTAATTATTCACAAATAATATTACAGAATCACAACTATGACAACCAGGTCGTTCCCAAGAAAGATGGGGCTTTTCGATAAGAATTTCTCCTTACTGGCGCGCAATTAGGTGACCCAACTCTTTTTTTAGACAGAACTTTCTTAGACATTGCCAATAATGCTATCTAATAATATTATTCAAATAATATGAATTATTGATCTGATAATGGAAAATACTGTGCAGTGACAATTATTGAAACAACAATAATATATATAATATCAACGTAGCAATTATTGAATCAATAAAATATAATATTGAACAGTAATTACTGTAACAATTATTGAGCAGTGCCTTCTTACGTAAGAATCAATAATCCAAAAATACTGTGCAATACCGTGTGCTACTATGCAACCACGCGTATTACTGTACTTTAACCACCGGGTATTCCAACAGTGTTAACGGTAATAACTACGCCATTATTTATAAAAAACTCATACTTGTCGTTTTCTTCATCCGACCGTTTTCCGTTATGAGGCCCACAAATGGCTGCGCCATCGTACGAATATTCCCTAACAGTAAAAATATTCCATGACCAAACAAATATTCTCCGACAACAATGAATATTTTATAACCACTTGCTTATTTTGTAAAATTTACACATTTCACCCATAACCAAAGCATAATATCAAATTAACACCTTATTATTCAAAATAATAATTAGAGGAAATTTAATTTTATTTATAAAAAGTTGGGATCTTACATCATAGGTATTATTTTACTCATGAGATATCCATGTCTTATTCCTTTCAGCCAGCTGAGTGTACAAACACAACATCTTGGTTGAATTTTTTGACAGGGATTGAGGATCCATTTCCTATCTTGCATTATTCAGGACTCAACTCTCCCTATAACTTTATTACTCATGCAGTTGGCATGGACTATCTACCCCTGGTTGGTTTGAGTGGGGTGACCACGTATCATCCACTGGCTGTCATGGGATAATTTGATCAATTTCAGGATATTCACCCTTTTGACGGGGCATTGGGTCAGCGACTGTCAGCTCGACTTTTGTCAGTAGATGACTTGACCATGATTTATGATTGTTAGACTCGTCGAGAGAGGGCTAATTTTTTGACTAGTCATCCGGGTCACTCTTTAGAGTATTATGCATGGTTGGAGGAAGATATTGCATTGATTATGGTTGTTCACTCAGAGTCGAGTATTGATTCTGATGACGAGGAGCCTGTGGAGGGCCTGATTTTCCTACCAAGGATGAGTTATTTGCTGGTTTGACAACAACTTTGATCTGTGATTCCCCCAACATTCCCACTGCTATGGCTCCACCTTCTGTAGAGTATTTGGAGCAGAGGTTACATCTGATGACATTTGAGAGGGGTCAGGCTAGGGCTCTGATGTTGACAGCTCTTTTTGATAGAGATGCTACTTTTACTGAGGGGGATGACGCCCGAGCTAGCAGGGATGCCGCTTTTGTTGAGTGGGATAAGGCTCGAGCTGCTCGAGATGCTGCTTTTGTTGAGCGGGACGAGGCTCAAGCTCCCCGAGACACTTCCACTGCTGATAGTACTGCACTTAGATCTGCCACTGCTAGTATTATTGCAGATATTTGTGCATTCATAGATGATCATGGTAGCACTATGCATATAGTCGTGGATCTTCTAGCTCGCATAGATACCCTAGGGCAGGAGCTTATAGATTCGCCTGCATCTTCTGAGAGGGATGCCATGTTAGACTGTTTATGTACGGATTTGTAGACTAGCTTTCATTTTCCTGCATAGCCTAGGTTAGCCATTTTTGTCATGCACAAGATACATTGTATATATCAAACATTATTATATGGTAAGATAATATATTTTGATTCACTTCCCTTTTAGATATGTCTTGTCATTTGATTGTTAGTTGCCATTTTCTTTATGACTTGCTATCTTGACGTGTCCCAAACTTCTCCTTGATGGATTGACATTGAGATGTCCTAGGATCTTTCAGAATGGGTCGTTGATCTTTGAGTTTCCCATTTTTTGGTGTCTTGGGACTAGTTTTTGATGTGGTTAAGGTTTAAGCAAAGTGTTTGGCTCTCTTTTTTTAGGGTTCGACCCCATCGCCGATGGCTGCTTACGTACTCCCATTGATGAGGGGAGATCAGGTCTACGTAGTTCTTGGCTCTAGCTTGAACTGAATGGTTTAAGAAGTGTTTGTTTGGGTTTTTATGTTTCTTGCTTGGTTTGGCCGCACCATAGATGACTGTCTACGTACTCCCATTGATGAGGGGAGATCATGTCTTTCGTAGTTCCTGCTCTGAAAAATTATATCTGGTTATCACAGGTCCATTGAAAGGGTTCTGTGGTTTTTGTAAGGGTTAGAACGCACTATAGATGGCTACTTACGTACTCCCATTGATGAGGGGAGATCAGGTCTACGTAGTTCTTGATGCGGCTTTAAAACCTAAATTAACTTGATTGATTTGATTTGATTTAATTTTTTTTGTGGAACCAGGATGTTGGCTTGCAGGTAACTTCAGACATAATACCTCTTCATAGTGTCTGAATTGATAAACTGGGGAAATTCTTCGCCTTCCATTTCTTGCAATCTGACGGCTCCTCCCGTCAACACTTCCTTAACAATGAAAGGGCTTTCTCAATTCGAGGCGAATTTTCCTTTAGATTGATCTTGATTAGCAAGGACTTTCTTCAGTATCAAGTCATTTTCTTTGAATTACTGAAGCCAAAATTTCTTGTTGTATGACCGAGCAATCCTCTGCGAATATAATTGATTGTGAAAGATAGTTGCGGCCCTCCTCTCATCTATTAGAGATAATTGGTGGTACCGGTCTTGCAACCACCAATCTTCATCCATTTGAGCATCTATTAATACTATTAATGAGTCCATTTCTATTTCTATGGGGAGCACTGCCTTTATGCCGTAGACTAATGAGTAGGGGGTAGCCCCTGTAGAAGTGCGCATTGACATTCTGTAGGCTAGCAAAGTTAGAGGTAATAAGTCAGACCATCCTTTGTGATTGGCGGACATCTTTTGCATGATCTTCTTGATGTTTTTATTGGCTGCTTCAATAGCACCATTCATCTTGGGATGATAAATGATGGAGTTAACATGTTTGATGTGGAATTTGCTACAAAATTCCTCTATCATCTGGTTGTTTAGAATTTTGGCATTGCCCGATACTATAACCTCCGGTTGTCTATATCCACAGATGCCATTGTTTCTAATGAAACCAATGATTACCTCTTTGGTGACTTTGGAAAAAGAGGTTGCTTCTACCCATTTGGTGAAGTACTCGATCATGGTAAAGATAAACTGATGACCATTACTGGCTTTGGGCTCGATTGGACCAATCACGTCTGTAACGCCCCAGAAAATCGAACAATTTGTAAATAATTTTATTTGATTTAATAATGAATAAAATTATATTATATAATATTATTATGTGTGAGCAAGATGAATGTCATTCTATAACCTGGATATGTCAGAACGTCGTAGTATTTTGGCTACGTGAAGGAATTAAAGTGTTTGAATTTTCAAGACGAAAATAAAAGTTCTCCGGGAAATTTTCCGAAAAACACTATTCACAAATTTCTGCTCGGGAATTTTTTTTGAAATTCCTAGAAATACGTAACGATAAAATATCGAGGTGAGATGGATTATGTAATAATAATTCAAGAATGGAAGACGCAGTTTTTCACCTGCAGACTTAATTTTAGAACGTTAGGGAACATAAAGAGTTAACTAGTTAAAGTGTTGATCGTATAATACGTGGGTATTGTACGAGGTAATGAATACAAGTATGATACGAAGTATTATATAAGTATGTATGAATGATGGTATGTCGTATATGTTGAATAAGTATACGAGTTAGAATACGAGATTAATATGTAGAGAATACATTCTAAGGCTTTAAGCCAAATGAAATGGACTTGTGGATTGTGTAAGAAGTATAAGTCCAATAAAGATTAATGCGTAAGCCCAAGTGTAAGCAATGATAAGGCCCAAGTGTTTGTTAAAAACAAGCCCAAAGAATAAGTTAATTTAATTGAACTTAAAGCCCAAATTAAGATCCATTGGGTAAAGGAGATCTATGGGGAAACCCATGTGGGCCCCATGATCACACGGGTGAGATTGGTGACCAAGTAAATAATGTGATGAGCAAGAAAACGTTGTGATGGCCAAGCAAAAGATTTGATGAGCAAGTAAACTTAGTGTTTAAGTAATGAATAGTAAGGAGGTGGGATTTGTCTATTGACTATTATAACCTAACCTTGGAAATCCTATAAATAAAGGACTTGCTAGCTCATTTGTTACTTGTTCATTTCATCCAACACATTACAACTTATTTGTTAGAGATAATAAGTTAGGAAATGAACAAGAATCAAGTGAGAACAAGAAAGATTCAAGTGATCTTCAAGGGTAAGAATCCAATGTCATTAATCTCCCATCTCTACAATTGTAGTTTGATAAGAGAAGTGTGGATTAATAGACATGTATGCTAAGAAATGAAGAGAATGAATAATCAATGGACTGAAGACGTAATACGTCATGAATAAGTAATTCAAACTTAAATAGGTTATGAAGTTATGAAGAATATATATGAACTTGTTATATGTTTACCTTAATAAGATTGTATGATAAAGAGATGTGAGAATGGTGGTTAGAAGACTTAATCAATAATAAGTCATGTGAAATGAAGTCATAAGTAGTTTATACTTTGATAAGTTATAAACTCATGAAAATAAGTAATAACTTATAATGTAAATAAGTTGATGTAATATGTATGTTAAGATGATAATATGATGGATAGACTCCATTTGAAACGATGAACAAATCATAAGTAACGAGGTTATGCCGGAATTCACACGATTAGACGATAATCGTCGAATTCGTGAAATTCTTGGAATGGAAGTTGAATTTTGATAGAGCTCGGAAACATTGGTTTTCGATGAGAATAAGTCTTATTTGGAATTATAGAGTTGCAGACTCAAAAATGACCGAATTTCGACTTAGAACGAAGAAACCAGTGTTGAACGTTCACAAACGTTTATCGTTTTCGTTAAAAATGAACTCATAGGTGAATTTCGAGTTAACGAAGTCAAAAATGTAAAATTATTGCATGAACACGTAGAGTATGTGATTTGTGAACAAATAGCTTTTGAACGAGCCAATTCGGACTTAAAATGATCAAATTTGGAGTTTGGGAAGTTCGTTGTGTAAACAAAACTATCAAAATTTCTAGTGCACAGAGCTGGCGCCGCGGTGCCAACCCAAGGAAAATAGGAGGCGCTGCAGCACCGAATAGTGCCGAGAGAATGCCATAACCTACTAGAGTTTTGCGTCGTAGCGCGACATGTAACACTAAGACTCGCGCCGCATCGTCGAGTCCGGTCCTCAGCCACTGAAGTGTGGCGCCGCAGCGCGGCTTAATAAGAAGAAGCTGGTACCGCAGCGCCAGCCTTAGGGATTGCTCAGTAAGGAGAGTTTGTAAGTAAAGAAAGAAAGTAAACTAATTAGTAATGAACTAAAGCTTGAAGTAACATTGTTTAAGACATTGTTAAACCTTAAGTATGATAACTAAAGGTTGAAGATAATCAATCGAACACGAACGTAATGACAATGTAAACTATAACGGTAAGCTCCAATATTAACAAATCTAATACATGATTAGATTGAGAAGAAGGGTAAGATTCATTAGGAACCATGTATGTTTGTCCATGACCTAATGTGTTATGTTATGTGATCATATATTGTAGAGGCCTTAAAGACTTAAAGTAAACGTGTAATAATAGTAGCAGACGTTAAAGGCAAGTATTCTTACCCTTGTCTATGTTCAATCTGGACAAGCTTTGTAATTCATGTATTTTTACGCATGAATTGATGTATGAGGAAGTTAAAGCCAATTTATTCGGCTAGATTTAAGATGTTTGTTTGGATTTCTTATAATCTATTGAACTGTTGTCAAGTTTTGCCAAACTATGTTGGTATGGTTTTCAAATGAAGACTGAGTATGCTAAACAAATGTTTTGTCGTCAAACGACAGGCACGTGAGGTTTCCAAAACTTAAACGTACATATGTTTAAAGAATATAGTGTTGATCAACATAGAGTACTATAGGCTGATCACCTAGATATGCTCGTAAGTAATGCCGAAATTACGGACTTAGTGTCGGGTTGTCCTTTTCAAAGAGAGTATGAAATGCTTAAGGTCTTGGACCGAAATATATGTTTAATGAACGTGGTTCATTCTGAAATGTTTTGAAGGAAAAGAAGTGCTATTTTAAATTATCAATAATACTTCGTAACTATTGTTTAGTTATTGAAGATATACTATTCCTATGTTTCAAGCATTCTGTTAAATGAAATTGTCATACTTGCTGAGCTAGTTATGCTCACTCTTGCTTAAACCATATGAATGCAGCTAAGACCGAACGGACTGAAGGATCCGATAAAGATAATGGAAAGGCTAAGGCAGACCGTTGAGCTGTCTATGTAATATTATAGGTTTAATGTTGTAATGTATTTGATATTATGACAAAGAACTTATGTATTGGTTATAAAGAACCTGGGAAGGGAATATTGTTTGGAATATATATAAGACATATTCGTTCTTTTGAGAATTTCAATTGAATGTATGTGTGAACTGTAGCACCGTGTAGCACCATATGTCGGGTTGTAAGATACCCGAATTTGGGGGCGTCACAATGTCCATTCCCCATATTGAAAAAGGCCATGGTGAACTCATATTGTGTAGTTCACTTGGAGGAGCGTGGATGGCATTTCCATGAATTTGGCATTGATAACATCTTCTGACGTGATTATCAGAGTCAGCTTTGAGAGAAATCTAATAATTCCCTGTTCTTGATATCTTTTTGGAAAGTAAAGGACCGCTCATGTGTGGACCACATACTCCACCATAGATTTCATCCATGAGTCTTTAGGCTTGGTCTTTGTCTAGGCATCTTAGAAGGCCTATTCCCGCGTCCTTTTTATAGAGTGTGTCTTCGCTTAGGTAGAATTTCATGGCCATTTTATGGATCCACTTTTTTCAGCTTGACTTGCCCCAATGGGCGTAGATCCATCTCAAAGATATTCTTTAATGTCATGATACTAGGGCTATTTGATTGGAGGTAGTTTATCGGATACTTCTCAAATGTAATTTCCATAGGTTGGTGCCTTCTGGCTTGCATGCTTGATATTTGGGATGCCTCCCCTTTCAGATATGTTGATCAAGGAAGCCAGGGTTGCTAGTGCATTTGCGAAATTATTCTTGTTTCGAGGGATGTGGATGAAAGATATTTCTTCAAACTCCGTAGCCATCTAGATAACTTGCCGATGGTAAGGTAGCAAATGCAATTCTTTGGTGTGATATGCCCTAGTGGCTTGCTTGATAACCAACTTAGAATCCCCAAAGACAGCTAACCGTTTGACATCCATGGATTGGGCCAGTTTTAACCCCATTATACAGCCTTCAAACTCAGCTGTGTTGTTTGTGTTGACAAATTGGAACTTGGTAGCCATGAGATACTGTTCTCCCAAAATAGATACTAGAACTGCCCCTGCTTCGACACCTTCCATGTTTATAGCTCCATCAAAATATAATTTCTAAGGTTGGACTGTATTTTCCTGATGGATTTGTTGAATTGTCATTATTCCTTCATCCGGGAAATATATTTCTAAGGGTTCAAAATCCCTGATGGTGCTTCGACCAATTGATATGCAATTCCTTGACCTTTAATGGACTTTTGAGTCACGTAGATGATGTTGAATTGTTGGAGGATCAACTTCCATTTGGACAGTTGGCAATTTAACATGGGTTTGTTGAATACATACTTTAAAGGATCCATGCGGGATATGAGATAGGTCATGTGCCCATGGAGATAATATTGTAATCTCATGGTGGCCCATGCTAATGCACAACAAGTCTTTTTATTCAAAGTATACTTTTGCTCGCTGCTGCTGAATCTTTTGCTGAGGTAATAGATAACTCTTTCCTTGCCTCTATTGTTTGTTTGTCCCAGCATGCAGCCCATAGCATTATCATTGACTGACAGATACATAAATATGGGAACATTGTCCCTTGGAGGTACCAAGATGGGAGCTTTGACCAATTACTTTTTAATGAAAAGGAAGGCTTTTTGACACTCTTCATTCCACTTCATGGAGGAATTTTTCTTTAACAGCTTAAAGATGGGCTCACACGTTGCTGTGAGTTGAGAGATGAATCAGCTGATGAAATTTATTCTCCACAAAATTCTTGTATTTTCTTTTTTGTTCGGGGCACAGCCATCTCGGTGATTACCTCAATTTTAGCGGGATCCAGTTCAATGCCTCTGTGGCTTACTAGAAATCCCAACAACTTTCCTGACTTGACACCGAAGGCACACTTGGCCAGATTTAGCTTCAAGTTGTATTTGCGCAATTAGTTGAAAAGCTTTTTGAGATGGTAGATATGGTCTTCCGCCTTTCGAGATTTGACAATGATATCATCCATGTAGACCTCTATTTTTTTGTGCATCAAATCATGGAAAAGGGCCATCATAGTTCGTTAATAGGTGGCACTGGCATTGATGAGGCCGAATGATAAACGTTTGTAATAAAAGGTTCCCCAGGAAGTGATAAAGGCTATTTTCTCTCGGTCCTCTTCAACAACCATGATCTGATGGTACCCAAAGAAGCAGTCAACAAAAGAATATATGCCATACTGAGCCGTGTTGTCTATTAGTATGTGGATAAAAGGTAATGGGAAATTATCTTTGAGTTAAGCTTTGTTCAAATCCCGGTAATCTATGCATACCCTTACCATCCCTCTGGGCTTAGGCACATGAACTATATTAGACAGCCACTCAGGGTAGGTTGATACCATGATGATGCCAGCTTTGAATTGTTTAATAATTTCTTTTTTTGACTTTTAGACTCCACTCAGGTTTAAATCGGCTAAGCTTTTGTTTGACTGTTTTGAATCCTTCTCTGATGGGCAGTCGATGAATGACAATATTAGTAGACAAACCGATTATGTCCTCATGTGACCATTCAAACACATCCTGGAACAGGGTTAGTAGATCAACTAGGTCTTCTCTTTGGCTTGGGGTAAGGTCAATGCCATTCTGGATTTCTTTAGGGTTTTTTGAGGTTTTGATATTGACAAAGGTGGTTTGATCAAGGTTTGGTTTGGTTTGGGTTTAACTTCGATCAATTTTTTGATCTCCTTAGGCACCTCATAGTCCTGTATCTCTTCTTGCTCAATCCCCATCAAGTCGAAGTCTAATTCTACATCAAAGTTATAGTCATTGTGGAGATTTGGTATTCCATTAGCAAGGCTAGACAAACCCAACTCTGGAGTCTTGAAAACAAAATACTTTCACTCAATATATGAGATTGTTTGATCATACAAAGCGTTAGCAAAAGCATGACAAAAGTAACTTCTAGTACTGTGCAACAAAAGTAAGCAGTTAATAATATCCACATAGTAGGGCAGGGGGATTTTCTACCCTTTTTATCCTTTCCGGTAGATGCAAGGAATGTTGTGATAAGTGGGTTTTATACCCGCAAATCGGTTGCTAATTCAAGCTTAATCGATGTTAATTCCTTGTTTTTATGTTTGTTTTTATTTGTTTTGTGTTATTTTATTGTGTATGTATGGTGGTGTTGCAATTGATCAGAAAGGATGGATTTAAGGTGCATTGTGGCAAGAATTGAGCAAGTTCCGAGGTCAAAACAAGGTCAGTTGACAGAGCCTACCCCCGTCGGGGTGGGCCTATTTATGCCTTACACCCCCGCCGGGGCGGGGGGTCTTTATATCAGTTTACAGGAGAGAAGCCCGTCGGGGCGGGCCATTTGCAAGCTTATACCCCCGCCGGGGCGTGGGGTCCTAAAAAAGTACAGTCCTTGTTAGCTTCAAACACTGCTAAAAACGTGAGTTTAAGTGATTGCATTGATTGGGGATTCTAGATGGAGTAGAATTGCACTCAGATTATGGGTGTAAACATATAACTACATCAAAAACAACAAGATGAAGATTACACGAAAGGCAATTAACAGAGAACAAGAATACAGATTTTTGAGAACAGGCATTGGAGAGAAGATTTTGAAGGATTTTTCGTATCGATTGCAAATTGAGCTGAAAAAAATGGTGGTTCTGAGTTTATTCTTTTCTTTTAGTTTATTTGTAATTCGAAGGATGATATCTTTAATTTATTCAGTTATTATTTCATTTATGATGAAGTAAATTACTTTTTAGGCTTATGACGGATCTTTAAGTGGAACGATGATTATGTAACTTTGATTTTCAGTTTAATAAGCTATTATCCAGTTTATCTATATTAATTTGAGCTTGAATTTGTGAATTGCCTGATCAACAATTCTTTGTGGACTTGTATGGATTCGAGAGAAGAAGTACGAGTCTAGACTTAGTTAATATCGTATGTGTTCTTGAATTTTGTGAATGAACAGAATCTTGATGAATGTTAAGGTAGAGATATGCTTGACATCACATGTAATCAGATAAAGAGCTTGAACTTAAACCTTCTTTGATTGTAATTCACATAGAGATATAGTGAGTTAGTTGATTAAGGTGTTTAACTTGATTCTATCTAATTTGTGGATTTGAGTTAATACGGTATTAGTACATCGAGAGGTGGCTAGTTCTACATAGGTGTTCTTGATTAATAAACTGGGATAGTGAATTAAATTGGAATAAAGGTGTAATAATCAGAGTGATGCTTAGAGTGAAGTCGTAAGTCTAATTTTCCAATATTTGTTTGAAAAATTCAGTTTTTAGGGTATGTTGCTCGTTTGGTAATTTTAATATTTTTAATACTTTAATTACAAACTGGAAATTGGTTAGTTTAATAAAATTAGGATTAATAGGAAATTGGTAATTATAAGGGTTAATTTCTTACTAAAGTCTCTGTGGTAACGATACTCTACTTACTATTATATTACTTATTGACCACGCATGCATGCTTGTTGTGCGTAATTAGATTTTACACCAAAAAGTTTTTGGCGCCGTTGTCGAGAATCTTTTAATATAGATTTTAATATCTTGCGATATCAGTTTAATTAGTCCAGTTTTAATTAAACATTTTTATTTTTTTATTTGTTCGTCTTATTTCAGGTTTTTGAAGTTGGTTTATGCAAACTCGATCCAAAAATCTAGACTTGCTTCCTTTTGAGGATGACATTGAGAGACAGTTTCAAAGGTTAAGTAAGTGGATCAAGGAAACAAGGGACGACTTCGAAAATTCTAAAAAAGAAGAAGCAATGGCTGCCAAAGACCAGAAAGCGTTAAGGGACTTTGCTACACCTAAGGTGACTGAGCTGCAGTTGAGTATCACCGGGCCTGCTATAGCTGCGAACACATTCGAGATTAAGTCTGGGACTATTCAGATGATCCAAAACTTGATTCAGTTTGGGGAATTAACGAATGATGATTCGAATGAACATTTGATCAGCTTTTTGGAGATATGTGACACTTTTAAATACAATGGGGTGTCGGATGAAGCAGCCAAACTTCGCTTGTTCCCATTCACTCTGCGGGATAAGGCGAAGAGTTGGTTACACTCTCTACCACCGGGTTCAATAACTACATGGGATGACCTGGCTCAAAAGTTTCTAGCAAAATTTTTCCCGCCAGCGAAGACTGCAAAGATGAGAAGTGAGATTACGATGTTTGATCAGCAACATGGGGAATCATTGTACGAGGCATGGGAGAGATACAAGGAGTTACTCAGAAAATGCCCACATCACGAATTGCCTAAGTGGTTGCAAATGAACACATTCTACAATGGATTACATAGGAATCTTAGAACGAGTATTGATGTAGGTTCGGGTGGAGCTTTTATGGCAAAGAATTATGAGGATGCATATCAATTGCTAGAGACAATTGTAGCTAACAATTATCAGTGGCCCACGGTAAAAATGACACAACCTACAGTAGCTGGAGTGTTAGAGGTAGATGGAGTGACGACAATAATAGCACAGATTTCAGCGCTCGCTAAAAAGTTCAATGCTTGGTCTGGGGTACAGACACATCAAGTTGCAGTTATTTGTGAATTGTGCACGGGTGAACATCCTACAGATCAATGTGCAATCAACCCAGCGTCAGTACAATTTATGGGTAGCTACAACAGAATTCCACAGAATACGTACCAGAATACATACAATCCGGGGAATATGAATCATCCTAACTTTTCGTGGAGTAATAATCAGCATCAACAAGCTCTACGCCCATCTTATCCCACAGGATTTCAGAATCAACAACAACAACCAGCTCAAAATCAAGAGAGGAAATCAGATTTAGAGTTGTTGTCAAAGTATATAACAAGCAACGAGGCAGCTATGAAAAACCAAGCAATGGTCATAAAATCGCAAGAGTTAGCCATCAAGAATTTGGAAAATCAAATGGGACAAATTGCATTAGCATTGAATAATAGACTGCAAGGGACTCTACCAAGTGACATCGAAAAAAATCCGAAGGGAAATCACGAACAGTGTCAGGTAATTACTTTGAGAAGTGGAAAACATCTAGATGGGAAAAGTTCAGAAAATTCAGTTAGAACGAATGACAAAGTTGATGAGAACAAACTGGTTGAAGAAAAACGGGGTGAGGATAAGCAAGTTGAGCAAACAAAGTTAGATAACAAGCCAGTTGTGTATCCTCCACCGTCGTTTTAGCAGAGAGTCCAAAAGCAAAAATTAGATAAGCAGTTCACAAAATTTTTGGAAGTTTTCAAGAAACTTCAGATTAACATCCCTTTTGCAGAAGCCCCTAGAGTAGATGCCAAGTTATGCGAAATTCATGAAAGGGATTTTGTCCAAGAAAAAGAAGTTGGAAGATTTCGAAACAGTGGCATTAACAGAGGAGTGTAGTTCGGTTTTACAGCGAAAGTTGCCACCAAAGTTGAAAGATCCAGGGAGTTTCACCATTCCATGCACGATTAGGAGCATGTCGTTCAATAAGTGTTTATGTGATTTGGGGGCAAGTGTGAACCTTATGCCGTTATCAGTTTATACAGAATTGGGTTTACCAACACCAAAGCCTACGAACATCTCATTGCAGTTGGCGGATAGGTCAGTCACGTACTCGAGAGGCATTGTGGAGGACATTTTGGTCAAGGTTGACAAATTTATATTCCTGCGAATTTTATAATTCTGGATTTCGAGGAAGATAAGAAAATCCCAATTATCCTAGGGAGACCTTTTTTGGCTACGGGTAGGACTCTCATTGACGTACAAAAAGGTGAACTAACTATGAGGATCCAAGATCAAGAAGTAAAGTTTAATGTTTTCAAGGCCATGAAATTCCCTACGGATGAAGAAGAGTGTTTCAAAATGGATATCATTGAAAAGATAATCAGCGAAGACATGGGTAAAAGTTTGGTTAATGATCCATTGGAAACGACATTATTGGGAGATGAAGAATTAGATGATCCAGAATTTGTGGATTACTTGCAGATGCTAGACTCCCTGCCACGAGTTAGCAGATTTAAAACACCCTTTGAACCATTGCACACGGAGGAAAGAGCCACAACAAGGATGAAACCATCATTGGAGCTCCTCTTGAACTTAAGCCACTCCCTAAACACCTCAGGTATGCATATTTAGGCAATTCTAATTCTTTACCTGTTATTATTTTTGTTGCACTTAATGAATTGCAGGAAGAAAAATTGCTGAGAGTGCTTAGAGAACACAAATCGTTATAGGATGGACAATTGCGGATATCAAGGGAATTAGCCCATCCTTTTGCATGCACAAAATTTTAATGGAAGAGGATGCAAAGCCAACAGTGGAGTAACAAATATGGCTCAACCCAATCATGAAAGAAGTAGTGAAAAAAGAAATCTTGAAATGGTTGGACGCGAGTATCATCTACCCAATTTTTGACAGTAAGTGGGTAAGTCCGGTTCAATGTTTACCGAAAAAAGGAGGAATGATCGTGGTACAAAATGATGACAATGAGCTAATTCCGATAAGGACTGTGACTGGTTGGAGGGCATGGATTACAGGAAGTTGAATAAGGCAACCAGCAAAGATCACTTTCCTTTGCCTTTTATTGATCAGATGTTGGACAAATTAGCGGGACACGAATACTACTGCTTATTGGATGGGTATTCGGGATATAATCTGATAGTCATTGGTCCTGAAGATCAAGAGAAGACCACTTTCACGTTCCCATACGGCACATTTACATTCAGGAGAATGTCATTCGACTTGCGTAATGCACCCGCTACCTTCCAAAGGAATATGATGGCCATTTTCTCGGACATGGTGGATAAAAATGTGAAAGTCTTCATGGACGACTTTTCTGTCTATGGGGATGATTTTGGTGCTTGTCTGGAGAATTTGGTGATGGTTTTATAGAGATGCACATACACGAATTTGGTACTTAACTGTGAAAAGTTCCATTTCATGGTTGAGGAAGGAATAATTCTGGGTCACAAGGTTTCAGCTAAAGGATTAGAGGTTGATAAAGCGAAGCTGGAAACGATTGAAAAGATTCCTCCACCAAGTTCAGCTAAGGGAATTCGAAGTTTCTTGGGACATGCCAGGTTCTACAGAAGATTTATAAAAAACTTCTCTAAAATTGCAAAACCTTTATGCAGCCTTTTAGAGAAGGATTCGATTTTTAAGTTTGATGAGGTGTGTAAATTGGCATTCGAGCTATTGAAGAAGAAATTAACTACAACTCCCGTAATTGTCGCACCAGATTGGAATATGCCCTTCGAGTTGATGTGCGATGCAAGCGACTATGCGGTTGGGGCTGTCTTGGGTCAACGCCAAGAGAAGGTATTCCATGCCATATACTATGCAAGTAAAACACTTACGGAGACCCAAATGAACTACACAACTACGGAAAAAGAATTACTTGCAGCAGTATATGCCTTCGATAAATTTTGGGCATATTTGATCGGAACAAAGGTTATAGTTTATATGGATCACTCAGCCATTTGGTACTTAATTTCAAAAAAAGATGCTAAGCCACACCTTATTAGATTGATTCTCCATCTACAAGAATTTGATTTGGAAATAAAAGATAGAAATGGTATAGAGAATCAAGTTATAGATCTTTTATCGAGGCTTAAAAATTAGGGTAAAAAGGAAGAGGACATATATGTAACTAATGAGTCATTTCTAGATGAGCAGCTGTTTGGGATCAATACAGATCTTTCATGGTACGCGAACTTCACAAATTATCTAGTGAGCAACATCCTTCCACCAGATCTTACACGCCAGCAGAAAAAGAAATTACATGACGACGAGTGGTACATATGGGATGAGTCATACCTATTCAAACATTGCGAAAATACGATGATTAGAAGGTGTGTGCCCTATAGTGAAGTGAAGAACATATTGCATGAATGTCACTCATCTGCATATGGGGGACATTATGGTAGTGAGAGGACAGCGGCAAAAGTACTTCAAGCCGGGTTTTATTGGCCTACATTATTTAAGGACGCCAACCATTTTGTTAAAAGTTGTGATAGATGTCAAAGGGTGGGCAACATATCGAAAAGGAATGAGATTCCACTACAAACAATCTTGGAAGTTGAAATTTTTAACGTTTGGGGCATCAATTTTATGGGGCCATTTCCATCATCGTTCAACAATCAGTACATATTGCTCGCGGTGGACTATGTATCAAAATGGGTTGAAGCCGTAGCACTCTCCACTAATGATGCCAAAGTGGTTCTCAAATTCTTACAGAAGAATATTTTTACGAGATTTGGCACACCAAGAGCTATTATAAGTGATGAAGGCAGTCACTTCTGCAATAAATCATTCACAGCTCTTTTGGCAAAATATGGGGTCAACCATAAGGTAGCTACAACATATCATCCCCAAACAAGTGGGCAAGCTGAGGTTTCAAATAGAGAAGTAAAGAGAATTTTGGAAAAGGTGGTAAACCTGAATAGAAAGGATTGGTCTCTCAGGTTGGACGATGCACTATGGGCCTACCGGACTGCGTACAAGACGCTAATTGGAATGTCACCATATCAATTACTATACGGGAAATCTTGTCACCTACATATTGAGTTACAACATAAGGCCTTCTGGGCAATTCAGAAACTTAATTTTGATCAAGTAGCTGCGGGAGAAAAGAGGCTACTTCAGTTAAGTGAGCTCGATGAATTCTGACTTCAAGCTTACGAGAACTCTAAGTTATACAAAGAAAAAAAAATCAAGAAATGGCATGACAAGAAAAAAATACAAAGAACGTTCGAGTCGGGGCAATCATTCCTATTGTTTAACTCACGGTTGAGGTTGTTCCCAGACAAGCTAAAATCAAGGTGGTTGAGTCCATTTACCATCAAAAGGGTTTTCTCACATGGCGTCGTTGAACTCTACAGTAGAAACCCATTGGAGACATTCAAGGTCAACGGTTAAAGAATTATTGGGGTGGTGAGTCCAATTGGGACGTCATCGTAATCACACTGGCCGATGCACCATGAATAGGGAGTAGTCAGGCTGAACGACTTAAAATTAAGCGCTAATTGGGAGGCAACCCAATCGTACTTTTATTCTTCATATTTTTTTAACCATCAAATTATAGTTTAGAATAATTAGTAATATAGAATAAGTTCATTTACTTATTAGTTAAGTTACAAGTTCTTGATAATCTCTCCATCATGCTTATAATGCTCAAAATCTACTCACATTTATGTTTTATGGTATTACAGGATTTTAATATGATTATGGTTTGGAGTTGAAAGGAAGAAATAAAGAAACAAAAGCCAATTATAGGAGGTATGCCCGCCGGGGCGGGGATCTCTTTAGTCCAATTACAGGAGGCATGCCCGTCGGGGCGGGCTTACTATGCATAGTACTCCTGCCGGGGCGGGGGTCCTGGAATTTGAACCAGCCCAGTTTCGACAGTTACATTATGTTTCCCAATACTTCTTCTTCCCCAATTGAAACCCCACTCTCACACATCTTCAACCCACTATCTACCCACGTTTTGGACACTAATACACCATCTTCTCCATCATCCCACTACATTAACATAATTTCCCATTACACTAACGCATTACTTCAATCCATTACTCCTATTCCTCTCCATAACACCATCTCTATAAATTAATGCCTTCATAACCCAATTTAACCGTACATTCAAATCCACTTCAGAAAGCCACGAATTAGGGTTCTTATTGAGGGAAGTTCTACAGCAATTGCGAGTGACCACATTGTCTTCTAATTCCTCCCTTCCTGTCACCATTTTAAAGCAAATTCATCAAGTTAGGGGAATACAACAGTGTGCACACCAAGTGTTTGACAGATTGTGTGAGTGAATTTTGGGGGGAATTTTGTTGATAAAGCTTCCTGAGTTTCAATTCCATGGCATCAAAATGACAACGGGGAGAGAGTTCTGGCACCACGCCACCATCACGAACCTTCGACCGACGCAAATTCAAAAGTGCCGCCGTTGCCGACTGTTACGACTACATGGTGATAAAAGCACTTACACCGGAGTGGGGGTTGGCACCAGACCATGTCGACGGTGAAATGATGCAACAAATATATCAGAAATGGTGGAACAAGTTCACGGAGGAACTCGAGGTCGCCGTTGTAAGTGTGGTCAAAGAATTTTATACTAACGTCGAGGACAAGGCCCCTTTTAACGCTTTTGTGCGGGGTAGATTAGTTCCGTTCAGTGTCGACGCTATCAACACATACTACTAGTTTAGTGTATCGAGACATTGCCAGTACGTTCACTTATGTGACAACGATCTGGACTTTGAGGCTATTCTAAAGGACATGACTAAGTTGGGAATCACATGGATCAAAGGTCCAGTAAGGATCTCAGCAGGTATGGAAAGATATGGTACGCCTTCTTATATGCAAAGTTATTTCCATCCATGCACTCATCTGATGTGACCAAAGAAAAGGCATTACTCTTATATGCAATTGTGCAAGATTTCATCATCGACGTCGGGGCTATAATCAATTTTTCAATTCGACGGTGCTTACGAGGTAATTTCTTGGGCGGCTTGACACACCCATCACTCATTTGTGGGTTGTGTCGCCAAGCAGGTCTTAGATGATCCGATGATGAACCCACTCAGATGCCACTTTAGCTACTAGATTCCAGAATGATTGGGTGGTACACGGTGTGGGCCGGGGGTGAGTCACATCTTAGAGGAGTAGGCTTTATATTTCCTTCAGCTTTGGAGGATGAGGCTAACGCTGAAGACACCTCAGATGATGATGAGTTTCAGGAGGATGCGACAATGGGAGAACAAGGAACAGAGGCGGCACCACAGCCCGATATCATATCTAGTCCTCAATTCCTGAACTTTCAACGCCAAGTGGATGCGCACAACAAGGAAGCACGAAGGGAGATACGACGACTTGCAGCAAGGCAGGACCACATGTTTGAAGCCATGAATCTATCTTTCGCTTCTTTGAATACGACACTCCAGAGCTTCAGTCTCACTGCACAATTCCCGTACCAGCAGCTAGCCCCAATGCCAAGGTTTCCACCTAGTGACTCTAACGAAGAAGAGCAACCACCACCACCACCCCAGACTTAGGCGATTACAGGGACGTCCTCACATATTTATTGCTATATCTACACAGTGAGGGCATTGCAATTTTTAAGTTTGGGGGGATTTAGTTTCATGTTTTCATTTCATGTTGCATGTTTAATTTCATTAGCTAGGTTTGTATATGTTAGTTCATTGTTAGTTTAGGATTTTTAAATGTTGCATTCATGTAATCATGTAGTTGCATAGTAGCTTAGGAGCATAAATAGTCTTTATTTATTATTGCATCATGTTATGTTATGTTTGCCATATCATATAAAAAAAATTAAAAAAAAATTTAGTTAGTATTGTGTTATTTTGCATATGTCCAACAATTGTTGTAAGTCATTTTTATTTTGGCCAATGATGAAATTGGGATTAAGTAGATAAATACTATACCCAGTATTAGAACTATGATGTAATTTTGAGTTATGAATTATATTTTTTGCATGTTTGACACTGGTATAAAAAGGTTTGCATGTCAATAACACTTATGTAAATTGATTAGTTCAAATTGATACATAAGGATGCTCTAAAGGATAATGCTAGTTTGAATGAAAGAATGACAAGAAAAAGTAGTGATGGCTAAAGTTAGACAAAACCTAAGTTTGGGGGAATATTTGGGGTATATAAGCTATATATATAAATAAAATATATGAATAAACACCATGGAGTGCTTGTCTAGTTTTGTGGTCTTTGTTACTTGAGTAAGTAAGCCCGAGGGGATTGTCTTTACACCTAGCGCCCTAAGGTCTTAATGGTCTGAGAGTCGTTGGTCGAAAGCTCGTTAAGGTAGCATTGAAAAGTCTAAGGGAATAAGACATTGCATAGCTATGTGTATAAAAAAAATAATAAAACAGGAAATAAGAGCAAAATGACCCCATAAATGAAAAAATAGCATAAGTATCCCTTGTTGACACTCGATATTGGTAATTATTTGAATTTAGTTGGATCTAGCTTGTTTTTAGATTTCTTGAGTTTACACTGTATGATGCCTTCTAAGAGAGTTGTTATGTATTAAATTTGCAATTGTATCAGTTAGCATGAATGTTGAGCACCCACACACTATACTAGTAATAACGGTTTAAGATTCGAGGATTGATAATGAGTTATTGATTGGTTTTGATATAAAGTGTTGTAGTGTTTGCTTGATTTCTCTGAGGCCGAAGGAATAATGTGGACTCTATGATACTGTTGGATTCGTAGACATATAGATTAGATACATTACATATCATTGTATTGCATTACATAACATGTTAGTTTGTTTTGTGCTCGAGGACTAGCACGTTTTAAGTTTGGGGGATTTTGATAAGTGGGTTTTATACCCGCAAATCGGTTCCTAATTCAAGCTTAATTGATGTTAATTCCTTGTTTTTATGTTTGTTTTTATTTATTTTGTGTTATTTTATTGTGTAGGTATGGTGGTGTTGCAATTGATCAGAAAGGATGGATTTAAGGTGCATTGTGGCAAGAATTGAGCAAGTTCTGAGGTCAAAACAAGGTTAGTTGACAGAGCCTACCCCCATCGAGGTGGGCCTATTTATGCCTTACACCCCCACTGGGGCGGGGGGTCTTTATATCAGTTTACAGGAGAGAAGCCCGTCGGGGCGGGCCATTTGCAAGCTTATACCCCCGCCGGGGCGAGGGGTCCTGGAATAGTACAATCCTTGTTAGCTTCAAACACTACTAAAAATGTGAGTTTAAGTGATTGCATTGATTGGGGATTCTAGATGGAGTAGGATTGCACTCAGATTATGGGTGTAAACATATAACTACATCAAAAACAACAAGATGAAGATTACACGAAAGGCAATTAACAGAGAACAAGAATACAGATTTTTGAGAACAGGCATTGGAGAGAAGATTTTGAAGGATTTTTCGTATCGATTGCAAATTGAGCTGAAGAAAATGGTGGTTCTGAGTTTATTCTTTTCCTTTAGTTTATTTGTAATTGGAAGGATGATATCTTTAATTTATTCAGTTATTATTTCATTTATGATGAACTAAATTACTTTTTAGGCTTATGACAGATCTTTAAGTGGAACGATGATTATGTAACTTTGATTTTCAGTTTAATAAGCTATTATCCAGTTTATCTATATTAATTTGAGCTTGAATTTGTGAATTGCCTGATCAACAATTCTTTGTGGACTTGTATGGATTCGAGAGAGGAAGTAGTTGTCTAGACTTAGTTAATATAGCATGTGTTCTTGAATTTTATGATTGAACATAATCTTGATGAATGATAGGGTAGAGATATGATTGACATCGCATGTAATCAAATAAAGAGCTTGAACTTAAACCTTCTTTGATTGTAATTCACATAGAGATATAGTGAGTTAGTTGATTAAGGTGTTTAACTTGATTTTATCTAATTTGTGGATTTGAGTTAATATGACATTAGTACATCAAGAGGTGGCTAGTTCTACATACGTGTTCTTGATTAATAAATTGGGATAGTGAATTAAACTGAAATAAAGGTGTAATAATCAGAGTGATGCTTAGAGTGAAGTTGTAAGTCTAATTTTTCAATATTTGTTTGAAAAATTCAGTTTTTAGGGTATGTTGATTGTTTGATAATTTTAATATTTTTAATACTTTTAGTACAAATTGGAAATTAGTTAGTTTAATAAAATTAGGATTAATAGGAAATTGGTAATTGTAAATGTTAATTTCTTACTAAAGTCTCTGTGAGAACGATACTCTATTTACTATTATATTACTTGTTGACCACATATACTTGTGTGTTGTGCGTAATTAGATTTTACACCAATATGTTGCTCGAGTTGCCTATGGTCAAGTCTTTGTGGACAGTTGCGATGAAGGGATAGTTGATGTCCTCCTCCTCTTTGATGATGACTATGCCTGAATTCATATCAGGGTTAATGTTTCCCTTTGACCGATTTTGCTTAGCCCTATTTATGCGAGGGGTCAGGATTTGATCATCTTAGTAGTCATCATCTGGGATATCATCGTTCATACCTTCAGTATACACCAGAAAGTACATCTTTGATAACCAATTTTTCACTTCCTGTTTGAGTCTTTGTTTCCTTTCCTCGCTTTCTTTATCTAAAATTAAGATTCTTTTCCACTAGCCTGCTTGGGCCTAGGAATCAGCATACCCTCCACGAAAATAGGAATTTTCCTCAAAGGTTTACAAATCCTGCATCTGTAAGATTAGATAGAAAAATTATAGAGGAAGGAACCGGTGGAAGCTTGTGCGGGGTCCGATGGTTTGATCCAGAGGAATAGCCTAATCCAGCCTTCCCTATTTGACTAGGAATTTGAACTGGACTTCTGATTACTTCTTGAGTTTTCCCTAACCCTTGTCCAGGTTGGAAACCCAAGGATATCATTTCCTGACTAGCCAACATTACTTCTGTGGAAACTCTGGGCTTTAAAGCTGGGGTCCTGATAGGTTGATATTAAGTGTTGCTTACCTCAAGGGCTTGAAAACTGATAGGCTCACTTCCTTCATTGAGACTGATTAAAGGCATATCTCTTTGGGTATGAACAGGATATTCTGGTTCAGCATTGACAGTGACTAGATTACCGTTGATGATGTATTTGACTTGTTGATGAAGGGTAGATTGAATGGCTCCTGCCATATGGATCCATGGCCTTCCCAACAACAAATTATTTTTCATGGTGATATTTAACACTTGAAAGGATATGTAAAAGGTATATGGACCAATCTCCACTGGCAGTTCAATTTCTCCTACAACATTTCATCGAGATCCATCGAAGGCTTTTATGACTATGTGGCTGCTTCAGATTCGATTGGGATTGATCTTTATTCTTTCCAACATGGCATAGGGACAAATATTCAAGGAAGATCCTCCATCTATTAACACACCTCCGACCACATATCCTGATGACATCACTTCTATGTGCAGTGGCTTGCAATGACCCGTCCCTTTAGGTGGTATGTCATCTTTAGTGAAAGATATCACATTGTTATTGAAAATGTGATCTACCAAATGATGAAACTTTTCGGTGTACACCATCTTTGGCAGGTGAGCTTCTTCCAGTACCTTCACTATGACCTTGCGATGATTTTTAGAGGATAATACCAATTCCAGAATGGATATCTATTGAGGTGCTTCTTTCAATCTTTGCACCAACTTAGCTTCATTATGCCCCATCTTTCAGATGAATTCTTTAACTTTCTCCTCGGCACTTTCCCCTTGGATTTGATGACTGGCTTCATTACAAGCTGAGGTAGATACAACGGGTTTTCCTTTAATATAATAGCAATTTAATTTGAAGTTAATCCCTCATCCTCCCATAGTTCCATGGGACTCTTTTCAGGCTGATAATGGGATACTGCGGCCTGAATGGCAACACCAATGGTTCTGGTGCAACCACCATCAAAGGTTTTTTTTACTCCTTTGACATTTATTCTATGGATTGCAAGAGCTGTTAGAGACAAATCTCCTTTAGAGGATATAACTGCTATAACTTCCCTCCATATTTGTGTTCCTAGAGGAAATATCTTCTCTTCCTCAGGCAACACAACATCATTATTTGCCATTTGCAGGTCACCGCTGTCAATCATATTCTGGATGAGATGACTGTAGCGTCCCCAAATTCGAGTACCTTTTACCTCAGACCTGGTACGTCACGATATATCATTTCTATAACTATTGCGGAAGATATAAATATAAATTATTTATATAATAAACTTTTAAATATAATCTCCAAGGTCTGTAACCTTAACTTAATACATTCCTTCAATATTCTACACGATTTACAATGCCATTTGCATCATATTATTTTAATAGTTCTAATTGCATCACAATTTAATCTTGCACTTTGCCTTTGCCTCTGTCTTTATTCGAGCTTTCATCTTAATCTGAAAATGTTATCATGATATAGCAAGGGTGAGCAACTATTTTTCCTAGTAAGTTTAAGTACAATGAAAATATATCATGATTGAAAAGGAATAAGCTTTCAAGTTTTCAACAATGTAATATAATTGAGAAAGAACGTGAATCAAAACTTCAATAACTGAATAATTATGTTGAGTGGTCAACAATGACCATGAACAAATTTAACTGAACCTTATGGTAATGAAGGTGATCAGCCTTTCATACCTGATGAACATATGCAACAAGCACTAAGTGCGAATCAAAAATCAAAGATGTGGAATAATTTTCAATAATTAATCTACTAGCATGCTTGAAACATAATAACTCGAGTTTGAGTTGGGAGACTTTCCATAATGCGAATATTCAATAATAATATTAGATGTGGAATAATCAACAACAATTATTGTCAACATCAGGATTTTTACTGTCCTTTTTCTGTTCTTGTCTTTTGGTGTTCTTATGTTTGGTGAGATTTGTTTGAAAAAATAAGTTGTGAAAAGGTCCGACATGTATATATCGACGATTAGACTGTAAGAGTCACCAGTTAGTATTTTTAAATGGTTGCACCAACTCAACCGAGAAAAGGTTTTCACATTAACCTAGTGATGTAACACTGCTTAACAGGTCTGTGAAACCGAGATTCGTTAGGGTCCGAGGACTTGATTATGCAGAGGGAAAGTGTTAGGCACCCCTCGACATCCATGTTTCCACGGTGACATCCGACATCCGTGTTAACACGGTGACCACCACTTTTCAATTAAACTGTTATATGAATGTGTGTGTGGGTGTGTGGGTCAATGTGCAATTATCTGGAAGTAGTGCTATGCCTCGTTTGCACCTATATATAAAGGGCTTGAATTTGTATAAAATTTCAATTTTAACAAGATATAGAAGTGACCTTATGCTCAATAATAATTGAGGCCTTTGATACTTCCATTTTATTATATGTTCGGCATGATTGCGTTTATTTTCGAGATACGAAGCATCTTCGAGAAAATAAGGTACATAGCAGTGCCGAATTCCTTGTGGGCATGAGAGCCATCTAAAGAAAGTCAAACACCGTGAATAATTTACAAGCCAATTACAGCTGAAAATATACATCACGGGAACCGAATCTAGATTCAGGAGACTGAATTTGTGATCACATGATTCCTAGGCTCACATGATGTTGCAGTTTATATGAAAGCTGTAAACAGTTATATATATATATATATATATATATATATATATATATATATATATATATATATATGAACGATCAGCCATCACGAAGTAAACTTCATGGGGGATTGGAAATGTAAATATATAAAAGCTGTAAATATATATATAGAGATGATCAACCGCCACGAAGTAAACTTCAGGTGGGACTAAATGTAAATATATAAAAGTGGTAAATTTATATATAGAGACGATCAACCGCCACGAAGTAAACTCCAAGCAAGACTAAATGTAAATAAAGTAGTGAAAGGCCACGAAGTAAACTCCAGGCCTGACAGAAATGTATATATATATATATATATATATATATATATATATATTAAAGTAGTAAACACACCAGATATTATATCCAGACTCAATCAAACAGAGTTTGATGATAATAATATATATAAGTATTTATATATATATATAAAATAGTAAACGCTCTGGATATAAATTCAGGCTCACCGAACAAAGTTCAATAACAGTCTATATATAAGTATATATTTATATAAAAGCAATAAACGCTCCGGATGTGAATCCAGGCTCAATCGAGGCATAACTCGATGATGTTAGTACATATATATATATATATATATATATATATATATATATATATATATATATATATATACAAGAAATAAAAAGCCACAGACCGAAGTTCGGGCATACGCACACAACACGACTCTCAACGTGAATAACTGTGTGCGCAAGAAGTGTAAAAAAGCTTTAAGAAATGTAAGAAGTCTTACAGTGGGCTGCCAAGAAGACTTTAAATGGCTTTAATTGAATGAACACTCAGTTTCCACTGGTAAAATATAGCAAAGCACAAGCTCACAAATGTTTAAAATGAGAAAGCACTCAGTTTATAGTGTGTACAGAGCAAAATGGACAGGGCTTCCTCACCTTTTCTCTTCTTAAAATGGCCACCCTAAGCTCTCAATTTATAGAGAGGGGAGCCGAAGGTGTACATGCGGTAGCCGCAGGTGTACCTGTGGCTACCCAGGGTGCCCCCGAGTTCCGTGGGCCCTGCCATCTCGAACTACATAATGACATGGGATAAGAGGTTGTACGAAGTCAGGAAGATAGGACCATGCCTAGATATTCAGGTCTTCAAATTCCATCCGGTGTTTTGTCTTGTGTAGTAGTCACTCAGTATTTAATATATGGTTCTTGTAGGACACTCCTGTATAGAATGTATGTTGAAATATTGTTAAGATGGCACACATGTAGGATTGAGGTGGCAAAATGATAATTTTGCCTCTCACCGGGGTTTTCTCTAGTTTGGGTTGATGTAGCAGTCGTTTCTCAAGGTTATCTCTGAGATTGGGTTGTTGTAAGTATTGGATATCCTCAGGGTTGCCTCTAAGGTGTGCTTGAACTCCCGGGGTTGTCTCTGGGGTTGGGACTGAGTGCCTCGGGGTTATCTCCGAGGTTGAAGCTGACTGCTGGAGGTTAAAACATGTATTTTTAGGGTTATATCCGGAACTGCAACTGCATTCCTCGGGGTTATCTCTGAGGTTGGAACTGAAACTCTCGGGGTTATCTCCGGGACTGGAACTGAGTATCTCAGGGTTATCTTCGAGATGGAATTGACTCCTCCAGTGTTATCTCCGGAACTAGAACTGCACTCCTCGGGGTTGTCTCCGAGGTTAGAAGTGAAACTCCCGGGGTTATCTCCGGGATTGGAACTAAATATCTTGGGGTTATCTACGAGATGGAATTAACTGAGTATCCTAGGGTTGTCTCCAAGATTGAGCTGATTTATCCTCCAAGGTTATCCCTAAAAGACGATTCTGCCCTCCTACAATGTTAGTAACAGGAATGCAAAATTTCGAGTGTCTACAGATCATCCTGTTTATAATATTCATGCAATGTAATGGCATGGATATGATAAAGACTACTAGACACTTTAAATATGACAAGATAATGATGATGCAATGTACTACAACATGATGTATTTGGTTTGTTTGACCGTTTTCCAACGGGATGTGATTACTGTTTGTTCCCACGACTTCTGATGGGGACTGGAGTTATCACTGATGATCCTGCCAAACTGCTTGAATGTGTACTCCAAAGCTCTCAAGAACTTTCAGGATGTTGATGTTTATCACCAAAGTCCTTAATCCTTGGTACAGACTTCCTATTGAGGATGTATCTCTCATGTACAAGAGACTCTGGGTATTTGTGCTCTATCTGATGAAGATGTGTATAACATATTCCATCATCGGTCCTCCCCGACGAGGATGTTCTTTCCTGGGTTGTATCGTCAGGTCCTTCCACTGCTTTGTCAGAGTTACTGCCAACAGTCCGTGTTGTCAGGGTTGCCTGATCCTTGTTGAAATGTACATCAATAGATGAGATCCCTGCTAGGGATAATGTCAAGGCTGCTTGACCTTCGTTGACGTGTACATCAACAGATGAGATCATCAGATAACTTCTGATACTTTGCTGGATTTACTTGCCAGCGATTGAATGTCGTCAAGGTTGCTTGACCTTCGTTGACGTGTGCATCAACGGATGAACCGGATAAAGTTTCCGCTTGGGAGAAATATTTTGGAGTTATGACCTTGAACTGATGGAATTGGACCTTCGTGAGGTATTGCCGAGTGTAGTTTGCAACAGTTGTGATCATTGGTATAGTGAACCCTACGTCTGGGCAAATACCAATGAGTGCTATGTAGACCCGCAGTTTGGTCTCTAAAAACTAGGATTTCAGGCTTTTCTGCTCAATCCTGTAGCATCTTTTTTCCTGATTTGACTTTTTTTAGCTTGTGAGACCTCCTTCGCAACTCAAATTGAACTGAGCCGGAGGGTTGGGCCCCACCCAGGGGAGCTACAGGTACACCTGCGGTCAGCCGTGGGTGGCTTTAAGGCACCTATTGCTTTCACAAGTAATTTTTAAGTTGTGCCACACAGAGAATCCTAGAGCTCTTCTTCAGATCTGTTGAGTTCGGGTGGCTTTTTGCAAAATCTGTCACTGTACAAGTGTTTTACACTGTCTTGGTAACGTATGCATGTCTTCTTTTCCAGTTTTTATCCATTAGAAAATGAGTTATCACATGAAATGCTTCTAAACATAATGATGTGAACAAATTTGACTTTTGAAACAGTCAAATTGGCACCTTTTTTTGCTATTTCTTATCCTAGTTGAGGACAAATGAGCAAATGTTGCAAAGCAAAGTAATCTTGGTAATTAGGCTACCCTTCCAGATTATAACTTTAGTAGTGTAATGCATATAGGATGTTTATGACTGTGGATAGGTGTGCTTCTGAATAGCCACCTAGTCATGCCTATGTGCATGTGGATAGTCCTGTTTACAAAGGAGACTCTGGCAAAAATTTTCCAAAATATAAGCATTGGGTAGACGTGCATTTTTAACACTACTGTAGACGTATGTTAAAGCAATGCATGCATGCATATAGTCATAAATTGCATTTGAAAAAAACTCCAGGTTAGAATTTATCACACCCTTTATGAGGTGATTTGGAGACTCGTGTCCAGATATATATGGATTCAGATCAGCTGAGTAGTTCCCGCAGGACCACTTCAGGTGTGCAGAGGAGGGCTTCTGATGCCCGTTCAGTTAGACAGCCTCGTCGTCTGGCGGAGGCGATGATAAGACCTATCCGGGTTGAGGTACCGGATGTTGAGGATGAGGAGGAGGATGTACCGGTTGTGGACCCCTCTCATGCTGGTAATGTTCCCCGTAGGGATTTTTCAGGCATTCCGGTGACGATCCCAGAGCTTCTGGGTGATTTGAGTCGACACCCCTCGATTTACTTGCATGCAAATGAGGTAAAAGCTGGATTTGATCTTCCTTTTTTCCTATTGACGAGGAGCAAGAATTCTGATGTTGATATGCTTTTGTGATGTAGGTTCCTGGCTTTACGCAATCTTGAGGGAACTGGTTCAGCATTCGCTCTGTATATCAGGCTCTGCATCCAGATTATCGAGCGATTGTACATGGCTAGGGCTTTGAGGCGTTCTTTTCCATCCTCCCCCGTCGTTGTCCCTGGGGTTATCTCAGGGCGTTGTCTGAGCACTGGTTTCACCAGACTCAATCTCTCTATTTGTTAGATTGTGAGGTGATGATGACGCCAATGGATTGGCGATTTATCACAGGTATGAAGTTTGAAGGGGCGCCAGTGCCTTGCACGACAGACATTATCTCGACTGCCGTCAGATCCTTGCTAGGAGTCCCGGCTGAGGCTGTGACGCCCCCAAAATAGGTATACAACACCCATTTTGAGTCGCCAAATACATGGTACAAAATACAAATACAAACTTAATTTATACAACTGTTAAGTGTCGTGTCGAATACGACAAAACATAAGCTGTGAGTTTTAATACAAATATTATTTTCTAGACAGTATTCAAACTCAAAATAAGTCCTCATTACAATTATTATCACACTATTTCACAGAATAGTGAGGACTACTAATGCACATATCTGGATCGTCACTCCGTTCCCCTACTAGTCCCAGCTATATTCTCATTTCCTGAAGAGAACAATGAAAGGAAAAGGGTGAGCTCAACTAGCACAGTAAGAAATATTATGACTAAGATAATGCAGAATAAATTATCGTTAGCCTTCAACAATGTTAAACTGATAAAATATAACAAACATCAAGTTTAACGGCAGTGGAACAAACAATCTATTAGTAGAGTCAAGTAGAGTATGATATCTACTATCTTCTATGATTTAAAAACTTTATCATCAATTTTATCTCTGAGACTCATCTAAATAAATAATCCACATCAACGAATCATCCCTGCACTATGGCCAAGGATATTCATTAGTATCACGACCACGAATTATCCATGCACTACGGGCCAAGGATATTCGTATTTTTATCAATGATCATGATCATGCCAACAACTGTCCATCAATGCACTATGGGCCAATGAGGATTTTTACCACATCATTTGTAACATTACGGTCATGATTATACCAAATAATCCCTGGTCATAATCATACCAAGTCCATCTATGCACTACGAGCCACAGATGACTTTCATCATAATATAAACATGAGGATGATGACAATGATATAAGAATTCAATTAAAAGATAGCAAAGGATAAATTTTTTAAGATTTATAATTTAATTTATCCAGAATTCAATAACGTCCAAATTATCAACATGATACTGCTTTGTGGAGTAAAATTCAAGAATAATATTGTACCAAAAATAATTTGGACAAAAAAGAAATCAATTTTTGTCATGAATAGTACCCCAGGTGAATAGTAATGGAGTGAATAGTACTTCGAGAATAGTAACCCCGTGAATAGTACTCCGGCATGAAAAAGTTAAAACTTATCAAGAATGCTCAGAATAATATTTTCATGAAAAGATACAGGACAAAGCACAAATATCAAGGATATTCTAGTAATTTATGGAGTATAGAAGCCAAAACTTTAACAAAATGAGTGTAAAATTCGAAATCTGAAACGAAATAATATTACTTACATACTACAAAGTATGAAAGAAAATATTATTTCTTCTTACGAGTATTGAACAAAAATAACATTCCTTACCTTAAAAAGAAGAGTGTTCTGACTGGTAGGGCGGAGATATTCTTGAAGCAAACTTGAACTATTTTCTACGCTCAAAACTTCTTAAAACTCGAAAGAAATACGCTCAATATTATAGAAGAAGAATTCTCTGATTCTGGTATGTTTTTCAATTCTAACTAAGCATCATATTTATAGGAGAATGGAAGGATACTATTTGAAAATAAAAATTATGGGTGCACAGTTGTTAAAATTCACGGGCGCAACTTTCGCCGACATAATTTTTTTATAAATTACTATGCAAACACTATACTGACACTATACAAACACTATGCATAATAAAATATAATATATTCTATTTTTCATAAAAAAACAAAACTTATTATATATATATATATATATATATATATATATATATATATATATATAATAAATATAATAAATCAACTCCCTCCTTCCCCGGGCATCATTGCTGTGACACCCTCAAATTCGGGTACTTTAATTCTCACATGATTTGGTGTTCACTATACAAACATCATATGTCTATCTACCCATAATAAAAGAAAGCATAAATAGATAGAAATAAATCCTCTCCTTAAGGAGTTACATCATCTTAAATAATTACATAAATCCCAGGTCATACAAACCTTAAATCTCAAATGCGGAAACATAAACAATTAATAGTCTTACACAACATTAATATAAGTCTAAAACATAAATACATAATCATAATGACAACAAGTCTGCATCACTTGTTAATCTTGCCCTTGCCTTTTCTAGAAGAAGGCTCGTCAGACCTTTCGTTCTTAACTGCAATGTTATTATTAAGCAAGAGTGAGCACGATTGCCCACAAGTAAAATAATGAAATAACAATATAATAACATGCGAGTGAATCAAAGACTTCTGGAAAAAGAACTCAACTTTTGAATCAAGAATGAATAACAAGAATCAAAAAAACTTCTGATGGTCATAAGACCTTGAACTATGTCCTAGGTTATAAAGGGTTATACTTGAAACCTTTAACAGTCATAAGACTATGGACTCTTCTACTCGTACTTAAGAGGATCAGCCCTTAGTTCCATATTATGCACAATATCTTAACGCTAGCGCATAAGTAATCCCCTATACATGGTTGTTCATCTAAGTTTGACATTCGAGTCCGCACCAAAGGAAGTTTGGTTTGGATAATTCAACAAAGATTCTAAAATTTAGAACGTTCATCAACTATGGACTAGTCGAATCAATAAGGGTTCGCTAGTCTTTCAAGGTTCAACAATAACTGATATTTAAATCGAATAAAAAATTTAAGAGGTATACAATAGAATAAATATTGTATAACAAAATCATACTTTGAAAAGATTAATAAATAATAAGAACTTGCTCGATATAGAACATAAGTCTGGAAATTTGTTCAATGTAAAGAGATAAGTTTATAAACTTGCATAACGATAACAAGTAGGGTTAGTAAACTTGCCTCGTGCGTAGATTACACGTTAATTATACACATTCCTTGATTTAATCCAACATACAATTCATATTCACAATACCGGTCAATTATAACGTAACTAGTCATCGCAAGTTTATTCTTTTTGTTTAAACTCGGGTTATGACTATAATTAGTCAAATTACCACACTTGTTTTCACATAATATTACACTACACGAACAATAATCTAACTATGCATTTAATAATTCGATCAACATGTAAATGTCTTATTGACATGTTAAGAATCTATTTTAACGTCTCCTTATATGTCTAACATATTTTTATGTACATTAGATTAGGTTACTATCACATTCTTAGACCTGAACAATTAAAAATTTTCATTTCTGGACATTTTGCAAAGTGGCACTACGGCGCTACTGTTGGGCTAGTTCTCGGCGCTGCGGCGTGATGGTGCTGCGGCTTGAGCTTTGGCGCTGCGGCGTGGGCCTTAAGGCATAGAGTTGGCGTCGCGGCGCGGCGAACCAGTACCAGTTTCTGCAATTCACGAAAAATTGCAGAACATGGCCAAACCTCTAATTAATTTATTCTTACACGAATTTAGACATACCCAAAGACTGTAATACACATATACCTACTACTCAACCATTCTGGCATGATTTTAACAAGTTAAAACACATAAATTACATAATCAAAACATGTAATTTCACTATTCTTCATGTTCTTGAAAGTTTTGAACACAAAACATAAAAATCAACACTACGGGTTCGTTATAACACTGAATCTGTTCATTTGAAGTTTGTTTTCTTCGTTTTAACATGCATAATTACATACAAGTGTAAATTTATGATACAACATATGATTAACTTATTAAATTTAATACGTAAGGCCATATGGCCATATTTTCACTTTTATAATCTATAACTTTTAAATTAATCCAATTACTATATATTTGTATGGATTTAATGCTTTAAAAAAACATACAAAGATGGTAGGTAACATGTTATTATAACATATTATCATAAACAAACATATAATTGCTACCCTTTCTAATTAAAAAGACCTTAACAGAACTTTGAAAACCATTTTCATAAAATACAAACAACGTAACTTGAAATTGGTTTAAAGAATTTACCTAGAGTATAGATTAGTGAAAAGACCTTTCTCAGATGTTTCTTCAATCACCCACTCACAATCTCGCTCAACAATTTCTCAATTTCTCTCTGTAATTTGTTTTTCTTATTTCCAGACTTAGAGAATAAAGAAGGAAGAAGACGTATATAATAATTAAGAACTGACGCCGTTGTGGTCAGTTAACCCGGTCATGGGTTAACTGCTCCCAACTCCCAGTAAGGCTCCGTTTGGCTAGCCTTAAAAGAATCATAACCATTTAATTTAATAAATAATTTATACTATAGTTTAATTGTGTCACACCCCTTTATAAAATAAATCAAATATCTTATTTACTTTAATTTAAATAAAATGTAATAATTTCTCATTAATTCACATAGTCAAATAATTAATTTTCTCATTTATTAACTATGTTAATTTATTAAATTTTCTCATTAATTAAAATAATATTAGGCTTATTAAATATTTCTTTTAATTCAATAAGCTCACACAATTACATACTTCGAATTATAAAAATTCTCCACATTAAATTAATAAATATAACACATAATTAAATTAATCTACCACACCTTCATCAATTAATTATTAAATCTAGTAATTAAATCATAAAAAAAATATTTATTTAATTCAATAAATATTAAAATTAAATTACAGAATCTCATTTGTCACTTCTTTCCCCCCTTAAAAGGATTCTGTCCTCAGAATCACGATTTAATCAATTCGTCCCATTACATTCTCCCCCCCCCCTTTACAAAGATTCTGTCCTCAGAATCGCTTACACGTAATTTAAGTAAATAAATGATAATAATTCTTCATCATATACTCTTCGAGTTCCCACGTTGCTTCTTCAGCGTTCCTCCAAATTACCTTAACAGAAGGTATTACTTTATTTTTGAGAACTTATTCTTTCCTGTCGACAATCTGAACTGGAATTTCTTCGTAAGATAAGTCTTTCTCAAAATGAAGGGGTTCATATTTAATCACGTGCTTGTAATCGGGTTTGTAGGGCCGTAAAACCGAAACATGGAAAACGTTATGGACATTCTCGAGTGCTGGAGGTAAGGCTACCTCATACGCAACTTCTCTGATTCTTCATAGTACCTCAAAGGGTCCAATGAATCTTGGGCTTAATTTCTCTTTCTTTCTGAACCTGATCTTTTCCTTCCAGGGAGAGACCTTCAAGAACACATAACTACTCAATTCAAACTCAATATTTTTACGGTGTGGATCGGCGTATTTCTTCTGCCTATCTTGAGCTGGTACCAGTCTTATTCAGATCACTTTGACTATTTCTGTTGTTTGTTGTACCAATTCTAGGCCTAGTAATTGTCTTTTGCCAACTTCATCCCAGTATAGTAGAGTTCTGCACTTTCTGCCGTATAACGCTTCATAAGGCGGCATGCCAATACTAGCGTGGTAACTATTGTTATAGTTGAACTCTACGAGCGGTAGGTGATTATCCTAATTTCCTTTAAAGTCCATTACACAAGCTCTTAACATATCTTCCAATGTCTGGATCGTTCTTTCACTCTGCCCATCTGTCTGAGGGTGATATGTCGTACTCATTCGCAACTGCGTACCCATGCATTCCTGTAGACGTTTCCAGAAGTTCGATGTAAAGCACGGATCCCTATCGGAAACAATTGACACCTGAACTCCGTGCCTCAAAATAATCTCTTTAACATATAACCTTGCTAACTGATCTAAGTTGAATCTAATTTTGATTTTCGTCAGTAGGTCAATGATAACCCATACTGCGTCATAGCCTTTCTGAGTTGTCGGAAGGCCCACCACAAAATCCATCGTAATATGTTCCCATTTCCATTTTGGAATCTCTAACGGTTGTAGTAATCCACTCGGCCTCTGATGTTCTGCTTTCACTTTTTGACATGTCAGACACTTGGCAACACACACTGCAACATCTCGCTTTAAATTTGGCCACTAAAAATGTTGTCGAAGATCTTGGTACCAGGGTGAATTGAATATCGTGAACTATGAACCTCACTCAAAATGTCTTTCTTAATCTCTGGTACTGGCGGTACCCAAATTCTACTCTCAAATCTCAGTATTCCTTCCTTGTCCATCTTGAATCTCGGTTCAGTTCCTTCAGATATCTTCTTTTTCACCTTTTGACATTCTTCATCCTGAAGTTGAGCATCCTTAACTTTATCCAGTAGGGTTGTACCAGATTGCATTTGGAACAGGTTCTCATCAATTTCCATAGGATACTTCACTTCCAATTCCAACTTCTCCATGGCTAAAATTAACTCCTTCTGAGCGGTCAACATCATCAATTTCTCCTGACCTTTCCTACTTAAGGCGTCGGTAACCTCATTTTCTTTACTCGGATGGTATAAAATTTCACAATCATAGTCCTTAATTAACTCCAACCACTTTCTTTGGCGCATATTCAAGTCCTTCTGTGTAAAAAAATATATTTCAGATTCTTATGGTATGTATATATTTCACAGTTCTCCCCATAGAGATAGTGCCTCCAGATCTTCAAAGCAAAAATAACTGCAGCTAACTCCAAGTCGTGGGTCGGATATTCCTTCTCATAATCCTTCAATTGTCGTGACGCATACGCAATAACTCTGCCGTTTTGCATAAGCACACAACCAAGTCCTTTATGCGACGCATCACTGTAAATAACAAAATTTCCTGTATCATCCGAAAGAGATAACACAGGTGTTGTACCCAACCTTTTCTTCAATTCTTGAAAGGTTTCCTCACACTTCCCCGTCCAAATAAATTTCACAGCTTTTCGAGTCAAAATCGTTAACGGAGTTGTGATCTTGGAAAAGTCTTGAATATATCTTCTGTAATATCCTGCCAATCCAAGAAAACTTCGTACTTTCGACGGCGTTCTCGACTGATTCCAGTTTATCATGGCTTCGACTTTGGATGGATCTACCTAAATTTCGTCCTTATTATTCACATGTCTAAGAAATTGTACCCGCTCAATCCAAAATTCGCATTTTGAAAACTTAGCATACAACTTCTCCCTTCTCAACGCCTCTAACGTTACCTTCAAATGCTCTTCATGTTCTTCCTTGGTAATCGAATATACCAAAATGTCATCTATAAATACTACTACGAATTTGTCTTAAAACGGTTTGAACACTCCATTCATTAAGCCCATAAATGCTGCAGGAGCATTCGTTAGACCAAATGACATTACCAAAAATTCGTAGTGACCGTATCGCATTTTGAACGCTGTCTTCGGTACGTCCTCTGGCCTAACCTTCAGTTGATGATAACCACTCCTCAAGTTTATCTTTGAAAAGTATCTCGCTCCCTTCAATTAATCAAAAAGGTCATCGGTCCTTGGTAATGGATATCTATTCTTAATCGTGACCTTATTCAATTCTCTATAGTCAATGCAGAGCTGCATCATCCCGTCTTTCTTCTTCACAAACAACACCGACGCTCCCCACGGCGATACGCTCGGTTGAATGTACTTCTTGTCTAGTAATTCTTGTAGTTGTACCATCAATTCTTTCATTTTTACCGGTGCCATTCGGTACGGTGCCTTCGATATTGGAGCCGTTCCTGCTGCCAAATCGATCAAAAATTTAACCTCTCTATCTGGTGGAAGTCCTGGCAAATAGTCTGGAAATACGTCTGTGAAGTCCCTCACTACTGGTATCTCCTCTACTTTCGGATTCTCTTTACGACTGTCGACTATGTAAGCTAGATATCCTACACAGCCTTGTCTTAATAACTTCCTGGCCAGAATCATCGTCAGACAATTCGCTTGTCTAGGCGACTTGCTACCATAAAACATAATCTTTGACGGAGTCATAAGGTTAATACGCTTCTTCTGGCAATCCATTACGGCTCTGTGATTGAATAACCAGTCCATACCCAAAATAACGTCAAATTCTCCAAGTCGAATAGGGATAAGATCTACGTTCATGATATTACCCTTAATATCCACTCTACAGTTCTTATGTATGTACTTAACAGGGATTATTTCTCTATTCCCAATTTCTATGTTCATGGGGTGTTCTAACTCATCCTTAGGTAATTCTAAGTTCTTAGCAAAGTCATCGGATATAAATGAACAAGTAGCACCCAAATCAAATAATACATAAGCATTAACTTTATTGATCAGAATGATACCTGACACCACATCACGAGACTGCGCAGCATCCCACACTGTCATGTTGAATGTCCAGGCGGTCGGTCGATTGGTTGTGGTTGGTCTTGTGATAGTCAAAGCGCTTCCATCGCTGTTTCCCCTATTTCCTCTTGATCTTGCCCCTCTAGATCCCTTCTTAGGACAGTCTCTTGCCAGATGATCCTTTGAGCCACAAGTGAAGCAGGCACCCTTCTTTGGGTTAGGACAGTTAGGTGCTATATGGCCTTCTTGACCACAATTATAACATACTCGTTTTCCCTTCATGCAAACTCCCTGATGAGCTTTCCTGCAGGTCGGGCACGCTTCGATCCTGTTCTTCTGACCTCCTTGCTGATTTCCAGATAACGAGTTGTTAGACCACCTTCTCTTCTGATTATTATTACCTCCCGTATTACTTCCACTAGCCTTGTTAATTCTTTCACTTTCACTCTTCTTCTTCTTCTGATCCTGATTATATTTGGTTACCGCATAGCTTCCACCTTCAGCGAGTATGACTTTCTCTAGTACCCCAGCGAACGTCTTCAACTGAAACATCGACACTTTACTATACAACCAGGGTCTTCTTGCTTTCCTCTCATCCGTATGCACTTGATATGTGGCGAACCTAGCCAACTCATTGAATCTTGCCGCATAGTCTGGTACAGACATATTCCCTTGTTTCACCTCCAGAAACTGGAGCTCCATTTGGTTCTGCGAGCTGGTCAGGAAATACATCTCAAAAAACATCTCCTTGAACCTCTCCCAGGTAATCAAACCTTCTCCTCCACGGACCTTGTTTGCTTGCCACCAATAACTGGCTTCAGATTTCAACATGAACGTTGCGTAGGCGGTTTTCTGGTCCTCTCTGACTCTGGCGACATCAAAAACTTTTTCCATCTCCATAACCCAGGCCTGAGCTTTTATCAAGTTCATGGAGCCTTTAAACTCTGGCGGTCCCACCGCCTTGAAATCCTTGAACATAGTATTCGGTGGAGCTTAAGGTTGATTATGAATTACTCCAGCTAATAAGTTCACCAATTGCTGAACTGGGTTAGCATTGGCGTTATTGTTGTTGTTATTCGTCGATTCTTCTTGAGCTGGTTGACGGTTTTGTCTTCTTCTCGGTGGCATATTTCTATTAAAATATATGCTTATTAGATCTTTATTAAATTCTCTAAATAGTTAAGGCTTAACTCAACAATTTAACATAATTACTTAACACATTATTTGAAACAACTTGATATATTTATTCAAATTGAAAGTTTTAACATCAAACGATAACATCACTGCTATTTACATCAACTATCCCGAGATAAAGAATCGACAGGATTTAAAAACATTAAAATATTCCGTTGTTTATAAACACGTCGGAATTTACATCTAACTACCAGATAAGTTTTTCACATAATTAACAAATCCTATCACTGCCTGTTAAGGCGCTGAATAGCCTTGCTATGTTCCTCTTCCATGATGCGGGACATCGTCCGGTGATTTAGCATATACGATGGTAGTCCTTCGAACTGGATTGGGTACCTTATAACTCGATCATGAGCCTCATCCATTGCATTTTGAAGTGCAGAGTACGTCTCCCCAAGCTTAGCCTTCTTTACACGACAATCCTCTTCTGCAAGATCAGCACGACGTGATTCTCTTACCCATGCCTCCTCTGCTATGGTCAGCCTTTCTGAGCTCTCTTTCAGTTCATTCTTCAACTTCTCTATTTCGTCAAACTTCTCCTCGGTTTGACCCTTCTCGTGAACCAAATCCCACTCCACGTTTCTTAGACATGTGTGAAGAGTCACAACCTCCCTATCCTTCTGCTCGATGGTAATATGCTGAATAATCACCCGCTCAGTCAGATCCTGAACAGTGTCACGTAACTCTACGTTACGGTCATATAACTCGCCGTACATCTCAGCATCGACGGAGTTTGGTGGGAACTCCTCTTTTTCTTCTTCCTCCTCAGGATCCTCCTCTGGATCAGCCTCAGGCTCATGCTCCTGACCAACAACAGTGATCAACGGAGATGGCTCTCTCTGTACCAATTGCTCCCTAACAACATGAATGTCTCGGGGCTCCTCCTCTGTAGGTACTCGGGGTTCCTCCTCCCCAGCTCGACTAGCTCCTTCAACATCCGACATCCTGACAACACAGTTTTAAGTTGTAGTTATTAAGTTGTACTAGCGAACACATAATTTATCACATAAATACATAAAGTCTTTTATAATCTTTATTGAATTAAGAAATTCATTTCTTAGAACTCGATAAGAGTTTTCCATCACTATGTTTTTCCTATAAGGCTATTACCTAAGGTTGTTCCCCCACCTAAGGTTCATAATCTATAGCTTTGATACCAACCTGTGACACCCCCAAATCCGGGTACTTCAATTCCTACATGATTTGGTATTCACTATACAAACATCATATATTTATCTACCCATAATAAAAGAAAGCATAAATAGATAGAAGTAAACCCTCTCCTTAAGGAGTTACATTATCTTAAATAATTACATAAATCCCAGGTCATACTAACCTTAAATCTCAGTTGCGGAAACATAAACAATTAATAGTCTTACACAACATTAACATAAGTCTAAAACATAAATACATAATCATAATGACAATAAGTCTGCATCACTTGTTAATCTTGCCCTTGCCTTTGCTAGAAGAAGGCTCGTCAGACCTTTCATTCTTAACTGCAATGTTATTATTATGCAAGAGTGAGCACGATTTCCCACAAGTAAAATAATGAAATAACAATATAATAACATGCAAGTGAATCAAAGACTTCTGGAATAAGAACTCAACTTTTGAATCAAGAATGAATAACAAGAATAAAAAGAACTTTCGAGAGTCATAAGACCTTGAACTATATCCTAGGTTATCAAGAGTTACACTTGAAACCTTTAACAGTCATAAGACTATGGACTCTTCTACTCGTACTTAAGAGGATCAGCCCTTAGTTCCATACTGTACACAATATGGATAATTCAACAAAGATTCTAAAATTTAGAACGTTCATCAACTATGGACTAGTCGAATCAATAAGGGTTCGCTAGTCTTTCAAGGTTCAACAATAACTGATATTTAAATCGAATAAAAAACTTAAGAGGTATACAATAGAATAAATATTGTATAACAAAATCATACTTTGAAAAGATTAATAAATAATAAGAACTTGCTCGATATAGAACATAAGTCTGGAAATTTGTTCAATGTAAAGAGATGAGTTTATAAACTTGCATAACGATAACAAGTAGGGTTAGGAAACTTGCCTCGTGCGTAGATTACACGTTAATTATACACGTTCCTTGATTTAATCCAACATACCATTCATATTCACAATACCGGTCAATTATAACGTAACTAGTCATCGCAAGTTTATTCTTTTTGTTTAAACTCGGGTTATGACTATAATTAGTCAAATTACCACACTTGTTTTCACATAATATTACACTACACGAACAATAATCTAACTATGCATTTAATAATTCGATCAACATGTAAATGTCTTATTGACATGTTAAGAATCTATTTTAACGTCTCCTTATATGTCTAACATATTTTTATGTACATTAGATTAGGTTACTATCACATTCTTAGACCTGAACAATTAAAAATTTTCATTTCTGGACATTTTGCAAAGTGGCACTACGGCGCTACTGTTGGGCTAGTTCTCGGCGCTGCGGCGTGATGGTGCTGCGGCTTGAGCTTTGGCGCTGCGGCGTGGGCCTTAAGGCATAGAGTTGGCGTCGCGGCGCGGCGAACCAGTACCAGTTTCTGCAATTCGCGAAAAATTGCAGAACATGGCCAAACCTCTAATTAATTTATTCTTACACGAATTTAGACATACCCAAAGACTGTAATACACATATACCTACTACTCAACCATTCTGGCATGATTTTAACAAGTTAAAACACATAAATTACATAATCAAAACATGTAATTTCACTATTCTTCATGTTCTTGAAAGTTTTGAACACAAAACATAAAAATCAACACTACGGGTTCGTTATAACACTGAATCTGTTCATTTGAAGTTTGTTTTCTTCGTTTTAACATGCATAATTACATACAAGTGTAAATTTATGATACAACATATGATTAACTTATTAAATTTAATACGTAAGGCCATATGGCCATATTTTCACTTTTATAATCTATAACTTTTAAATTAATCCAATTACTATATATTTGTATGGATTTAATGCTTTAGAAAAACATACAAAGATGGTAGGTAACATGTTATTATAACATATTATCATAAACAAACATATAATTGCTACCCTTTCTAATTAAAAAGACCTTAACAGAACTTTGAAAACCATTTTCATAAAATACAAACAACGTAACTTGAAATTGGTTTAAAGAATTTACCTAGAGTATAGATTAGTGAAAAGACCTTTCTCAGATGTTTCTTCAATCACCCACTCACAATCTCGCTCAACAATTTCTCAATTTCTCTCTGTAATTTGTTTTTCTTATTTCCAAACTTAGAGAATAAAAAAGGAAAAAGACATATATAATAATTAAGAACTGACGCAGTTGTGGTCAGTTAACCTGATCATGGGTTAATTGCTCCCAACTCCCAATAAGACTCTGTTTGGCTAGCCTTAAAAGAATCATAACCATTTAATTTAATAAATATTTTATACTATAGTTTAATTGTGTCACACCCCTTTATAAAATAAATCAAATATCTTATTTTCTTTAATTTAAATAAAATGTAATAATTTCTCATTAATTCACATAGTCACATAATTAATTTTCTCATTTAATAACTATGTCAATTTATTAAAATATTTCTTTTAAGCTCACACAATTACATACTTTGACTTATAAAAATTCTCTATATTAATTTAATAAATATAACACATATAATTAAATTAATCTACCATAACTTAATCAATTAATTATTTAATCTAGTAATTAAATCATAAAAAAATATTTATTTAATTCAATAAATATTAAAATTAAATTACAAAATCTCGTTTGTCACAATTGCCCCCCCCCCATTTCATACCATTACATATATATATATATATATATATATATATATATATATATATATATATATATATATATATATATACCGAATAACTTTCTACCGATTATTTTAAAAAATGAGTAAATGGGGGTTCATAAAATAAGTAAAATTTACATTTATTCATCATTATTATTAACAACATTTATTCATCATTATTATTATTCGCAATATTTAACAACCAGATCATTCCCAGGAAAGAATGGGCATTTCAATAAGAATTTTTCCCTATTGGCGCGCAATTAGGTGAACAAACCTCTCCTCGATTGAACTTTCTAGATATCGTCAATATTAAAAATAATGATATGAATAACTATATCGTCTCAATTATTAATTTAATAATATATAAAATATCGACAATAATTGAATCAAATAACGTGAGCTACTATGCAGCAATTACTGTAGTAATAATTGAACGAAACTGAGTGACTTCTCACGTAGGCATCAATAATCAATACCGTGTGCTACTATGCAACCACGCGTATTATTGTACTTTTCATCACCGGGTATTTCAATAGTTAACGGTAAAACTTCCACCGTTACTTTTATAAACAAATATTTATATCGTTTTCTAACTCCGATAATAATTCCGCTGTGGGGTTCACCAATGATTGTGCCGTCGTACGAATATTTCCTATTAAAACGAATATTCCCCGACCCATCAAATATAATATAACAACTTGCGTACTTTGTAAAATTTATAAATAATACCCACAACTATAACATTATATCAAATTCATTCCTTAATATTAAAAAAAATGATATTTATAGAAAATTTATCTTTATTCATAAAAGTTGGGGTCTTACAACCTCCCCTTCTTATAAAATTTTGCCCTTAAAATTAGGGTACATACCTGGTATGTCGAAGAGGTGAGGATACCTTGATCTCATTTCAGATTCTAACTCCTAGGTCATTTCTTCAACATCGTGGTTTCTCCACAAAACTTTGAATTGAGGTATAACCTTAAAGCGTAGAATATATTCATTCTTATCCAAGATTTTAACAGGTACATCTTCGTAAATTAAATATTTAGCTATTTCGTCCTGTTCTAACTCAATAATTTGGTTCAGGTCTTCCACATATTTACGTAGCATGGATATGTGAAAAATGTTATGAACATGAGACACACTTGGCGGTAAAGCGAGTCTATAGGCCACATTTCCTACTCGGTCAAGGATTTCAAATGGGCCAATGAATCGAGGATTGAGCTTTTCCCTCTTTCCAAATCTCGTAACTCCTTTCCATGGAGCAATACGTAACAACATATGTTCTCCAACATTGAATTCCACGTCCTTCCGATGAAGATCAGCATAACTCTTTTGTCAATCTTGTGAGGTTTTTATACGTTGCTGGATCATTTGAATCTTTTTCATTGTCATGCATACCAATTTCGGTCCCAATAACGTTGCTTCACCCACCTCATCCCAGCATACTAGAGAACGACACTTATGTCCATACAATGCCTCAAATGGAGCCATGCCGATGCTTGTTTGATAACTGTTGTTGTAGGAAAATTCCACCAATGGTAAGAATTTGCCCTAATTTCCCTTGAAGTCAAGGACATAGAGTCTTAATAAAACTTTAAGGGTTTGGATAGTCTTCTCTGGCTGTCCGTCCGTTTGAGGATGATATGCCGAACTAAATCGTAAATCCGTGCCCATAGCTTTTTACAAACTAACCCAAAATCGTGAAGTGAATCTTGGGTCTCGATTAGAAACTACGGATACTGGCATACCATGCAGTCTTACAATCTCATTTATATATATACGAGCAAGATGTTCAAGTGTATAAGTTTCTCGTATAGGTAAGAAATGAGCAGACTTGGTCAATCTATCAATAATGACCCAAATCGCATCTATGCCTTGAGAAACCTTGGGAAGACCAGTAACGAAATCTATGGTAATGTGCTCCCACTTCCATTCTGGAATTTCAAGTGGTTGCAATGGACCTTTTGGCACTTGATGCTCCGCCTTATCTCGTTGACAAGTTAAACACCTTGAGATAAACTCCGCTATCTCTCTCTTCATATTGCTCCACCAAAATGTATGTCGAAGATCACGATACATTTTGGTACTCCAAGGATGGATTACAAATGGTGTGTTGTGTGCCTCCATCATGATCTTATACTTTAAATCAGGGTCGTTAGGAACACAAAGTCTAAAGTTGACTCGTAGTATTCCTTCTTCATCGATTCTTGCTTTCGGAATAACACCTTCTTGCACTTTCTTCCTCATACGCATCAGCTCTAAGTCTTTAGCTTGAGCAGCTTTAACTTTATCGATTAAAGTCAGTTCTACTCGTATATTTGCCATTATCACGTGGGTCCCTGGAGTCTTTAATTCTATCTACATCCTTTGCAAGTCATACAAAATGAGCCTTTGCGTTGACAATATCGCACTCATACCCGCATATGATCTTTTACTTAATGCGTCAGCTACCACGTTCGCTTTTCCAAGATGGTATTGAATGGTATAATCATAATCTTTCAACAGTTCAAGCCAACGTCATTGCCGCATGTTGAGTTCCTTATAGGTGAAGACATATTTGAGGCTTTTATGATCGGTATAGATCTCCACCTTCTCCCTATACATGTAATGCCTCCAAATTTTAAGCGCAAAAATGACTGCTGCCAAATCTAAATCGTGAGTAGGATAATTCCTCTCATATTCTTTGAGTTATCGTGAGGCATAGGCTATGACTTTCCTATGTTGCATGAGAACACATCCTAACCCTCTGCCTGAAGCATCACTGTAGATGACAAATCCCTCCGAACCAGATGGTATTGTCAGAACAGGTGCCAAAATGAGTCTCTTCTTGAGTTCTTGAAAACTCTTCTCACATTCCTCGCTCCAACCGAATTTTATATTTTTTTGAGTCAGCTGAGTTAATGGAGTAGTGATTCAAGAAAATCCTTCCACGAATCTCCAATAATAACCAGCTAAGCTGAGAAAGTTACGTACTTCGGTCACTGATTTAGGTTGCTCCCAGCTTTGTATTGCTTCAATCTTTGCCGGGTCAACAGATATTCTGTGATTTGATATCACGTGCCCAAGGAATGCTACTTCCTCATGCCAGAACTCGTATTTTTTTAACTTGGCGTACAGCTTATTTTCACGAAGCTTTTGGAGTATCAGCCTCAAGTGTTGCTCGTGATCTTCACGGGTTTTGGAGTAAATGAAGATGTCATCAATAAAGACGACCACAAAGTGATCCAAATATTCCTTAAATACTCAATTCATTATATCCATGAAGGCAGCAGGAGCCTTAGTCAATCCAAAAGACATGACTAGGAATTAGTAATGCTCGTACCGAGTTCTGAAAGCAGTCTTTAGAATGTCATCAGTTTTAATCTTTAATTGATGATATCTAGAATGAAGATCGATCTTTGAAAAGAATTTGGTGCCTTGCAACTGGTCAAATAGATCATCAATACGAGGTAACAGGTACCTATTTTTGATGGTGACATGATTCAACTCCCGATAATCAATACAAAGTCGCATACTTCCATCTTTCTTCTTCACGAATAGAACAGGAGCACCCCAAGGAGATGTATTAGGACGAATGAAACTGATGTCTAACAATTCCTGTATTTGGATTTTTAACTTCTAAAGTTCAATAGGAGTCATTTGTTATGGGGCTTTGAAAATGGGTTTTGTACCAGATTCAAGGTCGATACAAAATTCAATTTCACGCTCTGGGGGTAGGCTAGGAAGTTCTTCAGGGAATACGTCAGGAAATTTATTAACAATAGAAATATCATTCAAATCTGACGTATTTCTGTTTAAATCTGTGACATGTGCTAAGAAAGCTTGACATCCGTTTTTCAATAAACGACTAGCTTTATGACTTGATATGACAGTGATTGACTTTAGTGGTTTGGTTGCTTGAATTCGCATAATAGATTGGTTAGGAATATGAAAGCTAACAACCTTACAAAAATAATCAATTTTTGCATGATGAGTAGTTAACCAATCAATCCCAAAAATTACATCAAATGCAAGTATTTTTAAGGAAATAAGATCGACAAGTAATGTGCGGGTACCGATTTGAATCAAATAAGACTTATAAACAGTGGATGTAATGAAGGTTTCTCCCAACGGAGTTTCAACAGATAAGTAAAAGTCTAATTTCTCCAGAGTTAAATTTAAACGTTGAGCGCAAGTAGGAGAAATAAAAGAATGGGTAGAACCGGTATCTAATAAGGTATAGACTTCACTAGAGTTTATGATTAGCTTACCTGTGATCACCTCGTTTGGGTTCCTTGCTTTCTAGGAGGTGACGACAAACGCTCTCCCTTGAACTACTGGTTTTAACTTCTCTGGGACGACCTTTGGTGCCTTCATCCCAGCTAAACTTAGCTTCACTGTATGACAAAATTAAGCTAGATGACCTTCTCTTCCGCAATTATAACATGTTTTGGACTGCTGTGTACAGTTTGGACTGATGTGTCCCTCCCATCCACATTTGTAGCACACGATCGTTGATCGTTCTCCTTCTTTAACAACGGGTACTGGTGCTGACGTCTTTCCATCATTATTGAATATCCTCTTCTTGAAATTTCCACTTTTATTGTCTTGGCCATGACTACCACTGAAGTGGTTACCATTTCTAACATGTTAACTTCCTCCACGTTTGTTGTCACCACTTCGATGATTGCTTCCACTGGTAGTATCACTTTGTCGGCTGCTATCTCTTGGTTGTGTTGACTCATTATCACGTTCCAATAACTGAGCCCTATTTACAACATCAAAATACAAACACAGTTTGTGAGAAATTAGGTATTGTCGTATCTCGGGTTTCAAACTTCTTAAAAACATCCGCATCATTCTCTCCTCATTATTAACCAAGTGGGACACAAACCGGGACAACTCGGCAAACTTAGCTTCATACTGCGACACTGTGACGCCCCCAAAATAGGTACACAACACCCATTCTGAGTCGCCAAAATACATGGTACAGAAACAACTACATCTTTACTATTACAACCTAAGAACTGTGAGTTTAAATACAAATATTGTCATCTAAACAATATCTACACTCAAATAAGTCCTCATTACAATTATTAATACATTATTTCACAAAAATGGTGAGGACTACTAAAATAACTTCTAGAATCATCATTCCATACCCCGACTAGTACTCGCTACATTCTCGCCTCCTGAGAAAAATGGAACAAAAAGAAAAAGGGTGAGCTCAACTAGCCCAGTAAAGAACATTATGACTAAGATAATACAGAACAAATTATCGTTAGTCTTCAACAGGAAAAAATCTAATAGAATACAATAGACAACAAGTTTTAAATTAATATTCGCAGCGAAAAATAATAATTCATAGAAGAGTTACGTAGAGAATGAAATCTACTATTATCTATGAATTTAAAAGTCCATCATCAATATTTTATCCCTGTAACATCAATCAATATTCATCTTTGCACTACAAGCCAAAGATATTCATCAGTTGGTCATGTTCATCTAAACACCTGTTCATCTTTGCACTACGGGTCAAAGATATTCATCAGAAATCATTCATCTTTGCACTACAGGCCAAAGATATTCATCAAAAATTATTTAGGACTGAGGATGATGAAAAATATATTTTAAAGAAAACGAATCCAGTGAAACAAAAGAATAAATATTAAGGATTCATATTTCAGCTATTCCATGTCTAAAAATACCTCATACATAATTATAGTGGAGTAAAATTTAAAAATGATCAAAACATGGATACAATCAAAGCTAGTATCCATAATAGATATTTTGGACGAAAAAAAGAAAATTTTATTTTTCGGTGAATAGTAACTCGTGAATAGTAACTCATAAATAGTAACTCGTGAATAGTAACCCCAATATGAAAAAGTTCCAAATTTGTTAAAAAGTTCCAACAAATATTTTGGCATAATGATATTGAAGAAATAATATCATTTACGAAGAAAATAACATCCCTTACATCAGCAAAATAGTACTTCTGGTTGGAATATCAGATATAGTGCTGAAGAAACTTACACCGTATAGCAACACTCAAAGTATAAAAATACTCACAAAATACGCTTGTTATTATAGAGAGAGAAAGAGAGAGAAATCTTTAGTTTCTGGTGTGATTTTCAATTCTAACATAAGCACCCTATTTATAGGAAAATGCTTAGAACACCAAAGCAGAAAATTTAATAAAATATTAATATATATATTAAATTTTCCTACGCACACTACACCAGACCCAAGCATCAGCCACCAACTCACAAAAAATAAAAAAAAAACGTTTTTCTTAATTAAAATAATTAAAACTTCCAAAAATTAATTATTTTAGAATTTCAGAACTTCAATAATTCATAATAAATAGCCCTTTTAACAGAAAATTCGAATCTCGCGAATTTTTATAAGAAATTCAATTCTCTAAAACTTTACAGAAGAAAATTTTTCCAAATTCTAAACATAAATTGACCGAAATCCATAAACGGACGATTTTACAGGCTATAGCCAAATTTCAGTCAAGAAATGGGCCCACATACATGTTTAACATGTTTTAAATAACTTTTGCAACAAAAATCCTCACATACTCATATATCCCACATTCATTATAAAAATATCATCATTATTATATTATATTATAATAATATAATAAAATATTATTTTATCAGAAAAGATAAAATATCAATTTTTAACAATTGTCACTTTAAAAATTTTCTCCATCTATATCTACATAAAATGAATATTTTTCTCATCATATAAATCAATAATTAATTATTTATAAATAATATTACAGAATCACAGTACTGGCAACCAGGTCGTTCCCAAGAAAGAGGGGGCTTTCCAATAAGAATTTCTCCTTACTGACGCGCAATTAGGTGACCAAACCTCTCCTTAGACAGAACTTTCTAGACATTACCAATAATATTATTTAATAATATTATTCAGATAATATGAATTATTACTCCGATAATAGAAAATACTATGTAGTGACAATTATTGAAACAACAGTAATATAAAATATCAACGCAGCAATTATTGAATCAATAAAATAAAATATTGAACAGTAATAACTGTAACCATTATTGAGTAGTGCATTCTTACGTAAGAATCAATGATTGGTGTAATACAGTGTGCTACTGTGCAACAACGCGTATTACTGTGTTTTAACTACCGGGTATTCCAACAGTATTAACGGTAACAACTACGCCGTTATTTATAAATAACTTATACTTGTCGTTTTCTTCATCCAATCGTTTTCCGTTATGGGGCCCACAAAAAACTGCGTCGTCGTACGAATATTCCCCGACAGGAAGAATATTCCACGACCAAACGAATATTCCCCGACAACAATGAATATTTTATAACCACCTGCTTATTTGAAATATTTGCGTATTTTACCCATAACTAACCTCATTAATCAATTTAACCCTTACTATTTTAAATAATAAATAGAGGAAATTAAATTTCATTTATTAACAATTTGGGGTCTTACAACCTCCCCTCCTTATGAAATTTCATCCTCGAAATTGACGTACGTACCTGGTGTTTCGAAAAGATGAGGATACCTCGCTTTCATTTTCATTTCCAACTCCCAGGTCATTTCCTCAATAGCATGGTTTCTCCACAAAACTTTAACTTGTGGTATGACCTTCGTGCGTAGGACATGCTCCTTCCTATCCAAGATCTTGACAGGTACCTCTTCGTACGTTAAGTCTTCAGCTATCTCGTCCGGTTCTAACTCAATAATGTGGTTTGGGTCTTTCACATATTTACGTAACACAGATATATGAAAAACATTATGAACACGAGACATACTTGGAGGTAACGCGAGTCTATAGGCCACATTTCCTACTCGGTCAAGAATCTGAAATGGACCACTAAATCGTGGATTGAGCTTTCCTCTCTTCCCAAATCTTGTAACTCCTTTCCATGGAACCACACGCAATAATACATGATCCCCAATGTCAAATTCTACGTCCTTTCGTTGAAGATCCGCATAACTCTTTTGTCGATCCTGTGTCGTTTGTATACGTTGTCGAATCGTTTGGATCTTCTCTGTAGTCATTCGTACCAACTCTGGTCCTAACAACGTTGCTTCTCCCACCTCATCCCAACATACTGGAGAGCGACACTTTCTTCCATACAATGCTTCAAATGGAGCCACACCAATACTTGCCTGATAACTATTATTGTAGGAGAATTCCACCAATGGTAGGTACTTAGCCCAACTCCCTTTGAAATCTAGGACACAAAAGTCTTAATAGATCTTCAAGAGTTTGAATAGTCTTCTCTGATTGCCCGTCCGTTTGAGGACGGTATGCCGGACTAAATAGTAAATCTGTGCTCATAGCTTTTTGCAAGCTAACCCAAAATCTTGAAGTGAATCTTGGGTCACGATCCGAAACTATGGATACTGGCATGCCATGCAGTCTCACAATCTCATCTACGTACATACGAGCAAGACGTTCAAGGGAACAAGTCTCCCGTATCGGCAAGAAATGAGCAGACTTGGTTAATCTATCAACAATAACCCAAATAGCATTTATGCCTTGAGAAACCGTGGGAAGACCTGTAACGAAATCCATGGTAATGTGTTTCCACTTCCATTTAAGAATCTCAAGTGGTTGCAATGGACCCTTTGGCACTTGATGCTACGCCTTTACACGTTGACAAGTTAAACACCTCGAAATAAACTTTGCAATCTCTCTCTTCATATTGTTCCACCAAAATGTATGTCGAAGATCACGATATATTTTGGTACTTCCAGGATGGATTGTAAATGGTGTAGTGTGTGCTTCCATCATGATCTTATACTTCAAATCAGAATTGTTAGGAACACAAAGCCTGGAGTGGACTCAAAGTATTCCTTCTTCATCGATTCTTGCTTCTGGAATAGCACCTTCTTGCACTTTCTTCTTCATACGCATCAGCTCCGGGTCTGTGGCTTGAGCAACTTTAACTTTATCGATTAAAGTTGGTTCTATACGTATACTTGACATCATCGCACTCGTTCCTGCATATGATCTTCTACTCAATGCGTCAGCTACCACGTTTGCTTTTCCAGGATGGTATTGAATAGTGTGGTCGTAATCTTTCAACAGCTCGAGCCAACGTCGTTGCCGCATGTTGAGTTCTTTTTGAGTGAAGAAATATTTGAGGCTTTTATGGTCTGAATATATCTCTACTTTCTCCCCATATAGATAGTGCCTCCAGATCTTTAGCGCGAAAACAACTGCTGCCAACTCTAGATCATGAGTAGGATAATTCCTCTCATATTCTTTAAGTTGTCGCGAGGCATAGGCTATAACTTTTTCACGTTACATGAGAACACATCCTAGCCCTTTGCCTAAAGCATCGCTGTAGATAACAAATACATCCGAACCAGATGGTATGGTCAAAACAGGTGCCGAAATGAGTCTCTCTTCAGCTCTTGAAAACTCTTCTCGCATTCCTCACTCCATACGAATTTGATATCTTTTCGAGTCAGCTGAGTTAACTATGTAGCGATTCGAGAAAACCTTTTACGAATCTCCGATAATAACCAGTTAAGCCCAGAAAGCTACGTACTTCGGTCACCGTCTTTGGTTGCTCCCAACTTTGTATTGCTTCAATCTTCGCCGGGTCAACAGATACTCTATGTTTTGACACCACGTGCCCTAGGAATGCTACTTCCTCAAGCCAGAACTCGCATTTCTTCAACTTAGCATATAACTTATTTTCACGCAGCCTTTGGAGTACCAGCTTCAAATGGTGCTCATGATCTTCACGGCTTTTAGAATATATGAGGATGTCATCAATAAAGACAACAACGAACTGATCCAAATAATCCTTGAATACTCGGTTCATCATATCCATGAAAGCCGCAGGAGCATTAGTCAATCCAAAAGACATGACTAGGAATTCATAATGCCCGTACCGAGTTCTGAAGGCAGTCTTCGGAATATCCTCAGTTTTAACCTTCTGCTGATGATATCCAGAACGAATATCGATCATTGAAAAGAATTATGCTCCTTGTAACTGGTTAAACAGGTCATCAATACGAGGTAACTGATACCTATTGTTGATAGTTACATGGTTTAATTCCCGGTAATCAATACAAAGTCGCATACTCCCGTCTTTCTTCTTTACAAATAAAACAAGAGCACCCCAAGGAGATGTACTAGGACGAATGAAACCGATGTCCAATAACTCCTGTAGTTGGACCTTTAACTCCTGAAGTTCAATAGGAGCCATTCGATATGGGATTTTAGAAATGGGCTTTGTACCAGGTTCAAGATCAATAAAGAATTCAACTTCACGTTCTGGGGGTAGACCGGGAAGTTCTTCAGGAAATACGTTTGGAAAGTCAATAACAACAGGAATATTACTCAAATATGACGTGTCTTTATTCAAATCCATAACATGGGCTAAGAAAGCTTGACATCCGTTTTTTAATAAACGAATAGCTTTATGACTTGATATAACAGTGATTGATTTTAATGGCTTAGTTGTTTGAATTCGCACAACAGATTGGTTAGGAATATGAAAACTAACAACCTTACGAAAATAATCAATTTTGGCATAATGAGTAGTTAACCAATCAATCCCTAAAATCACATCAAAAGCAAGTATCTTTAAAGAGATAAGGTCAACAGGTAAGGTGATGGTGCCAACTTGGATCAAACAAGATTTATAAACAGTGGATGTGATGAAAGTTTCTCCTAACGGAGTCTCCACAAATAAATCAAAGTCTAACTTCTCCGGAATCAAGTTTAAACGTTGAGCACAAGCAGGAGAAATAAATGAATGGGTAGCACCGGTATCTAGCAAGGTATAAACTTCGCATGAATTTATGATTAGCTTACCTGTGATCACCTCATTTGGGTTCCTCGCATGTTGACCAGTCACGACAAATGTTCTTTCAGGAACCGTTGACTTTGTCTTTTCTGGGACAGCTTTTTGAGTCACCATCCCCGCTGGACTTGGTTTCGCTACAGTGCAATCTCGAGCGATATGTCCTTCCTTTCCACAATTATAACATACCTTAAACTGTTGTGGGCAGTTTGGGCTGATATGTCCTTCTTTTTCGCACTTATAGCATATAACTGGTGGTCGTTCTCCTCCCTTGGAACCAGTTGCTGCTGGTTCTGACGTCTTCGTATTGTCATTGTTGAATATCCTCTTTTTAAAATCTCCTCCCGACTCGCTTCTTCTATTTTCATAGCCACGATTACCACCAGAGTGGTTGTCGTTCTTGTTTGTATTTTTCTTTTTCTGCTGGTTATCATTGTTCTGATGACTGCTGTCACCGATATGATCCTGGTTGTGGTCCCTCGGTTGACCGTACTCTTTATCTCGCTCTAATAATTGAGCCCTGTTGACAACATCTGAATAGAGAGAAAATTTATGAGAAATGAGATATTGACGTATGCTGGGTTTCAAACCTCTCAGAAACATCCGCGTCATACGTTCCTCATTCTCCACCAAATGAGGTGCAAACCTGGACAACTCTGCAAACTTCGCCTCGTACTGGGACACCGTCATGTTATTCTGCTCCAGTCTAATAAACTCTACCTCCTTCATATGACGAATACTTTTAGGAAAGTATTTGTCATTGAACAGTTTCTAAAATGTCTCCCAAGACATGCTGAGTGCGGCTGGATGGGTACGCTTCAGAGACTCCCACTAGTAGTCTGCCTCGCCACGGAACATAAAGGTGGCGAATGGAACCTTCTGTTCCTCCGTGCATCCCAAGACATCGAATATCTTGGTAATTTGCTTGACCCACGTTTCAGCCATGATCGGATCCGGCTTTTCCTTAAATTCTGGTGGTCCCAATTCTTTGAACTACTTGGCTGTGACAAACCGTGAATTGCTATCATTTCTTCCTGTATTTTGAACACAAGTCTCCCTCGTCTAGTTTTGCATGAATTGCAAAAAGCTTCTAAACATCCCATCGTTCATCATCTGCTCATTGGTGTTATTCACAGGAGGAACATTGCCAGCCTGTTGCACGTTCTCCTCGTTGGTGAGCACAGGTGTCACCACGGTCTCATATACTCCACTGTTAACATTCTCAGTCGACATTCTCAAATACTGCCATAAAACAAGGGTTAATTAAATAAATTAACAAATCACATAATACCTCTATATTATAACCGACCAACAAATAAGCTTAGGTAGGACACACTAGCGAAGGATTTACTCGTCTCTCCCCTCCTAGTTCTATTCCCCGATCTCCGCCAGAGATCATATCCCTAAGCTCTGATACCAACTGTGATGCCCCCAAAATAGGTATACAACACCAATTCTGAGTCGCCAAAATATATGGTACAAAAACAACTACATCTTTACTATTACAACATAAGAACTTTGAGTTTAAATACAAATATTGTCATCTAGACAATATCCACACTCAAATAAGTCCTCATTACAATTATTGATATATTATTTCACAAAAATGGTGAGGACTACTAAAATAACTTCTAGAACCATCATTTCATACCCCGACTAGTACTCGCTACATTCTCGCCTCCTGAGAAAAATAGAACAAAAAGGAAAAGGGTGAGCTCAACTAGTCCAGTAAAGAACATTATGACTAAGATAATACAGAACAAATTATCGTTAGTCTTCAACAGGGAAGAATCTAATAGAATACAATAGACAACATGTTTTAAATCAATATTCGCAGCGAAAAATAATAATTAATAGAAGAGTTATGTAGAGAATGAAATCTACTATTATCTATGAATTTAAAAGTCCATCATCAATATTTTATCCCTGTAACATCAATCAATATTCATATTTGCACAACAAGCCAAAGATATTCATCAGTTGGTCATGTTCATCTAAACACCTGTTCATCTTTGCACTACGGGCCAAATATATTCATCAAAAATCATTCATCTTTGCACTACAGGCCAAAGATATTCATCGGAAATCATTTAGGACTGAGGATGATGAAAAATATATTTTAAAGAAAACTAATCTAGTGAAACAAAAAAATAAATATTAAGGATTCATATTTCAGCTATTCCATGTCCAAAAATACCTCATAAATAATCATAGTGGAGTAAAATTCAAGAATGATCAAAATATGGATACAATCAAAGCTAGTATCCATAATAGATATTTTGGACGAAAAGAAGAAAATTTTATTTTTTGGTGAATAGTAACTCGTGAATAGTAACTCATAAATAATAACCCCAACATGAAAAAGTTCTAAATTTGATAAAAAGTTCCAACCAATATTTCGGCATAATGATATTGAAGAAATAATATCATTTACGAAGAAAATAACATCCCTTACATCAGCAAAATAGTACTTCTGGTTGGAATATCAGATATAGCGCTGAAGGAACTTGCACCGTATAGCAACACTCAAAGTATAAAAATACTCACAAAATACGCTCGATATTATATAGAGAGAGAGAGAGAGAGAGTAATCTTTAGTTTCTGGTGTGATTTTCAATTCTAACCTAAGCATCCTATTTATAGAAAAATGCTTAGAACACCAAAGTAGAAAATTTAATAAAATATTAATATATATATTAAATTTTCCTACGCACACTACACCAGACCCGAGCATCAGCCACCAACTCACAAAAAATAAAAAAAATGTTTTTCTTAATTAAAATAATTAAAACTTCCAAAAATCAATTATTTCGAAATTTCAGAACTTCAATAATTCATAATAAATAGCCCTTTTATCAGAAAATTCAAATCTCGCGAATTTTTATAGGAAATTCAATTCTCTACAACTTTGCAGAAGAAAGTTTTTCTAAATTCTAAACAGAAATTGACCGAAATCCATAAACGGGCGATTTTACAGGCTATAATCAAATTTCAGTCAAGAAATGGGCCCACAGACATGTTTAACATGTTTTAAATAACTTTTGCAACAAAAATCCTCATATACTCATATATCTCATATTCATTGTAAAAATATCATCATATTATATTATAATAATATAATAAAATATTATTTTATCAGAAAAGATAAAATATCGATTTTTAACAATTATCACTTTAAAAATTTTCTCCATCTATATCCACATAAAATGAATATTTTTCTCATCATATAAATCAATAATTAATTATTCACAAATAATATTACAGAATCACAGTACTGGCAACCAGGCCATTCCCAGGAAAGAGGGGGCTTTTCAATAAGGATTTCTCCTTACTGGCGCGCAATTAAGTGACCAAACCTCTCATTAGACAGAACTTTCTAGACATTGCCAATAATGTTATCTAATAATACTATTCAGATAATATGAATTATTGCTTCGATAATAGAAAATATTGTGTAGTGATAATTATTGAAACAACAGTAATATAAAATATCAACGCAGCAATTATTGAATCAATAAAATAAAATACTGAACAGTAATTATTGTAACCATTATTGAGTAGTGCCTTCTTACGTAAGAATCAATAATTGGTGCAATACAGTGTGCTACTGTGCAACAACGCGTATTACTATGTTTTAACTACCGGGTATTCCAACAGTATTAACGGTAACAACTACGCCGTTATTTATAAATAACTTATACTTGTCGTTTTCTTCATCCAATCGTTTTCCGTTATGGGGCCCACAAAAGACTGCGTCGTCGTACTAATATTCCCCGACAGGAAGAATATTCCACGACCAAACGAATATTCCCCGACAATAATGAATATTTTATAACCACCAGCTTATTTGAAATATTTGCGCATTTTACCCATAACTAACCTCATTAATCAATTTAACCCTTACTATTTCAAATAATAAATAGAGGAAATTAAATTTCATTTATTAATAATTTGGGGTCTTACAGACACGGTCAAATTATTTTGCTCCAGCTTGATGAACTCTACCTCCTTTATGTGACGAATACTTTCGAGAAAGTACTTGTCGTTGAACAGTTCTTGGAACTTTTCCTAAGATATCTTCAGTGCGGCAGGTTGGGTACGCTTTATAGATTTCCACCAGTTATCTGGCTCTCCTCATAACATAAAGGTGGCAAAGGGAACTTTTTGTTCCTCGAAGCATCCCAAGACATCAAATATCTTGGTGATCTGCTTTATCCACGCCTCCGTCTTAAGTGGTTTTGGCTCTCCCAAAAACTCTGGTGGTCCCAGCTCCTTGAACTGCTTAGCGGTGACCATCCGAGAGTTACCAGTGTTTCCACCTGCATTTTGAATAGGAGTCTCTCTTGCCTGATGTTGTACGAATTGTAGAAAGCTCCTAAACATTCCTTCGTTTGCCATTTGGTCAGTGTTGTTATTCACCTGAGGATTATTGCCTTCCTGATGCACATTATCTTGGGTATTGATCTGTGGTGACTCAACGGTCTCCTGTGCTCCATTGCTATTCTTAATATTTTCAAATGTCATTTTCGAATACTACCACAAAATAAGGGTTAATTGACATGTCACATATTATTTCTATATTCCGACTGACCATTTAAATAACAAATAAACTTAGGTAGGTCATACTAGCGAAGGAATTACCCGTCTCTCCCCTCCTAGTTCTAGTCTTATATCTCAGCCAGGGATCATATCCCTAAGCTTTGATACCAACTGTGATGCCCCCAAAATAGGTATACAACACTCATTCCGAGTCGCCAAATACATGGTACAGAATACAAATACAAACTTAATTTATACAACTGTTAAGTGTCGTGTCGAATATGACAAAACATAAGCTGTGAGTTTTTATACAAATATTATTTTCTAGACAGTATTCAAACTCAAAATAAGTCCCCACTACAATTATTATCACACTATTTCACAGAATAGTGAGGACTACTAATGCAAACATCTGGACCGTCACTCCGCTCCCCGACTAGTCCCAGCTATATTCTCATTTCCTGAAGAGAACAATGAAAGGAAAATGGTGAGCTCAACTAGCCCAGTAAGAAATATTATGACTAAGATAATGCAGAATAAATTATCGTTAGCCTTCAACAGTGTTAAACTGATAAAATATAATAAACATCAAGTTTAACTGCAGCGGAACAAACAATCCATTAGAAGAGTCAAGTAGAGCATGATATCTACTATCTTCTATGATTTAAAACGATTATCATCAATTTTATCGCTGAGACTCAGCTAAATAAATTATCTACATCATCGAATCATCCCTGTACTAGGCCAAGGATATTCATTAGTATCACGACCACGAATTATCCATGCACTACGAGCCAAGGATATTCGTGTTTTCATCAATGGTCATAATCATGCCAACAACTGTCCATCAATGCACTACGGGCAAATGTGAATTTTTACCACATCATTTGTAACATTACGGTCATGATTATACCGAATAATCCCTGGTCATAATCATACCAAGTCCATCTATGCACTACGGGCCACAGATGACTTTTATCATAATATAAACATGAGGATGATGACAATGATATAAGAATTCAATTAAAAGAAAGCAAAAGATAAATTTTTAAAGATTTATAATTTAATTTATCCATAATTCAATAACGTCCAAATTATCAACATGATAATGCTTTGTGGAGTAAAATTCAAGAATAATATTGTACCAAAAATAATTTAGACAAAAAAAATTAATTTTTATCATGAATAGTACCCCAAGTGAATAGTATCCCGTGAATAGTACTTCGGAAATAGTAACCCCGTGAATAGTACTCCGGCATGAAAAAGTTAAAACTTATCAAGAATGCTCAAAATAATATTTTCATAAAAAGATACTGGATGAAGCGCAAATATCAAAGATATTCTACTAATTTCATGGAGTATAGAAGCCAAAATTTTAACAAACTGAGTGTAGAATTTGAAATCTGAAACGAAATAATATTACTTACATACTACAGAGTATGAAAAAAAATATTATTTCTTACGAGTATTGAACAAAAATAACATTTCTTACCTTAAAAATAAGAGTATTTCGAATAGTAGGGCGGGGATATTTATTCATTATTATTATTATTCGTAATATTTAACAACCAGATCATTTTCAAGAAAGAGGGGTTATAACAATCCAGATTTTTATTATAATATTTAAATATTTATTGAATTATATAAATATTTAATGGATGTGTTTATCATTGAATAAGTATTTGTTTAATTGATTTGATGTGATTTGATTATTTATTTGTTTAATAAATAATTAATGAGTTAGGGAAAGTAATTATTTTGAAATAGTAATCTAATTTAATTTAATAATTAAGTTAGAGAGTTTATAATGATTAAATAAATTATTATATTATGCAATGAATTATTATTAGAATTAATTTAATTAAATATGAAAACTTAATTAATTAGAAGTGTGACAAATAACTATATTATAAATGATTATTAAAATAAATTAAAGTAGTTTTAATTTATCTTGCCGAACAATGCTTAAATATATTAAGTCTTTAATTTTAAAGTATTTTGCCAAACAAAGCCTTATGACTTTTGGAATTTCTAATTTTTGAATTTCAATAAAATAAATAAAATAATAAATATAATATATTTATATTATATATGTTAGTTTTGTAACTGTTATTTTATTAAGTTTGGCGTATTAAAGATTAACAGTTTTGGTTTTTCGCCTTAAAGCTATCAGTTGTTCTTTTTACGTATTCTAGTTTGGTAGCCTAGAGATTACAGAGAGTTGAGAGAATTGTGAGAGAACTTAAGCAATTTCTGGCAATTTTAGCAAGGATTACTAGAGTTAGTAAGAATTGTCTGAGCAAATTGAAGGTATGTTATATAACCCTTAATATATATGCTACTACATAATTTTTCATGAGTTTCACTGTGTAAAAATTCTTTACAAATTCTCTGTGAAGTTTAAATTATCTTGAATTGTTGTATAAACTGAATAATTACACTTGTAGGTAATTGTAATGCTAGAGTTTATGTTTGGATAAGGGATTGTACGCTAGTCTCGTTTAGAAAAGGAAGAAACTGTTTGAAGTTTATAGATGTTCAAAAATGACTGGTAAAAATACCAAATATTAATATAATGTAACTGTCTGTCATAGTTTGGTGGTGAATTAATGGTGAAATTGAACACTGAATATATTAACTTGGTAAGAAACGATGAGATTATAGTTGGAATGGACTAAGTTGATGACTAATAAGAATTTCAGTGTTAAACTTTGTAAACAAACATCGATAATAGAGTTTTGGTTTTAAAACAGTGCGTACAATGATTTAAGTTTTCTAAAATTATTGTTTAATAGTTTAAATTAGTATATACATGTTGGGTAATGTGTATATGTGTAATTAGCTTAGGTTATACATGTTAATTGGGGTTAATTGCTGTTAAAAATAAAGACAGTAGCTTTGTTCTGTTCTTCGTGGTTGGGTTCTGCAAGTTTCGGCGCCCTAGCGCCAAAATTTGAGCCCCAGCGCCAAAAATTGCGCCGCGGCGCCAAAATTCGCACCCAGCACCAGAAGTTGGTGCCCCAGCACTGAAATTTGCACCCCAGTGCCAATCTCGCGCCCCAGCGCCACTAGTTGGCTTAGTCCTCGCGCCCCAGCGTGGGGACAGAAGTCTGACTTGGACAGTTTTGACCTCTTGTTGTAAAATGTCCATAACATCCTCATACGAACTCCGATTGAGGTGATTCAAGATGATCCGGAACGAGGACGAGTAGACCTACAACTTTAGTTCTTTACGTTTTTCAATTTGAGGTCATTAAAATGGGTAAAAATGGTCATCTTTAGGACTGTTGTGTTTTCGGAGGCAATATGCACATATGCATGTGTAGTGCTCCAGACCGTAAAAGATGATATCCTAAGTTATGAAACATGAATCTTAGTAAATATAATGATGCTTAACATTAATAAATAATGTATTAGATAAGTTATAGAAGCATAGTAAGCATACAAATTGGGCGTGTGACGATTGAACGTCGAAACGTCGTGCCAAGTGTTAATGAACTTAAAAAGTGTTTCAATTCCATTGAAATGGATATTATAAGATATGGAATGGGTTTAATATAAAACCAATAAGTAGTCCTAGCAAGACTTAAGCACTTGAACTTCGAGTTTAACTAAGAAAAAATATATAAGAAATATTATGAGATGTGGAGTAGAGTTTACATTACAATTGTTATGTGTTGTTATGTGACTAATAGTTGATGTGTATGATTATATAATTGTGTAGGGCACGTGAAGTGCAGATAACTGTAAGCTGTTAAGCTATTATTGGTAAACAACGATCAAGGCAAGTCTTTCGGTTCCTATTTTTTTTACGTAGACTAGATGAACTGTTTTAAATTGCATGATATGTTATGCATGTTGAAATCATGAAATGTTAAAGTCAATATATGACTGCATTGTTTTGGCTAAGTAATAATGATTGAGTAAGGAACTCAATCTTTATATTTGCTATGTGAATTAAAAGCATGTATGCCATGTTACTTTAATGAGATGTATATCGAGCATGTTATTATGTGCTATGTGATGCATGAAAACTGTTAGACTTTGCTGGGCTGTCGAGCTCACTCTTGCAAATAACCACTTTTGCAGGTCAAGATTTTAAGGTAAAGATACGTGCTATGTGAGTTATAGAGAGATCTATATTCACGAAGATTACTTATGTTATATGAGAAATGTATTTCATATTTTGAACGTAACATGTTGTTGAAATGTAAGTTGAGCTATCCAATGTATATGGATATTTAGTTATGATGTAAGACTTTGTATAGTCATTTTGTTGTAACGATTCATGATATAAGATTGAATCAAAGAGATGTAATGTAATGGTTGCGATTCAGGGCAAGAAAGAAGGAAATGTATAAAAGTTTTAAATATTCCGCAATTTTATTAAGTTTAACATCGAATAATGATGTATTATTTAGAGGTTGAATGTATGGTTAACGACCGAAGTCGGGATTTAAATTGTATATGAATTTTGGAGTCGTTACAGTTGGTATCAAAGCTGTAGGTTATAAACCTTAGGTAGGAGTACCGTAGGCTATAACCTTAGAGAAGAGAGGTGAAGATAATGAACGAATAAGCTCAAATAGAGTTTGAACAATAAGGGATTAAAACTTGCGTGAAAGGATTCAAAGAAGAATCTCGCAGAGTTTTAAGGAATATAAATGTGGGGTTACCCAACTCCAATAATATTAAGGTGATAATAAATAGACAATGTCTATAAAAAGATAATGATAAAGAAGTTATGAATAGAGAGTTATGTCTAAGTATGGTGCAATTGTACTCTTTAGTAGTTGATGTATGGTATATGGGCTAAACGATTCCTTCATAGAGCGGAGGTATATACGAACTAGCAACTCGAAACCTAGTTTGTTGGTTGTTTGTGGGAAACCACTCAGCGTACCATATTGAAACTGTTAGAGACTCGATGTGTACCAAGTGTAGAAATGGACACGTATGATGAAAGTGTAGAACTAGAATGAAATATTGAGCTATGTAAATGAAGTTAGAAATTCTTAAAGGAAGAATTATTTTTATAAACAAGAGGATTCAAAGAAGAATCTTGAAGAGATATAAAGATAAGAAATGGGAGTTTCCTAACTCCAATAGCCAAGATAACGAATAATGTCGTAAATGATAAAAAAGAGAAAGAATGAGGATCGTAAAACAAAACGATCACAAGTTAACAAAAGAATTTTAAGAGAGATGATTATAGAATAAGGTCACGACGTGATCTGTTTAAGTTATAAAAGATAGATGGTCTGTAATATTTGAATAATTATAGCTTAATGCTATGAAGATGGAGTACTATGAAATAGTACGAGATAACTCACGAGGAGTTATAGATGATGTGATACGAGGAATTCGTATCGAGCAAAGGGAAAGTTATAAGCAAGATAGAGTTAGGTGGAATTTCAATTGAGGTCTCATGTGATGGCTGAGTTGTACAAACCTTTGTATGGGTGAGGGTTTTGTGCTTGCACTCAGTTTATCACATTGATAATCATTGGAATGTTTGTGTCGCGCTATTTGTTATATGCTTGTTGAGAAGGTGATTCTTTTCTCATGTGTATAACAGATAGGTAGAGTATAGTTAGAGAATATTATAAGGTTAAGTGCGAGTTCTTAAAACTCATACTTATGGTAGGTTCGTGACTCATAATTATATGGTATGTTTTTGAACCCCTCAGCGAATGGACGCCTATGGTCTGACTAGGATAAGTTCTTAAACTCATATGATTGTGGCAAGTTCCTGAACTCATAACGTGTGGTAAGTTTGATGAACTAGGGTATAATTAAGTGTGAATGGAGTATTGAGGATGATAGAAATAGATAGACCTATTAAGCAATGAATCATTATAGAAAGTGGAGTTGATGGTGGAAGCATAGGTATTCTAAATCTACTAGCTATGCTAGACTTTCGAAATTTATTGACTTCGTGCTGATATTTACACTTTTATTTTCTTGAAAAATATTGGATCAAATGATGGAACCAATGAGTTTTAACAACAAATACTATTATTCGTATGTCTATGCTAATTACTTCGACTAGACAAAAATGATTTTCAATATATCAAAATGTATTTTATATCATTAATGCATCTTGTAACCTGGTGCAAAGATGATAAAAACGATGGAGTCATCAATGCAGTATTACCTAGTGTTGGATGTGATCTAAGGATCGTCAGCCCACTATGGTATGATGTAGTATGATAAAGTCACTAAATGACGGAATCCTCAACGGACTGAAAATACAGTGCGGTATCATGACGTCATAAAAAGATTTTTGAGATTTCTTTAAGATATGAGAGTACATATGTATGTATGTATATGTATATTTCGGTTAATGTCCGAGTTATTGTAGAAGTCTATGCTATTTGATTCAGCTAGACAAATATTGAAAGATGTTCATGAAATTCAAGAGTTTCTTGAGAGGTTATGCCAAACCAAATTATTTTGGTGCGGATTTAGATGTTGAAAAGCTGAGATGAACAACCCTTTTATAGGGGATTACGCGGAGGCGTTGAGATGTTTGTGCACAATACATTGTACGAAGGGCTGATCACCCTATGTACGAGGAGTCCCTATAGTCTTATGACTGTTAAAGTTTAAGTTGAAAGATTACTTATAACTATGGATATATGCATAGCGTTTAAATGTTTGTGCACAATACATCGTACGAAGGGCTTAACACCCTAAGTACGGGGGTCCTTATAGTCTTATGACTGTTAAAGTTGAAGTTGAAAGATTACTTGCAACTGTGGACATAGTTGGTAGTCTTATGACCCTCAGCATGATTTGGAATCTTTTAAAATTCCTGAGTTATTCAAACTACTTCCCAATTATTGAACAATTGTGGAAGATTCTTGTTATTCTGCAAGATGGAAGTGAAAAAGGAAAATATTCCTTAGAAAGAAGTAAGTCGTAGAATGCAACACTGAATGATGAATGTGTTGATTAAGTGAGAAAAGAGATTTCGAAATGAGAAGGGGATGAGTTATCAAAGAAATTTGTGAAACTTTTAATAGAAAAGTTAATAATTGTAGAATGATCTTTGTGGAAGAAGTGGTTATAGAACCTAAGGAATGAATATAGTATTAACGTAAAATCTACATTGATAGATGGAATGAATAAATATTAATTGATAAAATTTCGAGGACGAAATTCTTAGAGGAAAGAGTGAATGTAATATCCCGAGTGTTTATGATAGCGATTCCCGAGTGTTTATGATAACGATCCTTAGAAAAAGAAATGAATGGGTTAAAAGATATATAATACTCAAAATATAATTGAGTTCAAATGAAAGTTATGAAATGAAACCTAGAATTTGTTAGGTAATGAATGTAGTAGGAAATATAAAATCTATATTTAGATAAAATGATGAAATATTTCTTTGAGTCATTTGCGTAATTTGTGTCTTCAATTCTAGGGACAGAATCTTTGTAGGGAAGATTGTAACGAATGAGTGGCTTGAGTTGTGATTCTGAGGACAGAATCCTTGTAAGGAGAGAATGATGTAACAATCCAGATTTTTATTATAATATTTAAATATTTATTGAATTATATAAATATTTAATGGATGTGTTTATCATTGAATAAGTATTTGTTTAATTGATTTGATGTGATTTGATTATTTATTTGTTTAATAAATAATTAATGAGTTAGGGAAAGTAATTATTTGAAATAGTAATCTAATTTAATTTAATAATTAAGTTAGAGAGTTTATAATGATTAAATAAATTATTATATTATGCAATGAATTATTATTAGAATTAATTAAATTAAATATGAAAACTTAATTAATTAGAAGTGTGACAAATAACTATATTATAAATGATTATTAAAATAAATTAAAGTAGTTTTAATTTATCTTGCCGAACAATGCTTAAATATATTAAGTCTTTAATTTTAAAGTATTTTGCCAAACAAAGCCTTATGACTTTTGGAATTTCTAATTTTTGAATTTCAATAAAATAAATAAAATAATAAGTATAATATATTTATATTATATATGTTAGTTTTGTAACTGTTATTTTATTAAGTTTGGCATATTAAAGATTAACAGTTTTGGTTTTTCGCCTTAAAGCTATCAGTTGTTCTTTTTACGTATTCTAGTTTGGTAGCCTAGAGATTACAGAGAGTTGAGAGAATTGTGAGAGAACTTAAGCAATTTCTGGCAATTTTAGCAAGGATTACTAGAGTTAGTAAGAATTGTCTGAGCAAATTGAAGGTATGTTATATAACCCTTAATATATATGCTACGACATAATTTTTCATGAGTTTCACTGTGTAAAAATTCTTTACAAATTCTCTGTGAAGTTTAAATTCTCTTGAATTGTTGTATAAACTGAATAATTGCACTTGTAGGTAATTGTAATGCTAGAGTTTATGTTTAGATAAGGGATTGTACGCTAGTCTCGTTTAGAAAGGAAGAAACTGTTTGAAGTTTATAGATGTTCAAAAATGACTGGTAAAAATACCAAATATTAATATAATGTAATTGTCTGTAATAGTTTGGTGGTGAATTAATGGTGAAATTGAACACTGAATATATTAACTTGGTAAGAAACGATGAGATTATAGTTGGAATGGACTAAGTTGATGACTAATAAGAATTTCAGTGTTAAACTTTGTAAACAAACATCGATAATAGAGTTTTGGTTTTAAAACAGTGCGTATAATGATTTAAGTTTTCTAAAATTATTGTTTAATGGTTTAAATTAGTATATACATGTTGGGTAATGTGTATATGTGTAATTGGCTTAGGTTATACATGTTAATTGGGGTTAATTGCTGTTAAAAATAAAGACAGTAGCTTTGTTCAGTTCTTGCGCCAAAATTTGAGCCCCAGCGCCAAAAATCGCGCCCCGGCGCCAAAATTCGTGCCCCAGCGCCAGAAGTTGGGACCCCAGTACTGAAATTCGCTCCCCAGCGCCACTAGTTGGCTTAGTCCTTGCGCCCCAGCGCGGGGATAGAAGTCTGACTTTGAGAGTTTTGACCTCCTGTAGTAAAATGGCCATAACTTCCTCATACGAACTCCGATTGAGGTGATTCAAGATGATACGGAACGAGGACGAGTTGACCTACAACTTTTGTTCTTTAAGTGTTTCAATTTGAAGTCATTAGGATGGGTCAAAATGGTCAACTTTTAGGACTGTTGTGTTTTCGGAGGCAATCGGAGGGTGTCAGGCATACACATATGCATGTGTAGTGCTCCAGACCGTAAAAGATGATGTCCTAAGTTATAAAATATGAATCTTAGTAAATATAATGATGCTTAACATTAATAAATAATGTATTCGATAAGTTATAGAAGCATAGTAAGCATACAAATCGGGCGTGTGACGATTGAACGTCGAAACGCCGTGCCAAGTGTTAATGAACTTAAAAAGTGTTTCAATTCTATTGAAATGGATATTGTAAGATATGGAATGGGTTTAATATAAAACTAATAAGTAGTCCTAGCAAGACTTAAGCACTTGAACTTCGAGTTTAACTAAGAAAAAATATATAGGAAATATTATGAGATGTGGAGTAGAGTTTACATTACAATTGTTATGTGTTGTTATGTGACTAATAGTTGATGTGTATGATTATATAATTGTGTAGGGCACGTGAAGTGCAGATAACTGTAAGCTGTTAAGCTATTATTGGTAAACAACGATCAAGGCAAGTCTTTCGGTTCCTATTTTTTTTACGTGGACTAGATGAACTGTTTTAAATTGCATGATATGTTATGCATGTTGAAATCATGAAATGTTAAAGTCAATATATGACTGCATTGTTTTGGCTAAGTAATAATGATTGGGTAAGGAACTCAATCTTTATATTTGCTATGTGAATTAAAAGCATGTATGCCATGTTACTTTAATGAGATGTATATCGAGCATGTTATTATGTGCTATGTGATGCATGAAAACTGTTAGACTTTACTGGGCTGTCGAGCTCACTCTTGCAAATAACCACTTTTGCAGGTCAAGATTTTAAGGTAAAGATACGTGCTATGTGAGTTATAGAGAGATCTATATTCACGAAGATTACTTATGTTATATGAGAAATGTATTTCATATTTTGAACGTAACATGTTGTTGAAATGTAAGTTGAGCTATCCCATGTATATGGATATTTAGTTATGATGTAAGACTTTGTATAGTCATTTTGTTGTAACGATTCATGATATAAGATTGAATCAAAGAGATGTAATGTAATGGTTGCGATTCAGGGCAAGAAAGAAGGAAATGTATAAAAGTTTTAAATATTCCGCAATTTTATTAAGTTTAACATCGAATAATGATGTATTATTTAGAGGTTGAATGTATGGTTAACGACCGAAGTCGGGATTTAAATTGTATATGAATTTTGGGGTCGTTACAGGGGGCTTTCCAATAAAGATTTCTCCCTATTGGCGCGCAATTAGATGACCAAACCTCTCCTTGACAGAACTTTCTAGACATCGTCAATATTACAAATAATGATATGAATAACTGTATCGTATCAATTATTGATTTAATAATATATAAAATATCGACAATAATTGAATCAAATAACGTGAGATATTATACAACAATTACTGTAGAAATAATTGAACAAAACTAAGTGACTTCTCACGTAAGTATCAATAATAAATACCGGGTGCTACTATGCAATCACGCGTATTACTGTACTTTTCATCACCGGGTATTTCAACAGTTAACGGTAAAACTTCCGCCGTTACTTTTATAAAAAAATATTTCTATCGTTTTCTAACTCCGATAATAATTCTGTTGTGGGGTCCACTAATGATTGTGCCGTTGTATGAATATTCCCTGTTAAAATGAATATTCCCCGACCAATTAAATATAATATAACAACTTGCGTACTTTTCAAAATTTATAAATATTACCCACATCTATAACATTATATCAAATTCATTCTTTAATATTCAAAAAAAATGATATTTATAGAAAATTCATCTTTATTCATAAAAGTTGGGGTCTTACAGAGGCGCTCAAGGGCAGGACAGTTCATACAGGTCCTTTGAGCGTAGATGCTATGAGTGGGCTATTGGGTGAGCCCATACCCGATGATGTGAGAGTCAGGGATCGCATTCTTCGGCGATTATTCCTGATGATCATTAGGGGCTGCTTCATAGCGGATAACTCTTCCAATTTGTCATTTGTTTTGGTTAGCGCCACACGAGATGTGGACCGTTATTCGAGAGTATGACTGGGGTTCCTACACCTTCGCCTATTTCCTCAGGGGCATACGCATGCATTCGCAGGGCTTGACGGAGGCTTAGCTAGGATTTTACCCATTTCTGCTGGTGAGTATTTCTCTTTTGATTTCCCATGTACAGGTTAAGAGTGTTGACTGACAGCAGATGTTTGCCTTTGTGTTGGCAGTTCTGGGCCTATAAGAGGCTCCCATGCTTGCGTCCTATGAGTGTGTTAGGTTTAGATATCTATCAACGAGGACGGCGATGGCATCACTCCATACTGGCGGAAGTTCCTGTAGCTGAGGTTTTCACCCATTGTCATCTATAGTTGGAGTTGTTGACAGCAGATGCTATCACTTAGGTTCCCTATTCTAGGGAACATTTGACCGTTGGATTTGAGGATGCGTACCCTACTGGTGTCGAGTACATGATATCCACCTGTAGGATTCCTCTCTTCACAGATGGAGGATGGGAGCTCTATTTAGGAGAGCGTGCTATTAGGAGCACTACAGGGGAGATTCGTGTACAGATCTTGCCTCCTACCAAGCGTTATTGGCATGTGTCGTAGTCGCCTATCATTGATATCCCATTAATGAGCGTTGACGGCTTTACATTGTCAGAGGGTCCGTATACTCAGGATATGTTCCATCGCTAGTGGTCCCCTCGTACCATCAGAGCCCATACTCGTGCCACTCAGTTTATGGGGGATATGGTTCCTGGATCTGTGATGATGACAAATTGGATGGCCTGTGTCTGAGATCCAACTCATTTAACACAGATTGATAGCTTGACCCGGCAGTTAGACCAGGCACATTTCTTTATCCGGTACTTGGGCAGAGATCCTTCAGAGGCAGGTACTTTTGATTCTTCCAGCTCTGGGGCTGGCCCTTCAAGTCACCCATATGGTTTTTCTGGCGCAGATCCTCCATTGTATAGGCCTGACATCCCTCTTGGCAGAGATCCAGTGACTCAGGAGGAGTTACATCAGGTGGACAGGATTTATGATGTAGATATTGACACCATTGTCTTCTTCTGATGTATATTCTCGCTATATCTTTTGATAGGCCTTTGTTAGATACTGGGTGGCTGTGCCCCATTCTCGTTATATCTTTTGATAGGGCTCTGTGAGTCGTTGGACGTCTGTGCCCCATTTCCCTGTATTTTTAGTTGTACAGAGATGATGTATTAGATGATGATGTACTTAGGAATGTATGTACTATTTTCCATTCCCTACATCATATTGTCATCTATTGTTGATCATGCATGTATCTTGTTATGCATATGTATGTCCAGAGATATTCAGCATTGACCCCTGGATGGTCTTATGATACGGCCCACACAGATGTCTTCCTCGATAATTAGCCGTATTGATCATACCCCACCAGTAGGAGTGATCATTCGGTTATAATCGAACCGAATAGGCTATTCGGATATAACCGAATACCGAATTATCCGTAATTTTACTATTCAAAACACTAACCAAAATTTAGAACTAACCGAATTATCGAATACCGAATTACTGAATTGTACATTCGGGTATTCGGGTAATAACTGAAATGTTTTGTCTGCATATAGAGGAGAATAAGGAGTGAAGCTCAAATCAATGGTGCGGTGGGGTGGCATGGGTGACTTAGATTCACAAGATCTGAATCTGACAATCTTCATGGGCACCATGAGGGCCACAACCTTCACAGTACTTCTGCCCAGTTAATTGCCTCCACAGGCGGAGAAGTTGACCGAGCCAGAGTGTCCGCCAGCGGGGAAGAAGCGGCTGGTGGTAGAGGTGCTGAGGGAGTAGGGGAGATATGGTTGGTGGGGTAGATGTAGCCAGTAGACTAAAGAGGGGAAGTCTGGGTCTGGGAGTAGATAATAAAGTAGTGGAGTGATGACTCATGCTTTGTATACCATGGTCCACGATCACTGTCCACTGATGAGTCATATTAATAATATTATTATTTTTAATTAATAAAGTTCGGTTATTCGGGTATACGAATAACTTATTTTTTAAAACCAAAACCGAAACTGAATAAACCGAATAGCAAGAATTAAATCGGATATAACCGAAATTATGAGAAAAACCGAAACCGAATAGCAAGAATTAAAAATATTCGGTTCGGTTCGGTAATTCGGTTTTATCCATTTTTTGCTCACTCCTACCCACTAGTATTGGTAGCCTCTCGTCTGTGATCATGACATGATAGTTTGTCACCTCCAGATTGGGTGACTGTAGATCAGTTATTATAACATTCCATGACCCTCCTGACCCTCCTGATGTTCCAGGTTCTTGTGGAGATTGTAGAGGGTATGCTGGAGCATTGGGTATCAGAGAGGCAGGTTTTCCGGTTTAGGACCCAGGAGTTGACTCTTACCTTAGAGGAATACGAGCGGTTGATGGCGTTGCCACTAGACAAGCCTTGCGCTCGGATTGCTATCGGTGATATTAACTGGCAGTGCATGACCCTCACCGGGCTGAGGCGTAGAGTAGTTCAGGATGAGATTACATCCGGCCATGTGGTGTCCCACCATTTTCTGATAGACAGATTTGGCTCAGTGGACAGTTATGCACGACAGTATGGGGATTTCACCACGTTGGAGGATCAGTGGCGTATGGCCAGAGTAGACGTACTCATGATGTGCGTAGTGGCTTATGTGTACATGCCACTGTATATGGATGAGCTGTACATCGATGTTGTCATGGCAGTGAGAGCTCTCAAGGAGGGTCCTACCATTGTGCCGATGATTGTGATAGAGACATTGAGATCCGCCACGTATTGCTCCACCTATCCTACAGGGTATTCATAGGTAGCTCGGTCATGTTGTATTTGTGGTTCATGTCACACTTGAGATCGATTGGCACTTTCCGATGAAATGGGTACTGCTTTTCCCGTGAGATATCCATATCTTACTCCTTTCAGCCAGCGGAGTGTACAAACGCTATATCCTGGTCAGTGTTCTTGGCAGGGATCGGAGATCCGTTTTACATTTTGTCGTGTACAGGGCTCAGTTCACTCTACAGCTTCATTACTCATGCACCTAGCATGGATTATCTCCCTCTGACTAGTTTAAAGGGGCATGACTACTTACCACCCACTGGCTGTGATGTCACAGTTCGACCAGTTTCAGGAAGTCCATCCTTTTGAGGGGGCATTAGGTCAGCGTTTGGCTTCTCGCCATTTGTCAGCAGAGGAAAGATCCATGGTGTATGCCTGTTAGGATCAGCGTGAGCTAGCTGAGTTTTCTGTTAGCCATTTGGGCTGTTCGATATAGTATTCTACATAGATGTAGGCAGAGACCACATCGGCTGCGGTTGTATCCACAATGTCAGGGATTAATTCTGATGGTGGAGAGCCCACACAGGACGTTATTTTCCCACTAAGGAGGAGCTATTTGCTGGGTTTCCAGCAGCTGTGATGGATTCTCCCAGTATAACTGCTACTGTGACCCCACATTCAGTAGAGTATTCATCTGACGACATTTGAGAGAGATCAGATTAGGGCCTTGATGTTGACAGCTCTTGCTGGGAGAGATGTCGCTCTATTAGAGAGAGATGATGCTTTAGCTCATAGAGACGCCGCTATTACTGAGCGGGATGGGGCTAGATCAACTAGAGATGCATTGATTATTGAGCGGGATGGCACTATATCTGCCTGAAATGTAGCCATTACATATAGTACTGTAGTATGGTCCCATACTACTGCTATTGTTGCAGAGATGATCACAGTGTCACCATGCAGTTGGATGTGGATTTGTTGGCTCGTGTAGATACCCTTGGGCAGAAGCTCTCAGCGTTACCTCCTACTTTGGAGAGAGATGCCATGTTAAACTTGATAGCTCGCATATACACTGACTTGTAGATGGGCTTGTATTTTCCTACACAGACTAGCTTAGCCATTTGGTCATGTACAATACATATTGTATATATCAAACAACATTATATATGGCAGGGAAATATATTTTGATTCACCTCCCTTTTAGTTGTGCCTTGTTACTTTCTTGATATTTGCCTGTTTCTTCAGGCTTGTGATTTTGATGTATTCTGAACTCCTCCTTGACTGATGGACATTGAGATGTCTTAGGATCTTTCAGAATGGATCGTTGATCTGTGTGTATCCCTACCCTTTGGTGTCTTGGGACTTGTTTCTGTATGTAGATGTGGAGAGGAGTATGGCTTTCCTCTCTGAGGTTGACCGCACCATAGAAGGTCACCGATACTCCTTTGCATGGGGGAGCCTAGGTAGTTCCATCTCTTATGGATTAGTGTTTCTGTTTGAGGATTCAACCACAGCTTAGATGGTCGCCGACTCTCCCATTTGTGTGGGGAGACCAGTTAGTTCCATCCCTTTAGTCTGAAGCCGATGAAGTGTGGTGGATTGAAGTTTGATCCCAGTACCGCTGACAAGTTTTTATGTTTTGGTAGGGGGTAAGACCAAACCATAAATAGTTGCCTACGTACTCTTATTGAAGAGGAGATCAAGTCTGCGTAGTTCGAACCTAGTGTAAGAGGTTCAACACTGTATATGAAAGGGTGTAGACGGGTGTGGAGATTTTTTTTATATGGTGTGACCGGGCCATAAAAATGGTTGCCTACATACTCCCGTGTATTAGGGAGATCAAGTCGACATAGTTTGCCCCATGTGCAGGACGGATTGCAGCCGAAAAAGTTTGATCCCATGTACAGGACAAACTGTAGGTGAAAAAGTCTTATCCCTGGTGAGACAAAACTGTAGGTGTGAAAAGTTTTATCCCTGGTGGGATAAAACTACAGGTTTGAAAAGTTTTATCCCTGGTGGGACAAAATTGCAAGTGTGAAGGTTTAATCCCTGGCGGGATAACCTGAAGATGTGAAATGTTTGAAATGAAGTGGAGCGAAGGATCTGTTGATCCAAAACCAGGCTGCTGGTTTGAAAAGTGTGTTTGTCCCTGATGGGACATTTGGATATGAAGAAGGATTGTATGTAGTGAAGGGTTAGAAAACCTGAAGTGACTGGGGATCTGGTGATCCAAAACTAGGATGTTTGCTTGATGGTAACCTCAGACATAGTACCATTTCATGGTGTTCGAGTTGATGAGCCGTGGAAATTCATCACCGTGCATTTCCAGTATTTTGAGAGCACCTCCTGTCAATACCTCCTTGACTACAAATGGGCCTCCACAGTTTGGGGTGAATTTTCTCTTGGACTGATCATGGTTATCAATGATTTTCTTCAAAATCAAGTCATGTTGTTTAAACTGCATTAGCCAGACTTTCCTGTTGTAGGATCTGTGTGACACCCCTAAATTCGGTACTTCCATTTCCACAGGATTTGGTGTTCATGATAAAACATCATCCATCTATCTACCCATAAATAAATGCAAACCATGCAATAGATAGAAATAATAATAAATCTCCCCTTATGGGGTTACATCAACTACATAATAAATAAATTTCAGGTCACTCTAACCTTAAATATTTGTGCGGAATCATAAACAAATAAGTCTTAAACAACATCATTAACTTAAGTCTTAAACAAAATACATCATCATATAAAACAACAAGTTTTCATTACTTGTTAACCTTGCCCTTGCCTTTACTAGTGGAAGGTTTATCTGCTCTTTCGTTCTTAACTGTAATGTTATTATTATGCAAGAGTGAGCATGATTGCCCACAAGTATAATAATGAAAACAACAATATAATAACATGCGAGGAAAAATAATAACATCGAATATAAAAGCTCAACTTTTGAATCAAGAATGAATAACAAGAATCAAAAGAATTTCTGAGGGTCATAAGACCTTGAACTATGTCCTAGGTTGTCAAGGGTTATACTTGAAACCTTTAACAGTCATAAGACTATGGACCTTTCTTCTCGTACTTAGGGGGATCAGCCCTTAGTACCATACTGTGCACAATATCTTAACGCTAAAGCGTAAATAATCCCCTATACAGGGTTGTTCATCTCAGTTTGACAATCGAGTCTGCACCAAAGGAAGTTTGGTTTGGATAATTCATCAAGGGTTCTAAAATTTAGAATGCTCATCAACTATGGACTAGTCGAATCAATAAGGGTTCGCTAGTTTAACAAGGTTTAACAATAATTGATAACTTAATTGAATAGAATCTCAAAAGGTATACAATAGAATAAGTATTGTATAACAGCATCATGCTTGAAAGATTTATAAACTTTAATATACAAAACAGACTTGATCGATAATAATGAGAACTTGCTCAATGTAGAAAGGTGAATTAATCAACTTATATAACGATAACAAGTAGGGTTAGAAAAATTTGCCTCGTGCGTTGATTACACTTAATTAACTCGTTCTTTGAATTAAATCTTACATATCAATTATGTTCATAATACCAGTCAATAATAACGTACTAAACATCATAAGTTCATTCTCTGTCTAATCTCGAATTCATGACTATATTTAGTCAAATTATCATACTTGTTTTCACATAATATAATACTACACGAACAACAAGTTAATTACATAATCAACGATTCAAATAACATGTAATTGTCTTCTTGACTTGGTAAAAACTCATTTTAATATCTCATTATATGTCTAACAACTTTTAATATTCATTAGACTAGGTTACTAACTCATTTCTATACTTAAACATTAAAAAAAAAACATTTTCTGGACATTATGCTAAGTGGCGCTGCGGCGCCACTTTTGTACTGGGTCTTGGCGCTGCAGCGCTGTGGCGCTGTGGCGCTGTGACTTGGTACATGGCGATATGGCGACGTGGCGCTGCGGTGCGGGGCATCAGTGATGGGGGTTGGCACTGCGGCGCGGGACATCAGTTCTGGAGTTGGCGTCGCGGCACGACACTCTAGAATTTGATTCCCAGTTCGCGAAGAATACAGAATTCAGCGAATTAGACACTATATAAACACTAATTTCACCAAATTGCACATACCCACATGTTATAATTCATATATAATCATTACCCAATAATTATAGAATGATTTTAACCCATTAAAACATATAATTACAGAATTAAAGTATGTAAATTTCATTGTTCTTTGTGTTCTTGAAGGTTTTGAACAAAAACCATGAAAATTAATACTACAGATTATTTATAAGGCCAAATCCAACCATTTAAACTTTGGTCTCTTCGTATCAACATGCATAATAAAATACGAGTGTAAAATTTAGGGATAATATATGATCAACGCATGAAATATCACGTATAAGGCCATATGGCAAAAACCTAAACTCTGTAAATTTTGAAATAACAAGTCATCATCATACGTTGAAATCTTATGAAATTAATGATATGGAAACACAATATATATATATATATATATATATATATATATATATATATATATATATATATAAAATATGCCATACAACTCGAATTATTACATCTATTCTTATAACAACTGAATTTCCCAAAAACAGAGACTCACAGAAGACTTAAGACATATTCATGAAACTTAAAAGACGTAAAATATATAAATTGGGTTGAAGAGATTAGCCAAGCGTAGATTAATTTACTAGGAAGTGAATTCCTCCTCCACAAAACTCTAAATTCTCAACCCTCTCTTTGTATCTCTCTCTGAAACTCTCTCTGACACTTTCCAGACTTAGGAAATTATTGAAGAAAAAGGAAGGGAAGGCATAAATAAAGAAGACGTCTGACGCGTTGTGGTCAGTTACCCAGTCATGGGTAACTTCCCTCAACTCCCTCAAAGGCTATGTTTGGCTAGCAATCTAGATTCAAAACTCTTTATTTTAATAAAACCTTTTATCATATAGTTTAATTAATGTCACACTCCATCATAAAATAAAACCAATATCTTATTTAATAAAATATAATAATTTCTCAATAGTGCACATAGTCACATAATTCAAATTCTCATTGATTAATAATATTAAATTATTAAATCTCTAATTAATAATTAAATAATTAAAATAACATTAGGCTTATTAAATATTTTTTTAATACAATAAGCTCACATAAATACATACATCGAATAATAAAATTCTCCACATTAAATTAATAAATGTAACACATATAATTAAATTAATCTATCACAACTTCAACAATTAATTAATTAATCTAATAATTAATTCATCGAAAATATTTATTCAATCCAATAAATATTAAAATTAATTTACAAAATCTCAATTGTCACATTTTTCCCCTCTTAAAAGGATTCTGTCCTCAGAATCATAATTTAAATAATTCATCCCGCTACATTCTCCCCACTTACAAAGATTCTGTCCCCAGAATCACTTATAACAATCTAAGTAAATAAATGAGGATAATTCTTCATCATATTCTCTTCGAGTTTCCACGTAGCTTCTTCTGCATTGTGGTTCCTCCAAATTACCTTAACAGAAGGTATTACTTTATTTCTCAGAATTTGTTCTTTTCGGTCGACAATTTGAACAAGAATTTCTTCGTAAGATAAGTCTTTTTCAAAATGTAGGGATTCGTATTCAATTACATGCTTGTAATCGGGTTTGTAGGGTCGTAGGACTGAGACATGAAAAATATTGTGGACATTCTCTAGAGCTGGAGGTAAGGCTACCTCGTACGCGACTTCTCCGATTCTTCGTAGTACTTCAAAGGGTCCAATGAATCTTGGGCTTAATTTCCCTTTCTTTCCGAATCTGAATTTTCCCTTCCAGGGAGATGCCTTTAAGAACATATAACTACCTAGTTCAAACTCAACATTCTTACAGTGTGGATCGGCATATTTCTTCTGTCTATCTTGAGCTGCTGTCAATCTTGTTCGGATCACTTTGACTATTTCTGATGTTTGTTGTACCAATTCTGGCCCTAGCAACTGTCTTTCGCCAACTTCATCCCAGTAAAGCGGAGTTCTGCACTTTCTGCCATATAATGCTTCATAAGGTGGCATTCCAATACTAGTGTGGTAACTGTTGTTGTAATTATCCCAATTTCCTTAAAGTCCATTATACAAGCTCTTAACATATCTTCCAATGTCTGAATTGTTCTTTCACTCTGTTCATATGTTTGAGGGCGATATGCCGTACTCATTCGCAATTGTATACCCATGCATTCTTGTAGACGTTTCCAGAAGTTCGACGTAAAGCGCGGATCCCTATCGGAAACAATTGACATCGGCACTTTGTGCCTCGAAACTATCTCTTTTACATATAACTTTGCCAACTGATCTAAGTTGAATCTGATTTTGATTGGTAGGAAGTGTGCAGATTTCGTCAGTCGGTCAACGATAACCCATACTGCGTCGTAGCCTTTCTGAGTCGTCGGAAGGCCAACCACGAAGTCCATTGTAATATGTTCCCATTTCCATTCTGGGATCTCTAGCGGTTGTAGCAACCCATTCGGTCTCTGATGTTCTGCTCTCACTTTTTGACAGGTCAGACACTTGGCAACACATTCTACAACATCACGTTTCAAATTAGGCCACCAGAAATGTTGTCGAAGATCTTGATACATCTTGGTACTACCAGGGTGAATCGAATATCGTGAGCTATGAGGCTCACTCAAAATGTCTTGCTTAATGTCTATTACTGGCAGTACCCAAATTCTGTTCTTGAATCTCAGTATTCCTTCCTTATCCATCTTAAATCTCGGTTCGGTTCCTTCGGATATCTTCCTTATCACCTTTTTGCATTCATCGTCCTGAAGTTGAGCCTCCTTAACTTTATCTAGTAGTGTTGTACCAGATTGCATCTGAAATAGCTTCTCATCAATTTCCATAAGATTCTTCACTTCCAGTTCTAACTTCTCCATGGCCAAAATTAACTCCTCCTGTTCGGTCAACATCATCAGCTTCTCCCGACCCTTTCTACTTAAGGCGTCGGCAACCACGTTTGCCTTACCTGGATGGTATAAATCCTCACAGTCGTAGTCCTTAATTAACTCTAACCACCTTCTTTGACGCATATTCAATTCTTTCTGTGTCAAAATATATTTTAGACTCTTGTGGTCTGTATATATTTTACACTTCTCCCCGTAGAGATAGTGACTCCAGATTTTCAAAGCGAAAATCACTGCAGCTAACTCCAAGTCGTGGGTCGGATACCCCTTCTCGTAATCTTTCAATTGTCGCGATGCATACGCAATGACTCTACCGTTCTGCATAAGCACACAACCAAGTCCCTTATGCGACGCATCACTATAAACCACAAAATTTCCTGTATCGTCCGGAAGGGATAACACAGGTGCTGAACTTAACCTCTTCTTCGTGTTCCGTGTGTTTGCCCGGACTTCGGTCCGTGGTTTTATTTCAGTTTGTATATATATATATATATTATATATATATATATATATATATATATATATATATATATATAGACTAACATTATCGAGTCATGCCTCGATTGAGCCTAGACTTCGGTTTGGAGCGTTTACTTGCTTTTGTATATATATAACTTTATATATATGAATTGTGGTCGAACTCTGTTCGATGAGCCTAGACTTATGTCTGGTGCTTTTAAATGCTTTCGTGTGTGTGTGTGTGTATATATATATATATATATATATATATATATATATATGAACTGTGTGTCAAACTATATTTGATGAGCCCGGATTTTTCATCCGATGCGTTTACTGCTTTAATATATATATACGTATATATATTAACTGTTGTTGGACTTTGTCCGATGAGCCTGGATTTTATATCCGGTGCGTTTACATGCTTTTATATATATATATATATATATATATATATATATATATATATATTTACATTTCATCCCACTTGGAATTTACTTCGTGGTGGTTGACCGTTTTTACTGCTTTCTGTACATTTTGTCCCGCCTGGAGTTTCTTCCATGACGGTTGATAGCTTTTACAGCTTTATTTACATTTTTGATCCCCCATGAAGGTGCTTCGTGATGGTGATCATATATATATATATATATATATATATATATATATATATATATATATATATATATATATATATATTTACAGCTTTTTTATATATATACCTGCTTACTGCGTTTTTATCAATTGTGGCATCATGTGAGCCTAGAAATCATGTGATCACAAGTTCAATCCACTGAATCTAGATTCGGTTCCCGTGATGGATATTTTTAGCTGTAAGCAGCTTGTAAATTTATCTGTGATGTTTGGATGTCCTCAGATGGTTTTAATACCCACGAGGATTTTAGCACCTTTTGTACATTATTTTCATACAGATGCATCTCATTTGTAAAATAAAATCAACCCAGCCGAATACGGAATAAAATGGGGGTGTAAAAGGCCTCAATTACTATTGAGCACATGTGACGCCCCTAAATCCGAGTTCTCAACCCCGGGTTTAGTGCTCACTATCCATCATCAACATAAACATTCTATGTACTATTGCAGAATAATAAACATACGTTGTTCATTATAATAAAGTCTTATACAATACCCCAAGGTCTATTACCTTAACATAAACATACCTTACTTACGTTACATAAAGTAACACAAAAGATTTACATAAACATCAAACATAGTATTTCATGATACTTATACATTTATAATAACTATTCTTGGACCTTTCCCTTGCCCTTGTCCTTCTTACTTGAACTCTCTGGCTTAGCTGAAATAAATGTCATGATATAGCAAGGGTAAGCGACTAATTTGCTTAGCAAGTTTAAGTAAAAGAAGATATATCATGATTAGCAAGAAAATTTATTGCGAAAGAACATGAATTAAGTCTTGGCAACTGAATATTCGAACAATTGAATAACAGATACTGAGTGGTCATAATGACCATGAACATATGCTAAGGTTGTCAATATTTGAACTGGTCCTTTTAATAAGTTTTGGTAATCAAGGGGATCAGCCTTTCATACCCGGTGTATTATGCATAAACAATTAATGTACGAGCAATACTTATTTTTCAATAATGCTTTAATCAAATTGTTCTTTTTCTCAGTCTTGAGTCCTTACCAAATCAATTGGTGAAGAAAAGCTTTTAACAACATATTTGATTAAACAAATTTAAACATACTTGATCTAGTTGATACAATGAGCATAGATCCGTATCTTAAATAGTTCATGAATAAAAGAACTTTAACCAACTCACAGTTCAATAATAATAGAACAGAAATTTAATTGCACTAAGTGCGAGTATCAATAATCAATATGGATGTGAATAATAAACAATAATTATTCACTAACATGCTTTGAAAAGAATAACTCAAGTTTGAGTTAGAGAACTTGCCTTGACTGCGATCTACTGCTACACAATTTAATTTAATCTCTTTATTGTAAAGACCTATCATTGTTAAGATTGATCTTACAATCAGCATATCATACTTTCTATCAAAATACAATTACTCTATCAGCAATTTACTTATCCACGTAATCAATTACCTGAAAACATTCTTATTATTGTCATTCTTTGATAATATATTATTTACTTTATCATATTTCTTATGATTTAACATTTAATCTTTTCCTTTTATTAGCTCATCCTTATAATCTAGTAAGCTGAATACTAACATCATAGTCTAGATTATTCAAGCATGCAATCCAGCCACCTGGATTGGCTAATCCAGCAAACTGGATTCAACAAACTTCTAATCCAGCAAGTCTGGATTCCAAATCCTACAATCCAGCAAGCCTAGATTCTAACTCTTTCAATCCAGCAAGCTGGATTCAACATTTTTTTTTACCAATCCAGCAAGCTGGATTCCATATCTCCTTTACAAAAATACCAAAACAACTTATTATTTTTTCTATCCTTTGGCCATACTTATATACATGTATTTCATACACAAAAAGTATTTTTCCGTAATTTTTCAATTTCTTTTACTATTTTTCAAAAATCATTTTAGTGCGTGGCTTAAGAAATTTTTCTCATCATGCTCAACTCCAGAAATTCCCATCTCTTGGCATAATCTCATACATGTTAACGTGACCCTCCAGATTAAATTACGTGGCCATTGGAGTTATAGAACTCCGGTTATAGCGATTTTCGTCCGAAAACCCTAAAAATTGAAATGATCATAACTTGGTCATTTTAAGTCGGAATGAGCTCATTTTTGGACAGGAGCTACTTTATGTCATATTTTTTCATGTCCCAAAAGGCCGGAATTTATTCCATAATTTAATTGACCAAAACTGCCCTATCAAAATTTTGGGTAGACTCCGTTTTGGGATTTTTAGCTTTTACCTACTGTGCTAAAATCAGTCCATACGGAAATCTACAACTCCTTTTTAGGTGATTCCACTTGGGTTTGAAAGATAACTCATCATATTACTCTTCAAAATTTTTTCAGAATTTTTAAATGCCAGAAAAATGACGAAAATACCCCTTGCATTGACTGTCCAAAAATAGTTTATTTTTCTTTCAAAAGACCAAACTATTTTTGCTAAAACAGTTGCTACCACTTGTGTATTTAACATTTTTGAATGCTACCACTTGGGTTTAGTAGTTAACTTACATATCTAGCACCCCTCTTTGACGGATCACAAAAAGAAAGTGTAGATCAAAAACGGTAGTCGATCAAAGGAAGTGAAAAAAACTAGAGTTTTCTAATAAAACAAAACTAGTATCTTTTATATCCTTTTGATTTACTTTCTAACACTCAAATATGTTAGATCCATACATGAAACTATATAAAATATGTAGATAGAGGGTTTTAGACCTCTAGATCATAAACTTTAGATCTCCCAAAATCAAACAAAATAAAAAGAATAAGTTAGATTAGTTTTCACCTTGATTTTTGGGCACACTTTCTTTCTCTTCCAAAGTAGAAGATGAACTTATGGAGCATAAATGGTGGATCTCCTCCCTCTTTCTCTCTTCCTCCCCAGCGAAATCTATCTCTCTCTTTTCTCTCTCTCTATTTCTCTCTCTAACTTTGCTTGGTTAGTAGAAGAAATAAAAGAAATAGAAACTAAATTTTTGTTGTAGTAAAAAAAATGTATAGATACAAGATATGTATGTAAAGATATTTCCCATCTTCTTATCTCTTTCTCTCTCATTAATCATAACCCTTTTACCTACTAGATTAAATGAAAGTGGTGGCTTCATAACAAGAATGACACCTAGCTAAGTTGGTGAGATATCTTTAGAAAAATGTGGCTTAAATGATGACATGCTCCCACCTATTTTCTCCACTTAAATGGCCGGCTATGTTACCATTAAATCCTCCAAATTTGGTTTTCCTTTAATGTATTATCTAGCATACTCAATGTCTAAAGAGCCCCTCCTCAATTGGACTTTAATTTGGGCTATTATTTTCATCTTTTGGGCTTTCAATTAACTTATTTAGGCTATGAAAAATTAACATATTCCAATGCCTTTCCATTTTATCATACCCTAATTATTTAATTAGGGTTTCCATTCCACACCTTTGGAATTTAATTCATTACTCTTGTACCTTAAATTTTATAACCCAATTAGACTTACTCAAATTAAGTTATAAAATTAATAAATTGAGATAGTAAAATATATCTCTTACATTAGCATAATTTTAAATATTATACTCCCACACCATAACCCTTAGGTTATTTAAATTTCCATACCTAATGTATAATTAGGTTATGAAACCTTTCTTTTTTAAATTTCTTTCTTTCATATCACTAAACACATAGTCACAATTACAAACCACATAATTATATTGCTTCCTAATCATCACATACTTATTACCAAGTTTTCGATATCATTAATATATCTATTTACAAAGTGACTTAGAAATCTTGGCTATTACAGCACAAGGGTTTGAAAAACCTCTTTTATAAAACATCATTGTCATATCTTGCTTAAAATTAAATTTTTATATAAATTCAAACCATGTGTATATAGGTGTGAACGAGGCCTCATACTACTTCTAAATAAAAGCATATTGACTCACACACACACACACACATTCAGATAATAGGTTCTTGAAAAGTGGCGGTCACCGTGGTAACACGGATGTCGGGGGGTGCCTAACACCTTCCCTCCGCATAAGTAAGTCCCCGGACCCTAATTGAATCTCAGTTTCACCGAATCGTTTAGCAGTGTCACATCACTGGGTCGATGTGCAAACCTTTTCTCGGTTGTATTGGTACAACCAGTTAAAAAACCAACTGGTGACTCTTATAGTCCAATCGTCGACATTATACATGTCAGACCTTTTTCGCTTATTTTTTCAAACAAATCTTGTAAGACCCCAACTTATTATTAAATGAAATTAAATTTTCTCTATTTATTATTTTGAAATAGTAAGGGTTGATTTGATTAATGTGGTTAGTTATGGATAAAATGCGCAAATATTTCAAATAAGCAAGTGGTTATAAAATATTTATTTTTGTCGATGAATATTCGTTTGGTCGTGGAATATTCTTGCTGTCGGGAAATATTCGTACGACGGCGCAGCCTTGTGTTGGCCCCATAACGGAAAGCGATTGGATAAAGAAAATGACAAGTATAAGTTGTTTATAAATAACGACATAGTTGTTACCATTAATACTATTGGAATACCCGGTAGTTAAAACACAGTAGCACACGGTATTGCACCAATTATTGATTCTTACGTAAGAAGGCACTACTCAATAATTGTTACAGTAATTACTGTTTAATATTTTATTTTATTGATTCAATAATTGCTATGTTGATATTTTATATTATTATTGTTTCAATAATTGTCGCTGCATAGTATTTTTCATTATCAGATCAATAATTCATATTATTTGAATAATATTATTAGTAACATTATTGGCAATGTCTAGAAAGTTATGTCTAAGGAGAGGTTTGATCATCTAATTGCGCGCCAATAAGGAGAAATCCTTATTGGAAAGCCCCCTCTTTCCTAAGAACGACCTGGTTGTCATAATTGTGATTCTGTAATATTATTTGTGAATAATTAATTATTGAGGAAATATTTATTTGATATGAATATAAATGATAGATTTATTTATGTGGTTATAAATGAAGGAATTAATGTTAAGATATTTTATCAATAGTTTGTCAGATTAGAGGTATTAAAAGATCAAATCGGTGTTTTTAAAGCTCTACTGCGTGAGTTATAATTTTAATTCGACCATTGGATCATTGTAATTTTTGGATATGTTATACATATATAAGTTGAGTATATATCCACAAATTTTAAACCGTTAAAAATAAACGAATGATTTATTATGGATTTTTAGAGGTGTTAAAAATCATCCGTTTGTGAATTTCGGATATTTTTTATTTCGAATTTGGAAAAACTTAAAGCTACAAAGTTGTAGAGAATTCGATTTCATATGGAACGGACATAAAATTCATATTTTTTCTGATAAACGGGCTATTTTCTATGAATTATTGAAGTTTCAAAAAATAAAATAATTTTTATTATGGGTGGGACCCACTTTTTGGTTGATGTTGAATGCACATGGGCTGCTAAAATTTTTAGAATTGAGGTGCTGGTCCTCGTTGGTGAGTGTGCGCAAAATTGAGAAAAGAAATAATAATATTTTATTATTTTAGTCTCCTTTGGCGTTCTAGCATTTTTCTATAAATAGGCGCTTAGGTTAGAATTGAAAATCACACTAGAAATAAGTTTTCTTTCTCTCTATATTGTCGAGGGTATTTTAGTGAGTATTTTGATACTTTGAGAGTTGCTATTCAGTGCAAGTTTCTTTCGGCTTTATACCCGATATTCCGAACAGAAGTATTGTTATTTTGAGGTAAGAGATGTTATTTTTTTCTTAAATGATATTATTTTCTCCAATATCATTATGCCGAAATACTAGTTTAAACTTTTTATCAAATTTGAAACTATTTGTGTCGGAGTTACTATTCACGTATATGGCACTATTCACGAATACGACACTATTCACCAAAAAATAAAAATTTTCTTTTTGTCCAAGGTGTCTATTATGGTTACTATCTTTGATTGTATCTATGTTTTGATCTTTATTTTTGAATTCTAGTTCACAATTGGTTGTTATGGAGTATTATTGCACTTGGATAAACTGTAATACGAATCCCTAATATTTGTCCTTCTGTCTCACTGAATTCGTTTTCTTTAAAATATTTTTCATCATCCTCAGTCCTAAATGATAGTATTACTGAATATCTTTGGCCTGTAGTGCAAAGATGAATGATTAACTGATGAATATCTTTGGCCCGTAGTGCAAAGATGAACAGGTGTTGAGATGAACATGACCGACTCGTGATACAAATGAATATCTTTGGCCTGTAGTGCAAAGATAAATATTTGATTCAAGATGTATATTGATTGATGTTACAGAGATAAAATATCGTTGATGGGTTTTTAAATCTTAGAAGATAGTAGAATTCATTCTCTACTTGACTCTTCTAATGGTTTGATGTTTCCGCTGCAGTTGTTGTTCTAAAATTTGTTGTCTATTATATTTGTTCAGATTTTTCACTGTTGAAGACTAATGATAAGTTGTTGTATATTATCTTAGTCATAAAATTCTTTACTGGACTAGTTGAGCTCACCCTTTTCCTTTTTGTTCCATTTTTCTCAGGAGACGAGAATATAGCGGGAACTAGTCGGGGTGTGGAGTGATGTTTCTAGTCAGTTGTGTTAGTAGTCCTCACTATTTTATAAAATAGTGTTTCAATAATTGTAATGAGGACTTATTTGAGTGTGGATATTGTCTAGAAGACAATATTTGTATTTAAACTCACAGTATTGTGTTGTCGTATTTTGCGCGACAAGTGTTTTAATGAAGTTATATTTGTTTCTGTACCATGTATTTGGCGACTCAGAATGGGTGATGTATACCTATTTTGGGGGCGTCACAAATTTTACATAAAATGAGAACACAAAAAAACAGGTAACGAAAAGGGACAAATACAAATCCCGACGTCGATAGGTGGCGACTCTGCTGGGGATTCTAGTAAGAGGACTTAAGCCGTTACTACAATCTTTTCAAAACCATTATATGCTTTTGTGTGGATGTTTCATTTACATTTATGATGAATGTGTACGAATGCATTTTCTTATTGCACTTAGTGCTTCGCACCATATCTGCTTGTGATATTAGTGCTTCGCACATGTCATCATTTTCATACGGTGAGACGCAATGTATGTGAATGTATGTTGTGTGGTCCCTCCACCAGGAGGCTATCCCGTCGGTGTTTGATTACTCGACTCGTGGGAAGACTAATTCCCTGAGGCTCAAGAAAGGCACCACCCAAATTCGCTCCAGTTGAAAGACCAGATTAATTTCCCGTTGAGTAAATTGTGATGATTGGGGAACCTTCATGCCAAAAAGCCGCGAGAGTAACCTAAGATAGGTCAGTCTCTGATAAACCCAACACGGAGGAAAGTCTCTTCATACTTTTGCATTACTTACACTATTCATGCCATATTCATCTCCATGTAATGAGAGATATGAAGAAATGTGTATACATACATGTTTAAATTAACATGCTATCACATATTACAACTAACCTCTGTTTTGCAGGATAAAAATCCTAAGCAAAGACACACCACATAGCATGTTAATATTTACACATTCCCTAAAGACTAAACTATGCAAGTCTTTTGCAGGGAATCCATCGGACCTATTACCCGGTTAAAGTCCAAAAAGGCCGCAGGTCTACAGCCAATTATGTCTTCATCTGATCAGTCTAATCCAGTTTCTCGCGAAGAATTCGACGAATTAACTAAACAAATTATAGACTTGGTTGTTCTGCTTAAAGAACTACATCAATCTACGCAGGGTCCAAAAATACTCATACATGCTAAATCCTCTACACAAGGGGGAGCCCAGGTCATTACAATACCTGAACTACAGTTGGATACAACCAACAAAAGTCATGATGCCACCCATCCCACTGGAGATCCAAACACCGGTGACATCCGAAAGAAAGTCCTTCAAATGGAAGAGACCCTTCGCACTATCAAAGGAATTGGAGCACACGGGAGTGTTTTATATGCTAACCTTTGTATATTCCCTGGTGTTCATTATCCAAAAAAATTTAAGACTCCTGACTTCGAAAAATATGACGGGTTAGGAGATCCTTATACCTATTTGAAGATATTCATTGGAGAACTCGGATCTTATGCAGAGGACGAGAAGCTCAGAATGCAGCTATTCTAGAAAAGTCTGACTGGAGAAGCCCATTCATGGTATACCAGATTAGACAACTCCAACATCCATAGCTGGGAAAAGCTAGCACACGCCTTCCTCACACAATACAGCTTCCAATCTAAAATGGCTCCTAACCGGTATCAGATTACCAAGGTCAAGAAATAGTCTAACGAGTCTTTTAGAGAGTATGCCCAAAGGTGGAGATGCCTGGCTGCCCAAGTTATTCCTTCCATGACAGAATCAGAAATGGTCATGACCTTCATAGATATACAAAAAGCTCCTTTCTATGAAAGAGTGTTAGCCGGCATCGGTAAACCATTTTCTGAAATGATCAAACACGGGGAAATGGCTGAGATGGGATTGAAGTCAGGAAAGAATCAAGACCTAGCTGCCCTTAAAGCTGTTGCTGAATACATCCAGTCTGGAAATTATGGAAACAACCCCCGAAGGGTCCATAAAAAGAAAGAGGAAGATGTTTCCCTGATACTACAGGGTCAAAAAGGCAATCAGAACATGCCTGTTTAAAGGAGAAGTTATACTCCCTTTCAAGCTCAGTCTTCAAATCCTCTACTACCAAAAGGTGGAGAAGTTAGACGCCCTCGAGTGTTCACACCCTTAGGGAACTCCCTCGAGAATATTCTCACTCTTTTGACAATGCAGAAAAAAATCACGCATCTTCTTCCCCCAGCCAGCCCTAATGGGAGGGGTTTTAATGCTGCTAAGAAATGTGCATATGATGCCGGGGTACCTGGACATGATACTCAAGATTGTTGGGCCTTGAAACACAAAATCCAAGACCTAATAGGCAACGGTGAGATCGTGGTCACCAAACCAGATCAGCCTCACGTTCAAGACAACCCTCTTCCTCAACACAAAGAAGAAGAGGTCAACATGATTAATTGGAGCAATGGACAAAGTTCCAATTTCAACTGTGAATCATCTCAGACCACTAGAGACAGAATGGACAAATGGGATTGTGCCAAGTTCCAATTCACAATGGAATGTAAGATGAAAGCTTTATGCAAACAGGTCGAACAACTGGCAGAACTAGTGACCTACCAACATCAAGTTACACGCCAGTTAGTAAGTCAGGAGCACGCTAGTCTCCTCCCTATTGTTATGAATATTCCCACATTACCTTCAGAAAGTGAAACTCTGGAGGATAAAGTGGCAAAGAGAGCGAATGCCAAAGCTCGTCATGATTTTTCCAACAGAAGGGAATTCACACATCTAGGCCAACCTATGGAGGAAATCCTTCAAATGCTAATCAATGAAGGAAGGATCAATTCTCTTCTACATCCAATCAACCCCCGTTCAGGACGGTACAATGCTGATGGAGCGTGTCAGTATCATTCCAATTCTCGCGGTCACAGCACAGAGGAATGCTGGGCACTCTGCCACCTTATCCAGAATCTCATTGACAGCGGTATCCTGCACTTAGCAGACAATAATACTATACGACATGGAAGTGAGAATACTTGTCCTACTAAATGGAAGGGATTGGTATCAGTTATATCTACTGCGGCTGATGATATTGTCAAGCAACTCACTATACCAACAATTCAACTCAGAGGAAGCAACAATCCTTTGAAGGTAGCCGCTCCCAAGCCAATCAACTTACCATGCAGAGAACAATATTCTATTATTAGCTTGCACACAGTTCTGTGGAATTATGGAGAAGGTGAATGATCCACCTCATATACAACTGCTATAGTGTCGAAGGAAAATCCACTGTATCTTCCCCAAAGGGTGATGAAGCCTACCATCAAATCAAAGGGGAAAATACCCATGGAGAAGATTGAAAAATTCCTCCGCACTATGGGTCATCACGAAGCCAAGGTGGTTCTAAGCTTGAGAGAAGTTCCACACCAAATTTCAATCTTGGACTTGGTTTTAACTTCTGAAGATCATCAGAAGATTTTGTTAAAGGTTTTGGAAGAAGCCTACTTACCGATATCAGTGGATACGGAAAAATTTCAACACTTGGTTGATCACATTTTCAACAACAATGTGATATCCTTCACTGATGATGACATACCGCCTGAAAGAACCGGTCATTGCAAGCCGTTACACATTGCGGTCTTGTCCTCCAGATATATGCTTGCTGGAGTCTTGATAGATGGAGGCTCATCTCTAAATATCTGTCCATACGCTACATTTTTGAAGATGAACATCAAACTCAACCGAATCCAGAGCAGCCATACGGTTATCAAAGCTTTTGACGGAGCCCGCCGCAATTCGGTCGGAGTAATTGAGCTGCCAATTAAAATTGGTCCTCACACATCCTGCGTATCCTTCCACGTACTCAAAATAGATTCGGGATACAACATGCTCTTGGGAAGACCGTGGATTCATATAGCTGGGGTAGTCCTCTCCACCCTTCATCAACAACTAAAATACATTATCAACAATAGTCTCGTTACAGTCAATGCTGAACCGAAATGCCCTCAACAAGGTGACATACCGTTCATCAGTTTCAATTTCGATGTTAAACCGGTCAGTCTCCATACTTTGGAAATAAGCAACCTTTAATTCCATGCCCTGGGAACGCCATTGCTCGTACCCAAGATTTCTGCCGAAGTAATGTCAGCTACTCAGGAAATGATGTCTTTGGGTCATCAGCTAGGACAAGGGCTAGGTAAAGATCACCAAGGTATTAAATACCCAATTCAACTAACCAGTCAGACCGGAACAGCTGGACTAGGCTATTCTGTCAATTCTAGTCAGAGGAATCCTCATAAGCATCAGCAGATTCCTTCAACTTCAACCACGCGGCGTTTATCTTCACCTTCTAACGTTGAGTCTGCACAACCTCCTGTAAAGGTGCCAGCCAACATAATGGCTATGCTATTTCCCAATCCAGTATCGTTCAAGGCAAAAGAAGTCTTTGTTCCAGATCCTACAGTGGAAGAAGAGAAATAAAGAATCAAACAAAATGTCGTCCGAATAATGTTGGGCATGCGCATTATTGTTCATGATGAACATACAAACAGATATACCCCAGACGATGATTGCCCACATGTAATGGTCATCATTCGGGAGAAGGAGGACGATGACAGCCCTTCCATCATTGCGGTCCACCTGGACTTTATCCTTGCCAATTGGAGCAGCACTCCTTGCATTGGTTGACAAGGGTAAAATGGGCAAAAACTCTTTCTGCCCTGTAGATATAATAACTACTTACTTTTATGTACCGTATTAGCAGTTTATTTTTCCAGTACATGCTAACACTGTATATGATCAAAACGCTTTATATATACTAAGTGAAAGCATATTTTGTTTCAGGACCTTGAATTTAGATGTGCCTGTACTTGCTGATACGGTGCCTCTTCTCCACAAAGATTGTGACTTTGATGTAAAGATGAATTCAGCCTTGATGGAATACATTAAGACATTGAGGTGCCTCCAGAAATTCAAGAATGGGTCAAAGACAAACCTAAATCCAACCTTGATCAAACCACCTCCTTCAATCTTTGAACCTTAGAAAACCCTAAGTTAATCCAGATTGGTTCAGACCTTACCCCAAACCAAAGGAATGGCATAGTTACGCTACTAACCTAATTCCAGTATATGTTTGCATGGTCTCATGAAGACATGGTGGGGTTGTCCACTAACATTGTTCTTCATCGCCTTCCCATTAAAGAGGGATTCAAGCCAGTCAAGCAGAAGCTCAGGCGATTGAAACCTGAGTGGAGTTTAAAGGTGAAAGAAGAAATTGTGAAACAATTTCAAGCTGGCATCATCATGGTGTATACATATCCTGAGTGGATATCCAACATTGTTCCCGTACCTAAGCCTGGAGGAAAGGTGCGAGTTTGCATGGATTACCGGGATTTGAACAAAGCTTGTCTAAAGGACAGCTTTCCCGTGCCATTTATCCACATTCTCATTGACAATACTGCTCAATACGACATGTACTCCTTTGCTGATTGCATTGCGGGGTACCATCAAATCATGGTTGCTGAGGAAGATCGCGAGAAAGCTGCTTTCATCACGCCTTGGGGAACCTTTTGCTACAGACGGTTGTCATTCGGCCTCATCAATGTCGGAGCTACCTATCAACGAGCTATGATGGCTCTCTTCGACGACTTAATGCACAAAGAGATAGAGATCTACGTGGATGACATCATTGTCAAGTCCCGGAAGGAGGATGACCAATTAGACCATCTCAAAAAGCAATTTAACAGATTGCGTAAGTACAACTTGAAGTTAAATCCAGCCAAGTGTGCCTTTAGCGTTAAATTAGGTAAGTTGCTAGGATTCCTAGTCAGTCACAAAGGGATTGAGCTGGATCCTACCAAAATCTAGGCCATTACGGAAATGCCCATTCCTCAGACAGAGAAGGAAATACAGAGATTTTTGGGAAGAATCAACTTCATTAGCAGGTTCATCTCTCAACTCACAGTAACCTGTGAGCCAATCTTCAAGCTGTTAAGGAAGAACTCCTTCATGAAATGGAATGATGAGTGCCAGAAGGCCTTCCTTATGATCAAATATCAGCTAGTCAAAGCTCCTATTTTGGTACCACCCAGAGATGATGCTCCTCTATTTATGTACCTGTCAGTAAGTGACAATGCCATGGGCTGTATGCTGGGACAGAAGGATAATATAGGCCAAGAACGAGCTATCTATTACCTCAGCAAAAGATTCAGCAGCAGTGAACACAAGTACACTCTGATTGAGAAAACTTGTTACGCTTTAGCATGGGCTTCCATGAGGTTACAGCATTACCTCCATGGTCACATAACCCGTCTCATATCCCGCGTGGATCCTCTCAAGTACGTGTTCAACAAACCCATGTTAAATTGTCGACTGTCCAGATGACAGTTGATTCTACAACAATTTGATATCATCAACGTGACTCAAAAGTCCATCAAAGGTCAAAGAGTTGCGGATCAACTGGCCGCCGCACCTTCAGAGGATTTCAAACCCTTGGAAACATACTTCCCCGATGAAGGGGTCATTACAGTTCAGCAACACCGTCAAGACGATACATGCCAAATATGAAAGATGTATTTCGATGGAGCTATTAATATGGAAGGTTATGGAGCTGGAGCAGTTCTAGTTTCCGATATGGGGGAGCAGTATCCCATCGCCGTTAAATTGTAGTTTGTCAGCACCAACAATACAGCTGAGTATGAAAGCTGTCTCATGGGGCTAAAACTTGCCCGTTCAATGGGCATCAGGCGATTAACTGTCTTTGGAGATTCAGAGTTAATGGTCAGACAAACCACGAGAATCTATCAAACCAAAGAGCTACGTTTACTGCCTTACCATCGACAAGTTTTACAGATGGTCTCGGAGTTCGAAGAAATCTCCTTTCTACACATTCCTCGTAATAGGAATGATTTTGTGGATTCATTATCAACTTTGGCCTCCTTGATACATATACCTGACATGGAACACTTGCCAAGCATCAAAATTACCCTGCACAAGGCACCAGTCTATGGGAACTATGTTGGAGAAGTATCGAATAAGCTACCTCCCATCCAACAACCTTGGTATCAGCATATCAAGGAGTACCTACGAGACGGATCTACACCTGCTGACGCAAGCCCTACTGAGAAGAGGTGGATCCATAGGCTGGCTATGAAATTTTCCCTGAGCGGAGATGCACTCTACAAAAGAGATGCAGGACAAGGTCTCCTCAGATGTTTAGACAAAGACTAATCTCAAAGGCTTACGAATGAAATCCATGGTGGAGTTTGTGGCCCACACATGAGTGGCGCCCTGCTTGTCAAGAAGATCCTCAAAACAGGACATTATTGGCTATCTCTCAAAGCTGATTGCCATGACCACGTCAAGAGATGTTATCAATGCCAAATTTATGGGAATGCTATCCACGCCCCTCCACGGGAGCTCCACAATATGAGTTCACCTTGGCCCTTCTCAATGTGGGGAATGGACGTGATCGGGCCCATCGGGCCTAAAGCCAATAATGGTCATCGATTCATCTTCACCATGATTGACTACTTTACCAAGTGGGTAGAAGCAACCTCCTTCCCCAGGGTTACTAAAGAAGTCATCATTGCGTTCATCAGAAATAAGGTCATTTGTCGATACGGACAACTAGAGGTGATTATATCCAATAATGCTAAGAACCTCAACAACAAGATGATGGAGGAGTTATGCAGTAAATTCCACATCAAGCATCTTAATTCTGTCATCTATCATCCAAAGATGAATGGTGCTGTTGAAGCGGCTAACAAAAACATCAAGAAGATCATGCAAAAGATGTCTGCCAACCACAAAAAGTGGCCTGACTTATTACCTCTTACTCTGTTAGCCTACAGAACCTCAATGTGCACTTCGACTGGGGCATCCCCCTACGCATTAACCTATGGGATGGAAGCAGTGCTCCCCATAGAGGTAGAAATGGAATCCCTCAAAGTGTTGATAGACGCTCAGCTGGATGAAGACCAATGGGTACAAAATAAGTATTACCAATTGTCTCTGATAGACGAACGACGAACCGCGGCTATCTTCCATGGTCAGTTATACCAACAAAGGATCGCCAGATCCTACAACAGAAATATCCTGCTACGGTAGTTTAAACAACATGACTTAGTTTTAAAGAAGATCATTGACAACCAAGATCAATCTAAGAGAAAATTCTCTCCTAACTGGGAAGGCCCGTTTGTTGTCAAGGAAGTATTGACAGGAGGTGCTCTCAGATTACAAGAAATGGATGGTGATGAATTTCCACAACTCATCAACTCGGACGCCATGAAACGGTACTATGTCTGAAGTTACCATCAAATAAACATCCTGCTGTTGTATCATCAGATCACCAGTCATTCCGGTTCTTTAACCCTTTACCACATACAACTCTTGTTCAACACTTTGCCCCTCAGGAAAACATACTTTTCCAGCCAGCAGCCTAGCTTCTCGGCACTCATACAACTTAGGTCATCCCATCGTGGATTGAACCTCTCACTTTTGCAGTTTGGCTACCCATACATAGGATCAAACTTCTCGTACTTGCAGTTTATTCTCAACCTAGGATTAAACTTTCTTCCCCGTAATATGACCTGCACATGGGATCACGCTTTTTAACACGCCCTGAGGGGTGAACTACGTCGACCTGACCTCCTTGATACACGAGAATACGTAGGCAACCATTTCATATGGCCCGGTCGCAATAAACAAAAAATAATAAAAACATTTCTACGCCCTTACAAAAACAAAAACATTCCTACACCCATCTGCCACATACAGCATTGAACCTCTTACACCAGGTTCAAACTACACAGACCTGATCTCCTCTTCAATAGGAGTACGTAGGTAGCCATTCATGGTTCGGTCTCACCCCCTACCAAAACACAAACCCTTGTCAACTGGTACTGGGATCAAACTTCAATTCACCACATTTCATTGGCTTCAAACCAAAGGGATGGAATTACCCAACCTCTCCTCGCAAATAGGAGATTCAGCTACCATCTAAGTTGCGGTTGTTCCTCAAAGAGCAATACCAATCTATAAGAGATGGAATTAACTAGGCTCCTCATGAATAGGGGTACTAGCGACCATCTGTGGTGCGGTCAATCTCAGAGAGGAAAGCCACATTCCTCTCCATATTTCCATACAGAAACTAGTTCCAAGACACCAAAAAGATGGTAGGGATATACAAAGATCAATGATCCATTCTAAACTATCCAGAGATAACTCAATGTCCATCCATACAGGAGGAATTCAGAATACGTCAAGATCACAAGCCCTGAGGTAGCAGGCAAAATATTAAGCAAGTATTCAAGCATATCTAAAATGAAAGTGATCAAAAATATATTTCCCTGATATATATAATGCTATTTGATATACATAAATATAAATTGTACATGACAAAATGGTTAAGCTAGTCTGTGCAGGAAAATACAAGCCCATCTACAAATCGGTGTAAATGCGAGCCAACAAGCCCAATATGGCATCCTTCTCAGAAGAAGGAGGTAAAGCTGTGGTCTCCTGTATGAGGATATCCACACGACCCAACAGATCTGCAGCCATCTGCATGGTGACCATATGATCATCAATATATGCGCTCATCTGTGCAATCATGCCAGTGGTAAGGGACCTCACTACAGTACTATCTGTGATGGATACATCCCGAGCAGATATGGCACTATCCTACTCAACTATCACTGCATCTCTGGCTGATCTGGCCTCATCCCGCTCAACAACAGTAACATCTCTGCGAGCTAATACCTCGTCTCTCTCTAGCAGAGCTGCGTCTCTCCCATCAAGGGCAGTCAACGTCAAGGCTCTAGCATGATCTCTCTCAAAGGTCATCAGATGAAGACGCTGCTCAAAGTACTGTGCTGAATGCTGAATCACGACAATGCTAGTACTGGGAGAATCAACAGGAGACGCTGGCAACCCGGCAACTGACTCCTTCACGACATGGGAATCAATGTCCTCCATAGGCTCTCCCTCATCTATCTCACTATCCGGTACTGTGGATACTGCCACAACCAATGAAATCTTTGTCTCCATCCATGCGAAATACTCTGTAGAACAACTTGGATGACTAATAGAGAAATCAGCTATCTCAAGCTGATCCCGACAAGCATACACACGGGATCGGTCCTCTGCTGAAAGATAGCGAGAAGCTGAATGCTGACCTATTGCCCCATCGAAAGGATGAAAGTCTTGAAACTGGTCAAACTGTGACATCACGGCCAGCGGGTGATAGGTAGTCACGCCCCTCAAGCCAGCTAGAGGGTGATAATCCATGCCCGGAGCATGAGTAATAAAGCTGTAGGGTGAGCTAAGCCCCGAACACGGCAATATGGCAAATGGATCTCTGATATCCGCCAAGAACATAGACCAAGACATAGCATCTATACACTTTGATGGCTGAAAGGAGTACGACATGGCTATATCATGGGTGAACCAATACCCATGCTGTCTAAGAGTGCTAATCGGTCTCAAGTGTGACATAAACCACACGTACAGCATGATCGAGCTGTCTGTAAATACTCCTGTCGGATAAGTGCAACAGTAGGTAGTTGACCTAAGAGTCCCCGCTATGATCATTGGTATGATGGTATGACCCTCCTTGAGAGCTCTCACTGCCATGATGACTCCAATGTCTATCTCATTCATGTACCGTGGCATGTAGACGTACGACAATACGCACAATAGCAGTACATCCACTCTGGCTAGACGCCAATGATCCTCCGGTGTGGTGAAATCCCCAGAATGTCGTGAATAACTATCCTTGATGAGTGAGTTTTATACTCAGAATTGAGTGCGTTTGAGCTTAATCTTTTGGTTAATTTTAAGGGTTTGTGTCTATCCATTCATGTTTTATGTTGTTTTGTAGGAATTGGGACAAAAGTTATTTGGATCGACGTTTGGGGTGGCTATATTCGCGTTTTCGGCTTGCCATTTACACAGAAGTCACTTCAGAGCCAATTTGAGTAATGCTCCTGACCTTATTTAGAAAAACTTAAAGAATAAAAGTTGTAGATCTACGTCTCCTCTTTCTGGAACATCTTGAATCATCAAAAATTGGAGTTCGTATGAAGAAGTTATGGTTATTTTCCCAAAGGACGTCGGAGTAGAAAATTTCCAAAATTGAGTCCAGCACCGGGGCGCCCAAATTAAGTCTATTTGCAGCGCCGGGGCGCTAGGGGGCAAAATCCCAGTGCCATGCCTAGTGCCGAGGCGCTGGGGAAGAGTCTGGTCAGGCTTGGACGCGTTTTGGGGCGAATTTTGACACTTTTTAGACTCCAAATTGGATTGGGTTTGTTCCTAAGCTAAAAATTGGACTTGTAACTTATAAATAAATAATGTAATACATAAAATAAGGGGGGATGACATAAATTAGACAAAAGATACACTCCATTAGATTAGACATTAACCCTAATTCTTATTAGTTTTGGAGATTGAAGTAACTTAGAGATCATTGAAGATCAAGAGCAGGAGCAAGATGGGAGCATCAGATTTGCTGACAACAGATTCTATTCTTTTCTCTTATCATACTTTTATCTTTTAATGTATATTCAGTTGTGGATTCTTGGTTTTAATTCATTAATTATGAACTAACTTTTTTATTAAGATTTCAATTGAACCTTTTATGTTTATGAATTAATTATTTGATTTATTCCAATTATTTATGTCAAGGTAAATTGTTTATCTTGTCTTGTGCTTATTGTTTAATTATCGGATCAGTAATTACCTTGTTACTCTAGAAGGAATTAGAAGAGGAATTTTAGGGTTAGAACTGGGCATGATAACATGTGACTTAGTTATTTGCACAGTGAATAATTAGGTTTGTGAATTGAATAGAAATATTTGTTCACCGCATGTAACACATAAGGAATTAGAATTGAAGGAGTTTAATTCAATTATTTTGCATAGGAATATAGCAAGATTAATCTGGACTAAATAGAAGTCAATTGATCACTTGGAAAAGGACTTTTGGCATTTGAGAATTCTTGTTAACAATTCAGTAGACATAATAATTGGGATAATTGGATAATTGATTTATAGTTCATAATTCAGTAGACATAATAATTGGGATAATTGCGAAATGGATCAAAAACTTGATCGATTTCACAATCAAAATATACGTGCAAGTATACACGGTCAACAAGTAATAAAGTGAAAGTAGAGTATCGTTCCCACCAGGAATTATTTAATAAAAATTACCAAGTACTAATTCTTAACCAAACTATTATGTCTACTAAATTATGAACTATAAATCAATTATTATGTCTACTGAATTATGAACTATAAATTAATTATCCAATTATCCCAATTATAATGTCTACTGAATTGTTAACAGGAATTCTCAAATGCCAAAAGTCCTTTTTCAAGTAATCAATTGACTTCTATTTAATCCAGATTAATCTTGCTATATTCCTATGCAAAACAATTGAATTAAACTCCTTCAATTCCAATTCCTTATGTGTTACATGCTGTGAACAGATATTTCCATTCAATTCACAAACCTTATTATTCACTGTGCAAATAACTAAGTCACATGTTATCATGCCCAGTTCTAACCCTAAAATTCCCAATTCCTTCTAGAGTAACAAGGTAATTACTGATCAGATAATTAAACAATAAGCACAAGACAAGATAAACAATTCACCTTGACATAAATAATTGGAATAAATCAAATAATTAATTCATAAACATAAAAGGGTCAATTGAAATCTTAATAAAAGAGTTAGTTCATAATTAATGAATTAAAACCAAGAATCTACAACTGAATAGACATTAAAAGATAAAAGTATGATAAGAGAAAAGAATAGAATATGTTGTCAGCAAATCTGATGCTCCCCTCTTGCTCATGCTCTTGATCTTCAATGATCTCCAAGTTGCTTCAATCTCCAAAACTAATAAGAACTAGGATTAATGTCTAATCTAATGGAGTATATCTCTAGTCTAATCTATGTCATCCCCCCTTATTTTATGTCTTACATCATGTATTTATAAGTTACAAGTCCAATTTTTAGCTTAGGAACAAACCCAATCCAATTTAGAGTCTATAAAGTGTCAAAATTCACCCCAAAACGCGTCCAAGCCTGACCAGACTCTTCCCCAGCGCCCCGGCGCTGGGCATGGCACTGGGATTCTGCCTCCTAGTGCCCCGGTGCTGCAAATAGACTTGATTTGGGTGCCCCGACGCTGGACTCAATTCTTGAAATTTTCTACTCCAACGTCCTTTTGGAAAATGGCCATAACTTCTTCATACGAACTCCGATTTTCGATGATTCAAGATGTTTCGGAAAGAGGAGACGTAGATCTATAACTTTCATTCTCTAAGTTTTTCGAAATAAGGTCAGGAGCATTACTCAAATTGGCTCTGAAGTGACTGCTGTGTAAATGGCAAGCCGAAAATGCGAATCTTGCCACCCCAAACATCGATCCAAATAAATTTTGTCCCAATTCCTACAAAACAACATAAAACATGCATGAATAGACACAAACACTTAAAATCAACTAAAAGAATAAGCTCAAACACACTCAATTATGAGTATAAAACTCACTCATCAGTCCTTAGAGCCAAATCTGTCAAACAAAAAACGCTGGGATATAACGTGGCCAAATGTTAGCTCATCCTGTACCACCCTACGCCTCAATTCAGTGAGGGTCATGAGCCATCAACTCATGTCCCCCAAAGCCATATACACGCAAGGTCTGTCCAGTGGCAGCATCGTCAACCGTGTATACTCCTCCAGAGTGGGAGTCAACTCCTGGGTTCCAAATCGGAAAACCTGCCTATCCGATACCCAGTGCTTCAGCATGCTATCCATGAATCCTGTGGGAACCTAAAACATTAACAGGGTCATAGTATGTTGTAATAAATGATCTACGGTCATCCTGTCTGATGATGACATGCTATTATACCATGATCGCATACCAGATACCACCAATAATGGTGGGGTATGATCAATACGGCTAACTGTCGAAGAAGACATCTGTACGGGTCGTGTCATAAGACCATCCAGGGGTCAATGCTGAATATCTCTGGACATAGATACATATGCATAACATGATACATGCATAACAGATAATAGATGGCAATGTGATATAGGGAATGAAAAATTGTGCATACATTCCTAAGTATATCATCATCTAATACATCATCTCTGTAAAGCTACAAATACAGGGAAATGGGGCATAGACGCCCTACTACTAACATAGGCCTATCAAAAGATATAGTGAGAATGGGGCACAACCACCCAACAGCACCCTTACGTGGGTCCCACCCCTCCGGATCGGTCCAGTTCGAGTTGCAAAGGAGTTCTCGCAAGCTGAAAAGGCCAAATTAGGAATAAAAACGCTACGTGATTGAGCAGAATAGCCTACAATCCTGGTCTTCTCAGACAGAGCCTTGAGTCTGTACATCACTCATTGGTATTCGCCCAAGCACGAGGTATACTATGCCAATGATCTCAGCTATTACTAATCACATTCGGCAATACCCTATACAGGTCCAATGCCGCCAACCCTGGGTTTGTACCCTAAAGATAATGTCAGTCCCCGATGGGGGTTACAACGCACATTCAGCCGTTGATGCACATATCAATGAAGGTCAAGTAGCCTTGACGTTATGTCAGTCGATGGCAATTAAACCCATCGAAGCATCAAGATCTATTCGAGGATTTCATGCTCGAGTACTCATATTCCCCAGCGGATCCCCGGCGGGGGTTATAGCGCGTTCTGCCGTTGATTTACACGTCAACGAAGGTCAAGCAGCCTTGATAATGTTCCCCACAGGGTTTTCATTCGTTAATTCATACATCGGTGAAGCATAAGTCAACGAGGGTCAGGCAACCCTAACAATATTTGCTATTGGTAGTAAATCCAACAGAACCCTAACATGTCCTAACGATACAAACTGGGGGAGGTCAACGTCATCAAGGAAGATTTATGATGGAATATGTTATACACATCCTCAAACAGACAAAGATTTATCCCCACAGATCTCTTACATATAAGAGGCACTTCTTTAGAATCAAGTCTGTATCAAGGATTAAGGACTTTAGTGATAACCCCAACATCCTTAAAGATTTGGATCATATATCCAATCTGGTCATCATTGCTAATCCCCATTTAAAGCAACAAGGAGCCAGCAATCATTCCCAGTATGTTGGGCAACAACCCAGTACACATGCATCACATGCATCATACATTCACATTATGTTGTATTTTAAGTGTCTAGGATTCTTTATCCTATCCATGCATCGCATTGCATGAATATGATAAAGAGGGGCATCTGCAGACACTCAAAATTTTCTGTACACCTGTCACTAACATTGTAGGAGCACAGATTCATCTTTCAAGAGGGAACCATGGAAGACAGTTCACATCCATTTCGGCTACTACCGAAAGTTCGGCATTAACCCCGGAACACACACCGGGAGTAACAATTCCAACCTCGGAGATAACCCCGAGGCCTGCAGTTACAATACCGGAACACACACCGGAGAAGACCGATTAATCTCAGAGATAACCCCGAGGTATCCAGTCTTAGTCCCAACCATGGGAGTAGCTACCAACCTTGGCGATAACCCCAAGGAATGCAGTTCCAGCGATAATCCCGAAAATGTTTACTTCAAATTCAATCAGCTTCAATCTCGACACTCACAACGAGATACTCAGTACAATACCCAGAGATAACACCGGGAGGACAGGCATACCTCAAAAATGACACTGAAGACCTTCAACCATTGCAACAGTCCAATCTCAGCGAAGCCCTGAGTAACGTCTGCTTTATCAGCCCAAATCGGAGATAACCCCGGTGAGGGCAAAGTCATCATCTCGCCAACTTGATGCCACATCATGCCGTCTCAACATTTTAGATATACATTTCTACACTTCCATGTCCCACAAGAGCCAAGGATAACCAATCCCGAGTGACTATTACATAGGATAATGGATAGAATTTGAAGCTAAAGACTGGAGGGCATCGTCCCATCTTTATGAGTTCATATAACCTCTAATCTCATGTCATTGCGTAACTCTCGACAACGGCAGTCCGAAATAGGTCCTATATACCTCAGTCGGATGCCCGGATTATAATTCTAAAAGTTCGAGCCAACATTACAGTGCACGAATGCACGTACTATGAGACGACGCGACCCGCAAAACCCGGGGCAACCCGGGTAGCCTCTGGTACACCTGCGGCCCAGCCGCAGGTACCTGCGGCTCTACCCTCTATAAATAGAGGGCTTGGGGTGGCCATTTTGTAAGAGAAAACGACGAGGAAGCCCTGCCCAATTTGCTCTGTACTCACTCCATATTGAGTGTTTTCTCATTTTAAACACTTGTGAGCTCACATATAGCTACTTTTGTACCTATAAAAGCCAGTGTTTATCTACTTTAAAGATATAGAAGTCTTCTTTGGCAGCCCACTGTAAGCCTTCTCACACACTTTAAAGTCTTTCTCTTCATCTTTGCTCACACCCTTCTTTACGTTGAGAGTCGTGTTGCGTGTGTTTGCCCGGACTTCGGTCCGTGGTTTTATTTCAGTTTGTATATATATATATATATATATATATATATATATATATATATATATACACACTAACATTATCGATTTATGCCTCGCTTGAGCCTAGACTTCGGTCTGGAGCGTTTACTTACTTTTGTATATATATACCTTTATATATATGAACTGTGGTCGAACTCTGTTCGATGAGCCTAGACATATGTTTGGTGCGTTTAAATGCTTTCGTATATATATATATATATATATATATATATATATATATATATATATATATGAACTGTGTGTCGAACTATGTTCGATGAGCCCGAATTTTACATCTGGTGCGTTTACTGCTTTAACTGTTGTTGGACTTTGTTTGATGAGCCTGGATTTTATATCCGGTGTGTTTACATGCTTTTATATATATCTATATATATTTACATTTCGTCCCACCTGAAGTTTACTTCGCGGTGATTGACCGTTTGTACTGCTTTCTGTACATTTTGTCCCGCTTGGAGTTTCCTCCGTGGCGGTTGATAGCTTTTACAGCTTTATTTATATTTTTGATCCCCCTTGGAGGTGCTACGTGGATGGTGATCATGTCTGTATATATATATATATATATATATATATATATATTTACAGCTTTTTTATATATATACCTGATTACTGCGTTTTTATCAATTGGAGCATCATGTGAGCCTAGGAATCATGTGATCACAGGTTCAGTCCACTGAATCTAGATTCGATTCTCGTGATGGACATTTTCAACTGTAAGCAGCTTGTAAATTTATCTGTGATGTTTTGATGTCCTCATATGGTTTTCATACCCATGAGGATTTCAGCACCTTTTGTACATTATTTTCATACCGATGTATCGCATCTATAAAATAAAATCAACCCAGCCGAATACGGAATAAAATGGGAGTGTAAAAGGCCTCAATTACTATTGAGCACAAGGGTTTGAAAAACCTCTTTTATAAAACATCATTGCCATATCTTGCTTAAAATTAAATTTTTTTTATAAATTTAAACCCTGTGTATATTGGTGCGAACGAGGCCTCGCACTACTTCAAAATAAAAGCACATTGACCCACACACACACACACACACGCACATTCAGATAATAGGTTCTTGAAAAGTGGCGGTCACCGTGGTAACACGGATGTCGGGGGGTGCCTAACACCTTCCCTCCGCATAAGCAAGTCCCCGGACCCTAATTGAATCTCGGTTTCACCGACCCGTTTAGCAGTGTCACATCACTGGGTCAATGTGCAAACCTTTTCTCGATTGTGTTGGTACAACCAGTTAAAAAACCAACTGGCGACTCTTATAGTCCAATCGTCGACATTATACATGTCGGACCTTTTTCACTTATTTTTTCAAACAAATCTGACATAAAATGAGAACACAAAAAAACAGGTAACGAAAATGGACAAATAAAAATCCCGATGTCGACAAACCCTAAATAGGGTATATGTGGATTTTTGAAGAGTATTTTGTTCAATGTTGATGAGATATTATGTTTATGGCATTTTAGGTTCATTAAATAAATGAGTTAATAATGAATAAACAATTAAAATAAATTATTTATAAGTTTAATAAATGATTAAAATATTATTAAAATGTTAATAATATTAGATTAAGATATTATTAAGTGATTGGTAATATTTAGATTAAAGTGTTATTAAATCATTGATTTAAAATATTATTTAATGATTAATAATATTAGTAAATGATTTTAATGTTATTAAATAATTAATAATATTAAATGGAGTTTAAAAGAGGAGTTAAGTTATTGATTCGACATTCAATAGACTATATTGAATAGTATGATGAATTGGAAATTTAATATGTTAAAAAATGATTACAGTTTGAATCCAGGTTGTTGGATCGATATATTCAGCTTGTTGGATTAATTATGTTAACTTGTATTCGGTTTGCTGAATTGGTATATTCAGTTTGCTGGATTGGTGAATTAGAGTTGTTGTATTGGTGAATCTAGGTTTCTGGATTGTAGGACAGTTTGAATCTAGGTTGCTAGATTGGTAAATCCAGGTTCCTGGATTAGTATGTTTGAATAATCCAGACTATAGTATTAGTATTCAGCTTACTGAATTATAAAGAATAACTTATAATATGAAAGATTAAAGTGTTAAATCATAATATATATGATATAGTGATTGAAAAATTTTCAATGGACGATAATAATACTAATGTGTTAGGGTGTTACCTAATATTTGATTTTATGATTAAGTGTTAGATAATTTACTGATAAAGTAGTTGTATTGTGAGAAATACTATGATATGCGGATTGAAAGATCAATCATAACAATGATAGGTCTTTACAATAAAGAGATTAAATTAGATTGTGTAGCAGTAATCGACGGTACATGCAAGTTTCCCCTAACTCAAACTTGAGTTGTATTTTTAAAGCATGTTAGTGAATAATTATTGTTGATTATTCACATCTATACTGATTATTGATTCGCACTTAGTGCATGTTTCATATGTTCATTAGGTATGAAAGGTTGATCACCTTCATTACCATATGGTTTAGTTAAATTTGTTCATGTTTATTGTTGACACGCAACAATATTGATTCAGTCATTTAATCATTGAAATTGATTCATGCTCTTTCACAATCATTATATTGTTGAAAGTTTGACAACTTATTCTTTCTTTTCGTTCATGATATATGTTCATTGTATTTAAAATTTGTTGGGCAAATTTGTTGCTCACCCTTGCTATATCATGTTAACATTTTTAGATTTAGGCGAAGGCTTGAATAAAGACAGAGGCAAAGACAAATTTCAGAATTTGATTATTATGCAGATTGAATTATTAAATTTTTCTGACGCAAATGATATTGTAAATCTTTTAAGATATTGAAGGTATATGTTAAGTTAAGGTTGTATACCTTGGGGATTATGTTGTAAAGATTTATTGTATAAATAATTTATGTTTATATCTTCCACAATAGTTATAGAAATGACGTAACGTAACATACCAGATCTGAGATAAAAAGTTCCCGGAGTTGGGGACATCACAGTTGGTATCAAAGCTGATACGCTATAAACCTTAGGTAGGGGGTACCTTAGGCTATAACCGCAGGGATAAGAATAAGGAATAAACTCAAATATAGTTTAAGATTTATGTGATGAATTTGGGAAATGTATTAGTAAGTAGATAAGATTCAAAGACGAATCTTGACAAGTCATAAAGATACAAAGTTGCCTAACTAGGTAACTCTGATGATAAAGATGAACAGTAATAATGAATAAATAAAGTCTATAAGACTAAAAGTATAAAGGGAAAGAAGATCGTAAAATAAAATGATCATAAGATAGAAAAGAATCGTAATATAATACGATTGTAATAAGAGATCACAACGTGATCTGATAAAGTCATAGCAGGAAAGAGTATTAATCAAATGATTGAAAATTTTATAGCAGAATTGTTGTATGTAAGTTGTACTATGAAATGGTACTATGCAAACTTATAAAAGAGTTGTAGATGATGAAATACAGATTAAATAAAATTCGTATTGAGTAAGGGAAAGCTAGAATTGTGTGGGATTTCAATTGAGGACTCATGTGATAGCTGAGTTCTACAAACCTTTGTATGGGAAGAGGTTTTGTGCTTGGTTTAACGACTACTTAGTCTATCACCTTTATAATCATTGAAATATTTGTGTTGCGCTATTTGCTATATACATGTTGAGAAGGTGATTTTTTTCTCATGTGAATAACAAATAGGTAGAGAATATAAGGGTAGGTGCGAGTTCTTAAAGAACTCATACTTATGGTAAGTTTGTGACTCATAATCGTATGATATGTTTTTGAACCCCTAAGCGTATGGACAGTTCCTGATTGGTTCTTGACCTACGTATTGCTAGGATAAGTTTCTAAACTCATATTATTGTGGAAAGTTCCTGAACTCATAATGTGTGGTAAGTTTGATGAACTATATTGGGGTATAGAAAAGTTATGAATGAAGAATTAAGGATGATAAAAATAGATAGAATTATTAAGCAATGTATCATTAGAGAAATTAAAGTTGATGGTGGAAGCATAGATATTCTAAATCTTCTAGCTATGCTAGACTTCGAAATTTTTGGCATCAAGCTAAATTTGCACTGATGTGCCTTTAAAAATATAAATGAATTTTGTTATCCTCAACACATTGTGACAAGTGTGTATGTGTGGATTTCGGGACACTAACACATCGTTACCTGTTGTGGCATAATAATACTAAAATTTGTTTTCAATGTTTTTGAACCGTTTAAGAGAAAAGTCTATGCTAATTGTTTCGACTAGACGAAAATGATTTGAAATATCAAAATATATTTTATATATCATTAATGCATCATGGAACCTGGTGCAGAGATGCTAAAAATGATGGAGTTATCAATGTAGAATTACTTAGTGTTGGATGTGATCTAAAGATCGTCAGCCCACTATGGTATGATGTAGTATGACAAAGTCACAAAATGACGAAATCCTCAAACGGAATGTAAATATAGTGCGGTATCATGACGTCATAAAATGATTTTAAGAATTTTAAAGATAAATTATTGCCAATTAATTTTGGCTAGACATATGTTTCAATTGAAATTCGAATTATTGGTATACGTCAAAGCTATTTAATGCAGCTAGACAAATGTTTATGAAAATTCAAGTATCTCTTTGAGAATTTATCCTAAACCAAATTGTTTTGGTGTGGAATCTTATGATAAGTCTGAGGTGAACAACCCTGAATAAGGGGATATGTTGATTGGATAAAATAATCCAATCTACTAGCGTAAATATTCGCTAGATATGATTGATATGTCGTATACGACGTAAGCGTACGATAGGCTAATCACCTAAAGTACTAGCAGCGGTAGTTTACCTTCTTCGTGATTGTAAACATACCTAGTAATTTATTGTTTTGCAGTGTGAATACAGTTAAAACTATGTGTTCATGGTCTATATGACCCCTCAGCATAATATGAAAAGTTTTTTTTTGAATAAAACCTGTTACATTATTTATACTGCTTCACAGTAATTGAACAGTTGTGGAGACTTCTAATTGATTGGAAGATGTAAACTCCTAGTGGGTAGTCACGGTAGAATAGATCCTCATGGAATGAGATAACATGTACTCGTTAATTGAGAATGAAATCTGATGTGATTAAATAAAGGTTATTATGACAACCTAGTTTTGGTGAATAAAAGGAGCAGTGATTAGTAGGCTGTAATTTCGGGGACAAAATTCTTAGAAGAAGGGGTGAATGTGACAATCCGAAAATTTAGAGCATGTTGAATGATTAAATTAAAGATTAAAGAATAAAACCTAGATTGGAAATAGATGATTAATTAAAAAATTTAAAGAACCTGTATGGTTTAATTTAAATTTTTAAGCAATGTAAAGGAATTAAATGTCAATAATAGAATTGTTGAATAGTAAGAAATGAGAAGATACATAATAGATGTGAGAAAATATGGGCATCGAAAATTCAAAACCCTATAATGGATTAATATGTGTATTTTAAGGTATATTAAGAATAAGGTATTATGGTACCTTTAAATTTAAATGAATTAATCGATGAAAGCGATTATGCTTTAAATTTTTGTAATGATATATGTGGAAAATTTATTAAGAAAATAAATTTCAATGAAGAGATATTATAAGAATAAAGTGAATGTGTATATGTATATGTACGTATATATTTAGTGACATGCTATATATATTTTAGCAAGAGAAATGATTAATTAAATTAATCAGATAAAGATATTAGATCACATTAATTATTTGTCCATGATAATTGTGAATTATGTGAAGTATGTATGTGATTAAATAAATATATATTGTAAATCTGTATATATTTATTTATTATATAGAGAGGATTGAAAAGAAAACTATTTAGCCTAATATTATATATTAGGAATGAGAATTAAATAACTTAATGGTTATAATAATTGAATAATGCTAGTATTTAAATTATGTACTAGTAAATCAATGAAATGAATAATAATCAATAGATGATTAGTTGATATGATTAATAATAAAAAAAAGAGTAAGTTAAAACTCAAAATTTGAGTTAAGGAAATAATTTTGAAGCATGGACTGCTCGGTTGCGTCCGGAACGTCAAGATTAGACAGAAAAGGCTGTAAACACAAAATGTGTCAGGGTTGACTTTTTGGTCAAAGTTAATAGTTGACTTTTTAGGGAAAAAAGTCAAAATCCGAGATAGAAGTGACATTTGAATACACGGACAAGATAATTGAGTCTGGAACATCAAAATTAGTAAGAATAGTTCTAAATGCGAAATGTGTCGGGGTTGACTTTTTGGTCAAAGTCAACAGTTGACTTTTTTGGAGAAAAGTTAAACTTGAAATTTAGAGATGAATTTGAAAAAACGGAGGTGCCCATGACGTTGGGAGCATCAAATTTAGTAGGAATCGACTATAAACTCGAAAATTTGAGTTTTCGGATCCGAAAGTTAAAAACAAAATTAAATACGCAAAATGAGAAAATAAAAGTGGGGCACACAAGATAAAATCTGCTGAGATTTTTATCCATGTGATGTCCACCTAACCCACCCACTCCCACCCACTTCCATTAATGTTCACCAACTCCCTCTCTCTCTCCTAAATTATTTAGTTAAAGGAAAGAAAGAGAATAAAATTAAAACAACTCTCTCTCTCTCTCTCATTCCTTCACTCCATGCCCGAACCAATAGAGAGGAAGAGAGAGCAAGTGGTTGCCATAGAACAGAAGAAAACAGAGAGAGAATGGAGGAGGAGAAGAAGAAAAAGAAATCAAGAGGAGAAGATATCAAAAAGGTATAAACCTTAAACTTTGTTTAATTTATTTTGGTTGATCATAATGAAATAAAGATATAATGTTTCTGAAACTCTAAAACCTTACATCTATATGTTTTAAGGTGTTTTATGTTTAGATCTACCCATATTGGGTGTTGATTTGTTTGGAAATCAAAAGAAAAGAAAAATAATTTTTCTAGTTTAGAAAATCATAACTTTTATGTACTTTGGATATCCACCGTTTTAGATCTACACCTTCTTTTTACGATCCGTCAAAGAGGGGTTCTAGATATATAAGTTATCTAGTAAACCCAAGTGGTAGCACTCCAAAATATTGAGTTTACAAGCCATAGTGGTTGTTTTAGCCAAAACAGTCCCTTAGAAAAAGAAATAAAGACTATTTTGGGGCAGTTTATGCTAGGGGTATTTTTGTCATTTTTTTGACCTTTAAAATTTATGGAAAAATTTGGAATGACAATATGATGACTTAACTGCATTCTGTCCAAAGATGGTTATTTTTGGGTATATAGAATGAGATATATGGAGTTTACGGGAAATGACTATTTTAAAGGTAAACCCGAATAACTCCTTGTGGTTAACTCACAAATTTGTGAAATTTTTATTGTGAGTACATATACATAACAGGAGCATACCCTGAAAGTTTCAGAATTTTTGGACAAAATCTCAGTTTATGATAAATGTAGCAAGATCCGGTTGTTTTAGCCATTTACAAAATAGTAAATGAATTTTAAAAATTCCAAAAAATATATATGTTCAATATGGAACTATATTATGTCCAATCCCTTAAAATATATATTTTTAGAACTGATTTGGTATTTTTCATGGACATAGTTTAGTTATGAATAAATAAATTAAATTAATTATGTGATATTAAAAATTTGGAAAATAGGATGTTATGGCTTGAAAATCCTAAATAGGGTATATGTAGATTTTTGAAGAGTATTTTGGTCAATGTTGATGAGATATTATGTTTATGCAATTTTAGGTTCATTAAATAAATGAGTTAGTGATGAATAAATAATTAAAATAAATTGTTTATAAGTTTAATAAATGATTAAAATATTATTAAAAGATTAATAATATTAAATTAAGATATTATTAAGTGATTGGTAATATTTAGATTAAAGTATTATTAAATCATTGATTTAAAATATTATTTAATGATTAATAATATTAGTAAATGATTTTAATGTTATTAAATAATTAATAATATTAAATGAAGTTTAAAAGAGGAGTTAAGTTATTGATTGGACCTTCAATAGACTATATTGAATAGTATGCTGAATTGGAAATTTAATATGTTAAAAAAAATGATTACAGTTTGTATCCAGGTTGCTGGATTGATATATTTAGCTTGTTGGATTAATTATGTTAGCTTGTATTCGGCTTGCTGAATTGGTATATTCAGTTTGCTGGATTGGTGAATTAGAGTTGATGTTTTGGTGAATTCAGGTTGTTGGATTGTAGGACAGTTTGAATCCAGGTTGTTGGATTAGTAAATCCAGGTTGTTGGATTAGTAAATCCAAGTTGCTGGATTAGTATGTTGGAATAATCAAGACTATAGTATTAGAATTCGGTTTACTGTATTATCAAGAAGAACTTATAATATGAAAGATTAAAGTATTACATCATAATGTATATGATATATTGATTGAAAATTTTCAATGGACGATAATAATATTGATGTGTTAGGGTGTTATCTAATATTTGATTTTATAATTAAGTGTTAGATAATTTACTGATAAAGTGGTTGTATTATGAGATATACTATGATATGCTGATTGAAAGATCAATCTTAACAATGATAGGTCTTTACATTAAAGAGATTAAATTAGATTGCATAGCAGTAATCGACGGTACATGCAAGTTTCCCCTAACTCAGATTTGAGTTGTATTTTCAAAGCATGTTTTTGAATAATTATTGTTGATTATCCGCATCTATACTGATTATTGATTCGCACTTAGTGCATGTTGCATATATTCATCATGTATGAAAGGCTAATCACCTTCATTACCATATGGTTCAGTTAAATTTGTTCATGTTCATTGTTGACACGCAACAATATTGATTCAGTCATTCAATCATCGAAATTGATTCATGCTCTTTCACAGTCCTTATATTGGTGAAAGTTTGACAGCTTATTCTTTCTTTTCAATCATGATATATTTTTATTGTATTTAAAACTTGCTGGGCAAATTTGTTGCTCACCCTTGCTATATCATGATAACATTTTCAGATTTAGGAGAAGGCTTGAATAAAGACAGAGGCAAAGGCAAATTTCAAAATTTGATTATTATAAAGATTGAATTATTAAATTTTTTTAACACAAATGGAATTGTAAATCTTTTAAGATATTGAAGGTATGTATTAAGTTAAGGTTGTAGACCTTGGGGATAATGTTGTAAAGATTTATTGTATAAACAATTTATGTTTATATCTTCCACAATAGTTATAGAAACGACGTAACGTAGCGTGCCAGATCTGAGGTAAAAAGTACCTGGAGTTGGGGACATCACAGATGACGTGGTGCCGCAGCGCTTGATGATAGTTCACTAGCGGCGGCGCAGCGCCACTCTCCATAAACAAATATATTATTTTTATTTTGATTTTTATTAAGATAAAACGTTTATTTTAATTAAAATTAAATTAAATATTTTTTTAGTAATTCTAAATTAAAAATAAAGGAGTTTATTTTGATTTGGAATTGGATTAAAATAAAGTTGTTTATTTTAATTGGAATTAAAATCAACGTTTGTTTGAATAAAAGAGTTTATTCAAAAGTTTTATACTAACTTGGAATTGAATTCCACGTTTGTTTGAATAAAAGAGTTTATTCAAAAGTTTTATATTAACTTAGAATTGGATTTCACGTTTGTTTGAATAAAAGAGTTTATTCAAATATAGAATAGGATTCCATGTTTCCTAGAATAAAGGAGTTTATTCACATATGGAATATGTGACGCCCCCAAAATTAGGTATACATCACCCATCTTGGGTCGTCAGATACATAGTACAAAATACAAATACAACTTACTAATACAACTGTCGTGTACAATACGACAAAACATAAACTGTGAGTTTGAATACAAATATTATCTTCTAGAGAGTATTCATACTCAAAAGGAGTCCCCATTACATTTATTAACACACCATTACATAGAATAGTGAGGACTACTAACTAATACTATCATTCGGACCATCACTCCGTTTCCCGACTTGCCCCAGCTACGTTCTCATTTCCTGAAGAGAACAGTGAAAGAAAGGGTGAGCACAACTAGCCCAGTAAGAAATATTATTATGACTAAGATAATGCAGAATAAATTATCATTAGCCTTCAACAATGTTAAACTGATAAAATATAATAGACATCAAGTTTAACAGCAGCGGAACAAGCAATCCATTAAAAGAGTCAAGTCGAAAATAAACTCTACTATCTTTTATGATTTAAAAGATTTTCCAACACTGTGATCGCTGAGACTCAGCTTAATAAAATAATTCACATCATCGAATCACCCCTGCACTACGGCCAAGGATATTCGTATATTCATTAATGGTCATGATCATGCCAACAACTGTCCATCAACGCACTACGGGCCAATGAGGACTTTTACCACATCATTTGTAACATTACGGTCTTGATTATACCGAATAATCCCTGGTCATAATCATACCAAGTCCATCTATGCACTACAGGCCACAGATAACTTTCAACATTTTATAAACATGAGGATGATGACAATGATATAAGAATTCAATAAAACAAGTTCAAGAATTAATTTATCCAAGAATTAACAACGTCCAAATTGTCAACATGATATTGCTTTGTGGAGTAAAATTCAAGAATACTTAGAAGAATATTTTCATGAAAAGATACTGGATGAACCGCAATTATCAAGGATAGAAAATTCTTCTTTATTTATAAAAGTTGGGGTCTTACAGAATATGATTCCATGTTTTCTAAAATTAAAAGTGTTTAATTTTAATAAGGAATAAGATTCAACATATTTTATTTTTCAAACAATTTTAAGTTAAAATAAAGAAGTTTATTTTGTACTTGAAATTTGATTCCTTGTTAAAATAAAAGAGTTTATTTTGACTGAGAATTTGATTAAAAATAAAAGAGTTTGTTTTTATTCAAAATTGGATAAAATAAAATGAAGAAATTTATTATGATTTTGATTAAAAATAAAGGAGTTTATTTTGTTTCAAAATTTGATTTTATGCTAATTAAAATTGCCCATTAAATCGATATCAATGTATATATTGAATGTTTATTATTCATGAGATGAATGTTATTTATTTATGCTTATGTTGACATGCATGATAATAAATGGGATTGATTATGGACTATTGACCAATATGATTGGATTTTATTTTAGTTGGATGCATGAATGTATGAGCTTTATTAAATAGGGTATGCGTACATCATTTTCTCTAATTTTTCTTAATGTAAATTCTATCTCCCTCCTATGTACTTCCCCTTGACTCCTAATCAAGGTTTTTATTTATTTTAAATAGTTTTGTAATAGGAATAGTTAGAATTATTTTGAAGAATTGGACATTAAGGAACAAAGAGCGCTTGAAGACCCATTTGTAATGGAGTCCGAGATTTAAATGTAATAGTTATATTTACATTTAATTCTTACACCTTAGGTTTGACTTTTTGGTTCACTTGGTGGCTCTAGTGAACCAAAATAGAATAAAGTCCATAATCAATCTGGGTAGAATATAGTATTCTATATATGCATGCTTATACTATATATATATATATATATATATATATATATATATATATATATATATCTGTGTGTGTGTGTGTGTGTGCATGCGCGCTAAACAAGATGAGACAAAATAATAACAAACCCTCTCAAACAATTAATATTAAGTTGTAACGTTCAAAGATATTTGGAATATCGAACGTCGCCTTCTAGCATGGTAAAATAATAGAGTATTAAATATTTAATATGAGTTTATTGTGCACACACAAGGCAAATATTAAATATTTAAGATGTTGTTTTATCACGTTTAATGCTTATAAACAGATTAAACGATGTTGTTTTGTTGTGCACACACAAGGACAATATTTTTCTTTTGAATATATGGAAGTGCTAGGTATGACTTAGCTTAGATCATTTTAGTTCGGATGTGCATACAATTGACCATTATGATCTAAGAGGCAAACTACAAGGAGTTTCATAGTTGATGTAATTGACAAAGAGTTGTCTGCCTATTTATTTATATATAGTTTGTTGTGCACGCACAAGGCTATATACATTTGAAATGGGATCCTTATTCTCACTAGCATATCTTTAAATAGATATTGCCGAACTTTATATATTGAGGGTAATATAGTTTAAAAAAAATAGTGGGAGATACCAATTTAAAATAAGACCTAATTTATTTTGGTAATTAATAAAAGATTGTATGTTAAAATGTTGTTAATTACAAATTCATTTACATAATTTTACAATGTCTAAGTAACTATAATTGCGGAGCATATTAGATGCTAATTAACTGGACAAAATTAAATGGATTGGTTAAGGAATTTGAGAATAATTCTTACGGCGGAAAAGCTATCTTATGTCCTTAATACGTCTATCCCTGCAATGGTTGCACAGTTGGCTAAATGCATCATGCTCACATCCATGAGTAACGAGCTTCAGCGTCAGCATGAAACTATGGATGCTCCTACTATATTCATGCACATCAAGTATTTGATGGTGAGGAAAGTAGGACTGATAGATATTAGATATCTAAGGAGCTCTTCCGATCTAGAATGACTAACGACACTATAATACAGACACATATCCTAAACATGATCAATTTGATTGAACAATTAAGACAACAAGTTTTGTCATGGATGGAGAGTTGAGCCAAGATTTGATCTTGCACTCACTCCCGGACTCCTTTCACAATTGCTGTGAATTTTTCATATGAACAAGCTAGATATCATCATCGCTGATTTGCTTAACATGTTAAAAAATATTGAGAGTCACTTTTCAACCAAGAAAGACCAAGTCTTATTAGTAGGGGCCAAATGATCTTCTGAAAAGAAAAACGATTCTAAGAAGGTAAATAAAAAGGCATAAATAAAGGATAATAAGAACAAAACTGATATCGATAGAAAATGAGTTTGCTTCCACAGTAATAAGCTTGGAAACTGGAAAAGAAACTACGAGAAGCATCTTCTAGAAGCTAACCAGAAGAAGTTTAGTGAAGCTTCGTTTCCAGATACATGTTTGTTCATAATCAAAATAAATCTTTCTATAAGTCAAGTTTTTACTTGGGTATTGGATACCGGCTTTGGTTCTCATAAATATAGATTTACGAAGGGACCAAGCAAAAGTAGAAAGCTAAACAAAGGATAAGTAATCTTATGTGTGAGAAATGAAGCAAAGGTTGTTATATTAGCCATAGGAACTTATAGTTTAGTGTCGACGTCGGAATTTTTATTTGTCCCTTTTTTGTTATTGTCTTTTGGTGTTCTCATGTTAGGTGAGATTTGTTTGAAAAAATAAGTTGTGAAAAAGTCCGACATGTATATGTCGACGATTGGATTGTAAGAGTCGCCAATTGGTATTTTTAAACGGTTGCACCAACTCTACCGAGAAAAAGTTTGCACATTGATCTAGTGGTGTGATACTATTTGACTGGTCTATAAAACCGAGATTCGTTAGGGTCCAGGGGCTTGATTATGCGGAGGAAAGGTGTAAGACCCCAACTTATTAATAAATGAAATTAAATTTCCTCTATTTATTATTTTGAAATAGAAAGGGTTGATTTGATTAATATGGTTAGTTATGGGTAAAATGCGCAAATATTTCAAATAAGCAAGTGGTTATAAAATATTCATTTTTGTCAGAGAATATTCGTTTGGCCGTGGAATATTCTTTCTGTCGGAGAATTTTTGTACGACGGCGCAGCCATTTGTGGGCCCCATAACAGAATAACTGTCGGATGAAGAAAATGACAAATTTGAGTTTTTACAAATAACGGTGTAGTTGTTATCGTTAACACTATTGGAATACCCGGAGATTAAAATACAGTAATACGCGTTATTGCACAGTAGCACATGGTATTGCACAGTATTTTTGAAATTCTTGATTCTTACGTAAGAAGGCACTACTCAATAATTGTTATAGTAATTACTGTTCAATATTTTATTTTATTGATTCAATAATTGCTACGTTGAAATTTTATATTATTGTTGTTCAATAATTGTGACTGCACAGTATTTTCCATTATCAGATCAATAATTCATATTATTTGAATAATATTATTAGATAATATTATTGGCAATGTCTAGAAAGTTCTGTCTAAGGAAAGGTTTGGTCATCTAATTGCGCGCCAGTAAGGAGAAATTCTTATTGGAAAGCCCCCCCTCTTTCCTGGGAACGGCCTGGTTGTCATAAATGTGATTTTGTAATATTATTTGTGAATAATTAATTATTGATTCATATGATAAGGAAATATTTATTTTATGTGGATATAAATGAGGGATATATTTTTGTGGTTAAAAATGAAGGAGTTAATGTTGAGGTGTTTTATCTGTATTTTTGTCGGAACGGAGGTATTAAAAATCAAATTAGAGTTTCTGAGATATTTTACGAGGGTTATAATTTTTAATCCGACCGTTGGATCGTGGTAATTTTTGGATATGTTATACATATATAAGTTGAGTATATGTCCACAAATTTTGAACCGTTAAAAATGAACGTATGATTTGTTATGAATTTTACGAGATGACTGGTTCAGAAATTGTTGAATTTTCAGAGTTAATCATTTTGGTAAAAAATTCTAGAATTGGTGGGCCCCACTCTTGGTTGGTGAAGAAATGTCCTGAGATTTTTATTCAAATGTGGTGGGTGGGAATAGTAGCAGGTAAAGCCATCAGGTTGCAGGTTAAGTCTGCTTCGACGTGCTAACATTTTTCTATAAATAGAGGGCTAAGTTAGAATTGAAAATCACACCAGAAACATAAGCTTTCTCTCTTTCTCTCTCTATATTATGAAGCATATTTTGTGAGTATTTAGATACTTGGTATGTTGCTATTCATCAGTGCAATTTTTCTTCAGCGTCATATCCGATATCCAGTTAGAAGTGCTGTTCTTTTGAGGTAAAGGATAGTAAGGGATTTTAAGGGTTATTATGTTTTTCAGTTCGTACTTCTTCTGACCTTCAGAAAATTTTGAAAAAATTTAAAATGATATTTTGATGAGTTTTATTGATTGTGTCCAAAAATGGTAATTTTTGGATGTATAGATTAAGAGTTATGAATTTTACGGGAAAAGACTATTTTAAAATTAATCGCTTATAATTCCTTGTGGTTAACTCTAAAATTGATGAAATTTTTATTGAAAGTATATCTATATAATATCAGTGTACTCTGTGAATTTCGGAATGTTTGGATAAAAGTACAATTTATGACAAAATGTCTAAATATTCGGCGGTTTTGGCCATATGAAAAATAGTAAATGAATTTTAAAAATTTCGGAAAAAAATATATGTTCAATATGGGACTATATTCTGCTAAATCCCAGAAAAGAAACATTTTTGGGACTGATTTGGTATTTTTTATGAAAATAGTATAGTTATGAGTAAATGAATTAAATATGTTATGTGAACTAAGAAAATTAGAAAATATGATTTTATGGCTTGAGAATCATATATGAGTTATATGCAGATTTTTGATGAGGGTTTTGGTTATTGGTGATAAAATCTTAACAGTTGACATTTTATGATGATTAAATGTATTAATTAGTAAAGTGTAAACAACTTAAATAAATTGTTTATAAGCTTAAGAAATATTATTCTTTCAATATCATTATACCGAAATATTGGTATGAATTTTATTATGGAATTTTTATCTTTTTGTGTCGAGTTTACTATTCATGAGTTACTAATCACGAGTTACTATTCATGAGTTACTATTCACGAGTTACTATTCACAGAAAATTAGTTTTTTTTTCTGACCAAATTATAGTTGATTTTTGAATATTACTCTTGAGATTAAAATTATATGTTGATCGTATTATTTTTATTATCATATATAACATTTTTATAACTCTAATGATGATATTTCTCTTTGACTTGAGTGTAAAGATGGGTAGATTTCTGGTATGATCATGATTATGGGTTCCCTTTGGCCAGTAGTGCAAAGTTGAATTGTTGACTGGTATGATCATGACCATTGAATTTATAATTGAATATCTTTAGCTTAAGTGTAAAGGTGAAATGATCAACATTGTTATAATTATTGTTTATATAAATTTTGAAATGATTATATATTTTTTGAGATATTAATATATTTGGCCTGTAATACAAATATGAACTGTTGATGAATATATTTGGCCTGTAGTGCAAATATGAACTGTTGATGAATATCTTTGGCCTGTAGTGCAAAGATGGTATGTTGTTGAATATCTTTGGTCTGTAGTGCAAAGATGAACTGTTGTTGAATATCTTTGGCCAGTAGTGCAAAGATGAACTGTTGACGAATATCTTTGGCCCGTAGTACAAAGATGAAATTATTAGTATGATTATGAACAGAAATTGTGATATGGTATAACCATGATCTTTGATGTTTCAGGTAAAGGCAAGTGATAAAAATTATCTTTGTCATGGATGAGAAGAGGAATTTAGAACCATAAATATAATTATGAGTTATTCACATGAATGTGGACAGGAACTGTTAATTTATGTTACAGGGATAAAATATTGTTGGTGGATTTTTAACATGGAGAAGATAATAGACTTTATGGTCTATTCGACTCTTCTAATGGATTGCTCGTTCCGCTGCAACTATGGTTAAAATTTTTATCATCTACCATATGTTCTAAATCTCTGATTTAATTCTGTTGAAGGCTATTGATAACGTATTTATCTTTAGTCATGATATTCTTTACTTGGATAGTTGTGCTCACCCTTCTGTTTCACAATTCCTTTCAGGTAATAAGAGTGTAGCTAGGTCGAGCGGGGGTAACAAGGGAATATAACGGTGGTCATCATTTAGTAGTTATATTTGGTGAATAAAATAGGGTGAGGCGAACCCAACGTTGGAAGGGTGTTTTGTCACTATCATACAAGATGTCTAATGACATACAACCTCATGTCATCATAAGACAGGGTTGTGCTCATCTACTTGCTGAGTATCTTTACGAGCACTACCTATATAATCTTGGTGTTTGTTTGAAGTATAATTTTCAATTAGAGACGGTGGAGATAATGATATGTCAAGAGAAGACTCACCATTGGGAAGAATATGATAATAAACTTCTCATTTTTCTTTGGGGTCTATTGGGTCAACAAAGGATAATTCTGTGGCCATATAATATCTATCATAACCTAGACGTATGGGCTCCCATGTACGAAGGTTTCCTTAAGCACTTCCCAAAAATTCTAATTTCTAAAACAGTTTTTGACTATACCTTTATGTAAGGTGTCATTGTGAGGTGTTGTCCACGGTTGGGACATGAGTCACATTTAGTATATATTTGTATCCAAACTCACAGCATATGTGTTGTTGTATTTTGCACGACAATAGTTGTAATAAAGTTATAGTTATTTTCTGTACCATGTATTTGGTGACTCAGAATAGGTTGGATAGAATGAACCTATTTTGGGGTCGTCACAGAAGGTGTTAGGCACCCCCCGACATCCGTGTTACCACGGTGACCACCACTTTTTAATTAAACTATTATATGAATATGTGTGTGTATGGGTCAATGTGTAATTATCTGGAAGTAGTGTTATGCCTCGTTTGCACCTATATACAAAGGATTTGAATTTTGTATAAAAGTTCAGTTTTAACAAGATATGGCAATGATGTTTTGTAAAAGAGATTTTTCAAACCCTTATGCTCAATAGTAATTTAGGCCTTTGATACTTCAATTTTATTGGGTGTTCGGCTTGGTTGCTTTTATTTTCGAGATGCGAATCATCTTCGAGAAAATAAGATACATAGCAGTGCCGAACTCCTTATGGGCATGAGAGTCGTCTAAGGAAATCCAAACACTGTGAATAATTTACAAGCCATGTACAACTAAAAATGTCCATCACGGGAACCGAATCTAGATTCAGGAGACTTAATCTGTGATCACATGATTCCTAGGCTCACATGATGATGCAGTTTGTATGAAAGCTGTAAACAGTTATATATATAAAAGCTGTAAATATATATATAGAGACGATCAACCGCCACGAAGTAACCTCTAGGGGGGACTGAATGTAAATATATAAAAGTTGTGTGTATATATATATATATATATATATATATATATATATATATATAAGCGATAAACGCACTGGATATATATCGATCCAGGCTCGTTTCGTTACTTCGCGTTCAAGGATATATATATACATATATATATATATATATATATATATATATATATATATATATACACACACACACACACACACACACAAAAGAAATAAAAAGCCACAGACCAAAGTCCGGGCATACGCACACAACACGACTCTCAAAGTGAATAACTGTGTGTGCAAGAAGTGGAGTAAAGGCTAAGTAATTTAAGAAGGCTTACATTGGACTGCCAAAGAAGACTTCAATAGCTTTAAATAGATGAACACTCAGTTCCCACTGGTAAAAAGTAGCCAAATATAAGCTCACAAGTGTTTGAAATGAGAAAGCACTCAATTTATAGTGTGTAAAGAGCAAATTGGACAGGGCTTTCTCACCTTTTTCTTCTTACAAATGGCCACCCCAAGCCCTTTATTTATAGAAGGGGGAGCCACAGGTGTACCTGCGGCTGCCCAGGGTGCCCTGGGCTCCATGGGTCTCGCCGTCTCGAAGTACGTGCACTACTGCAACGTGTTGTCTTCTTGAACCTTCATAACTTCAATCCGGGCATCCGATCAAGGTGTTTAAGACCTTTTATGGAATGCTGTTGTCGAGAGATACACAAGGACATGAGATAAGAGGTTGTACGAAGTCAGGAAGATGGGTACATGCCCAGGTCTTCAGGCTTCAAATTCTATCAGGTGTATTATCTTGTGTATTAGTCACTCGGATTGGAGCTATAGTTCTTGTAAGACACATCTGTGTAGCATGTAGGTTGAAATGTTGTTGAGACGGCGTGAATGTGGGATTGAGGTGGCAAAAATAATGATTTTGCCCCTGACCGGGGTTATCTCCAGTTCTGGGCTGATTTAGCAGTCGTTGCTCAGGGTTATCTCTATGATTGGGCTGCTGCAAGTGCTGACCGTCCTCAGGGTTGTCTCTAAGGTGTGCATATCCTCTCGGGGAAATCTCCGGGCTTAGGACTGAGTGCCTCGGGGTTATCACCGAGTGTTGAAGCTGATTGTTGGAGGTTGAAATAAGCATTTCCGGGGCTATCTCCGGAACTACAACTGCATGCCTCAGGGTTATCTCCGAGGTTTGAACTGTATCTCCCGGGGTTATCTCCAGGACTGGAACTAAATATCTCGAAGTTGTCTCCGAGATGGGAAAGGTCTCCGATGTTATTTTCAGAACTGGAAGTGTATTCCTCGGGGTTATCTCCGAGGTTGAAACTGAGTATCCCTGTAAGACCCCAACTTATTAATGAATAAAATTAAATTTTCTCTAATTATTATTGTAAATAATAAGGTGTTAATTTGATATAATATTTTGGTTATGGGTGAAATGTACAAATTTTGCAAAATAAACAAGTGGTTATAAAATATTTATTTTATCGGGGAATATTCATTTGGTCGTGGAATATTCGTACGACGGCACAGCTATTTGCGGGCCCCATAACGGAAAACGGTTGGATGAAGATAACGATAAAATTTGAGTTTTTATAAATAACGGCGTAGTTGTTACCGTTAACACTGTTGGAATACTCGGTGGTTAAAATACAGTAATACGTGTGGTTGCACAGTAGCACACGGATTGCACAGTATTTTTGAATTATTGATTCTTACGAAGGAAGGCATTACTCAATAATTGTTACAGTAGTTACTGTTTAATATTTTATTTTATTGATTCAATAAGTGATGCATTGATATTTTATATTATTGTTGTTTCAATAATTGTCACTGCACAGTATTTCCCATTATCAGATCAATAATTCATATTATTTGAATAATATTATTAGATAGCATTATTGGCAATGTCTAGAAAGTTCTGTCTAAGGAGATGTTTGGTCACCTAATTGCGCGCCAGTAAGGAGAAATCCTTATTGGAAAGCCCCCTCTTTCCTGGGAACGGCCTGGTTGTCATAAATGTGATTCTGTAATATTAATTGTGAATAATTATTTATTGATTCATAAGATAAGAAAATATTTATTTTATGTGAATATAAATGTTGGATATATTTTGTGGTTAAAAATGAAGGAGTTAATGTTGAGGTGTTTTATCAGTATTTTTGTCGAAATAGAGGTATTAAAAATCAATCAGGGTTTTTGAGATATATTGTGGGGGTTATAATTTTTAATCCGACCGTTGGATCGTTGTGATTTTTGTATATGTTATACATATATAAGCTGAGTATATATCCACAAATTTTGAACCGTTAAAAATGAACGTATGATTTGTTATGAATTTTAAGAGATGATTGGTTCAGAAATTGTTGAAGTTTCAGAATTTATCATTTTGGTGAAAAATTCTAGAATTGGTGGGCCCCACTTTTGGTCGGTGAAAATGTGCTGAGATTTTTATTCAAATGTGGTGGGTTGGAATAGTAGCAGGTAAATCCATCAGGTTGCAAGTTAAGTCTGCTTCGGCGTGCTAACATTTTCCTATAAATAGAGGGCTAAGTTATAATTGAAAATCACACCAGAAATAAGTTTTCTCTCTTTCTCTCTCTAGATTATTGAGTGCATTTTGTGAGTATTTAGATACTTTGTGAGTTTCTATTCATCAGTGTAAGTTTTCTTCAGCCTTATACCGATATTCTAATCAGAAGTACTGATATTTTGAGGTAAGGGGTGTTATATTTTTCTTAAAATGATATTTTCTTCAATATCATTGTACCGAAATGTTGGTATGAACTTTTTATCAAATTTAAAACTTTTTGTGTCGGGGTTACTATTCACGTATATGTTACTATTCACGTATACGACACTATTCACCGAAAAATAAAATTTTTTTCTTTTTGTCCAAGTTGTCTATTATGGTTACTATCTTTGATTGTATCCATGTTTTGATCTTTATTTTTGAATTCTGCTTCAAAATTGGTTATTATGGAGTATTATTGAACTTGGATAAACTGTAATACGAATACCTAATATTTGTTCTTTTATCTCACTGGATTCGTTTTCTTTAAAATATTTTTCATCATCCTCAGTCCTAAATGATGATACTACTGAATATCTTTGGCCTGTAGTGCAAAGATGAATAGGTGTTGAGATGAACATGACCAACTGGTGATACAAATGAATATCTTTGACTTGTAGTGCAAAGATGAATATTTGATTCAAGATGTATATTGATTGATGTTACAGGGATAAAATATTGATGATGGACTTTTAAATCTTAGAAGATAGTAAAATTCTTTCTCTACTTGACTCTTCTAATGGATTGCTATTTCCGCTGCAGTTGTTGATTTAAAACTTGTTGTCTATTATATTTTATCAGATTTTTCCTGTTGAAGACTAACGATAATTTGTTGTATATTATCTTAGTCATAATATTCCTTACTGGGCTAGTTGAGCTCACCCTTTTTGTTCCATTTTCTTCTCAGGAGGAGATAGTATAGCAGGAACTAGCCGGGGTATGGAGTGATGGTTTTAGAAAGTTGTTTAGCAGTCCTCACTATTTTTGTAAAATAGTGTATCAATAATTGTAATGAGGACTCCTTTTGAGTTTTTATACTCTCTATTTGTATTCAAACTCACAGTATATATGTTGTCTTATTTTGCACGACAATTGTATTACTTAGGTTGTATTTGTTTTTGTACCATGTATTTGGCGACTCAAAATGGGTGATGTATACCTGTTTTGGGGGCGTCACAGTTGGTATCAGAGCTTAGGGATATGATCCCTGGCTGAGATGTGAGACAAGAACTAGGAGGGAAGAGATGGGGAATTCCTTCGCTAGTATGACCTGACTAAGTTTATTTGGTATTTATTTGGTCGGTCAGAGTATAGGGATAATATATGACATGACTATTAACCCTTTTTTTATGGTTGTATTTTAGAATGGCAGCTGAGAACGTTAATAATAGAGTGAATCAGACCGTGGATACACCTTTGATCACCACCTTAGGGAACGTGCAACAAGAAGGCAATATTCTTCCTGTAAACAACACTACCGAATAAATGATGAATGATGGGATGTTTAGAAGTTTTTTACAGTTCATGCAAAACCAGACGAGGGATGTGACTCCCCCAAAATTAGGTATACATCACCTATCTTGGGTCGTCAGATACATAGTACAGAATACAAATACAACTTATTAATACAACTGTCGTGTACAATACGACAAAACATAAACTGTGAGTTTGAATACAAATATTGTCTTCTAGAGAGTATTCATACTCAAAAGGAGTCCTCATTACATTTATTATCACACTATTACATAGAATAGTGAGGACTACTAACTAATACTATCATTCAGACCATCACTCCGTTCCCCGACTTGCCCCAGCTACGTTCTCATTTCCTGAAGAGAACAGTGAAAGAAAGGGTGAGCTCAACTAGCCCAGTAAGAAATATTATTATGACTAAGATAATGCAGAATAAATTATCATTAGCCTTCAACAATGTTAAACTGATAAAATATAATAGACATCAAGTTTAACTGCAGCGGAACAAGCAATCCATTAAAAGAGTCAAGTCAAAAATAAACTCTACTATCTTTTATGATTTAAAAGATTTTCCAACACTGTGATCGCTGAGACTCAGCTTAATAAAATAATTCACATCATCGAATCACCCCTGCACTACGGTCAAGGATATTCGTATATTCATTAATGGTCATGATCATGCCAACAACTGTCCATCAACGCACTACGGGCCAATGAGGACTTTTACCACATCATTTGTAACATTACGGTCATGATTATACCGAATAATCCCTGGTCATAATCATACCAAGTCCATCTATGCACTACAGGCCACAGATGACTTTCAACATTTTATAAACATGAGGATGATGACAATGATATAAGAATTCAATAAAACAAGTTCAAGAATTAATTTATCCAAGAATTAACAACGTCCAAATTGTCAACATGATATTGCTTTGTGGAGTAAAATTCAAGAATACTTAGAAGAATATTTTCATGAAAAGATACTGGATGAACCGCAATTATCAAGGATATTCCACCAATTTCATGGAGTATAGAAGTCAAAACTTAACCAACTGAGTATAATAAAGAATGGAATAACAAAAGAAATCACCATGCATGCGATAGACCGCACAGACAGGTTATTCCAACAGAATAATAAATAATGGAACCAGGTCTGGCGTAAACGCACAGACAGGATATTCCGACAGAATAATAAATAATGGAACCAGGTCCGGCGTAAACGCACAGACAGGATATTCTGACAGAATAATAAATAATGGAACCAGGTCCGGTGTAAAACACACAGACAGGATGTTCCAACAGAATAATAACAAGACGGAACCAGGTCCGATGTAAAACACACAGACAGGATGTTCCAACAGAATAATAATAAAAACGGAACCAGGTCCGGTGTAAAACACACGGACAGGATGTTCCAACAGAATAATAGAAGAATGTCACCAAGTATAGGGTAGACCACGTATACAGGTTATTCCAACAGAATAATAAGAAATGGAATAACAATAGTTCTCTTCATGAATAAGAAAGAATAACACCCCTTACTGTTTTAAAGACGAGCTGAAATAAGGAAGTAGTTAAGTAGCAGAATACTCTTCTTCTCTCTCTCTATAGTTTCTCTCTCTAGAGTTCAGTGAATTCGTAAGAAATAATGAATGAATGAGCTGCTATTTATAGAAAAATAGAATGCATAGTAACTAATCCATGAACGGTCCAGATTGATTACTTTAATCTGACGGTCCATATTTAAAGAAAAATCTTTTAAATAAAATATAATATATTCTATTTATAGAATAACTTTAATAAAGTATTCTGTTTTATATAAAAAGATGTTTCTGTTTTATTACGTTAATAATACGAATAAAATAAAACGTCATTATCGCTAAATAATTCATATTATTAACTGACAATAATTGAATCAAACTGAGTGACTTCTCACATAAGCATTAATAATCAATACCGTGTGCTACTATGCAACCACATGTATTACTGTACTTTTACTACCGAGTAGTTCAACAGTATCAATCGTAAAACTTTCGCCGTTATTTTTAATAAAATATTTTTGTCGTTTTCTCAATCCGACAATAATTCCGTTGTGGGGTCTACCAATGATTGTGCCGTTGTACGAATATTCCCTGTTAAAACGAATATTCCCCGACCAATCGAATATTATATAACAACTTGCGTACTTTGCAAAATTTATAAATATTACCCACAACTATAACATTATATCAAATTAACTTCATAATATTCAAAAATAATATTTATAGAAAATTCATCTTTATTTATAAAAGTTGGGGTTTTACAAGGGAGACTCCTGCACAAAATACGGGTGAAAATGCTAGCAATGTGCGGCTTGTCACAGCCAACAAGTTCAAAGAGTTGGAACCCCCAGAATTTAAGGGAAAGCTGGATCCGATCATGGCGAAAACGTGGGTCAAGCAAATTACTAAGATATTCGATATCTTGAGAGGCACGGAGGAACAGAAGGTTCCATTCGCCACCTTTATTTTCTGCGTTGAGGCAGACTACTAGTGGGAGTCTGTGAAGCGTACCCAACCTGACGCACTCAACATGTCTTGGGAAACGTTTTAGAAACTATTTAATGACAAGTACTTTCCTGAAAGTATTCGTCATATGAAGGAGGTAGAGTTTATTAGACTGGAACAAAACAACATGACGATGTCCCAGTACGAGGCGAAGTTTACAGAGTTATCCAGGTTTGCACCTCATTTGGTAGAGACTGAGGAACGAATGACGAGGATATTCCTGAGAGGTCTAAAGCCCGAGATTCGGCAATATCTTATCTCTCATAAATTTTCTTTATATTCAGATTTTGTAAACAGGGCTCAATTATTAGAGCGAGATAATGATTATGTTCAACCAAGGGACCACAACCAGGGTTACACTGGTGGTAGCGGTCATCGGAGCAATAAAAACCAGCAGGGAGGAAAACATTCAGACAAAAGCGGTAATCACTCTGGTGGAAATCGTGGCCGTGATAATAGAAGGAATGAGTCGGGAGGAGATTTCAAAAGGAGAAGGTATAACAATGATAACGTGAAGACGTCAGCACCAACATCAACTGTTTCTAAGGGAGGAGAACGAGCACCAGTCGTATGTTACAAATGCGGGAAAGAGGGACACATCAGCCCAAACTGCCCACAACAGTTCAAGGTATGTTATAACTGTGGAAAGGAATGTCATATAGCTAAAGATTGTCTTGTTGTGAAACCAAGTTCAACGGGGATAGTGACTCCGGAGGCTGTTCCGGACAAGTCAAAGTCAGTGGTTCCTGGAAGGGCGTTTGTCGTGACAGCCCAAAACGCGAAGAACCCGAACGAGGTGTTCACGGGTAAGCTAATCATAAACTCTTGCAAAGTTTATACCTTATTAGATACCGGTTCTACCCATTCTTTTATCTCTCCTGCTTGTGCTCAACGTTTGAACTTGACTCCGGAGAAATTAGACTTTGACTTATCTGTTGAAACTCTGTTAGGAGAAACTTTCGTTACTTCTACTGTTTATAAATCTTGCTTAATTCAAGTTGGTACCATCACATTACCTGTCGATCTTATTTCGTTGAAAATTCCTGCATTTGATGTGATTTTAGGGATTGATTGGTTAACCACGCATCATGCTAAAATTGATTGTTTTCGTAAGGTTGTTAGTTTTCATATTCCTAACCAACCTGTTATGCGAATTCAAACAACTAAACCATTAAAGTCAATCACTGTCATTTCAAGCCATAAAGCTATTCGTTTATTGAAAAATGGATGTCAATCTTTCTTAGCCCATGTCATGGACTTGAACAAAAACACGTCAGATTTGAATAAAATTTATGTTGTTAATGAATTTCCTGACGTATTTCCTGAAGAACTTCCCGGTCTACCCCCAGAACATGAAGTTGATTTCTTTATTGACCTTGAACCTGACACAAAGCCCATTTCTAAAACCACATATCGAATGGCTCCTATTGAACTTCAGGAGTTAAAGGTCTAACTACAAGAGTTGTTGGACATCGGTTTTATTCGTCCTAGTACATCTCCTTGGGGTGCTCCGGTGTTATTCGTAAAGAAGAAAGATGGTGGTATGCGACTTTATATCGACTATCGGGAATTGAACCATGTCGCCATCAAGAATAGGTATCCACTACCTCACATTGATGACCTGTTCGACCAATTACAAGGAGCACAATTCTTTTCAAAGATCGATCTTCGTTCTGGATATCATCAGCTGAAGATTAAAATTGAGGATATTCCAAAGATTGCCTTCAGAACTCGGTACGGGCATTACGAATTCTTAGTCATGTCTTTTAGATTGACTAATGCCCCTGCTACTTTCATAGATATGATGAACCGTGTATTCAAGGAATATTTGGATCAGTTTGTTGTTGTCTTTATTGATGACATTCTCATCTATTCCAAAAGCCGTGAAGATCATGAGCACCATTTGAAGCTGGTACTACAAAGGCTTTGCAATAACAAGCTATATGCCAAGCTGAAGAAATGTGAGTTCTGGCTTGAGAAAGTAGCATTCCTTGGGCATGTGGTGTCAAAATATGGAGTATCTATCGACCCGGCGAAGATTGAAGCCATACAAAGTTAGGACCAACCAAAGTCGGTGACCGAAGTACGTAGCTTTCTGGGCTTAGTTGGTTACTATCGGAGATTCGTGGAAGGATTTTCTCGAATTGCTACTCCGTTAACTCAGCTGACTCGTAAAGATACAAAATTCGGTTGGAGCGAGAATTGTGAGAAGAGGTTTCAAGAACTCAAGAGGAGACTCATTTCGGCACCTGTTCTGACAATATCATCTGGTTCGGATGGATTTGTTATCTACAACGATGCTTCAGGCAAAGGGTTAGAATGTGTTCTCATGTAACATAGAAAAGTCATAGCCTATGCCTTGCGACAACTCAAAGAATATGAGAGAAATTATCCTACTCATGATTTGGAGTTGGCAGCAATCATTTTCTCATTGAAGATCTGGAGACACTACCTGTATGGGGAGAAAGTGGAGATCTATACAGATCATAAAAGCCTCAAATATTTCTTCACCCAAAAGGAACTCAACATACGTCCACAACGTTGGCTCGAGCTGCTAAAAGATTACGATCATACCATCCAATATCATCCTAGAAAAGCAAACGTAGTAGCTGATGCATTGAGTAAAAGATCATATGCGGGTACGAGTGTAATATTGTTAACACAAAGGCCCATTTTGTATGACTTACAAAGGATGGAGATAGAGATGAAGGCTCTAAGTACCCACGTGATGATATCAAACATACGAGTAGAACCGACTTTAATCGATAAAGTTAAAGCTGCTCAAGCTATGGACATGGAGCTGATGCGTATGAAGAAGAAAGTGCAAGAAGGTGCTATTCCAAAAGTAAGAATCGATGAAGAAGGAATACTTCGAGTCAACTCCAGACTTTGTATTCCTAACGATTTTGACTTGAAGCATAGAATCATGATAGAGGCACAAAACACACCGTTTGCAATCCATCCTGGGAGTACTAAAATGTATCACGATCTTCAACATACATTTTGGTGGAGCAATATGAAAAGAGAGATCGCGGAGTTTATCTTGAGGTGTTTAACTTGTCAACGTGTAAAGGCGGAGCATCAAGTACCAAAGGATCCGTTGCAACCACTTGAGATTCCGAAGTGAAAGTGGGAACACATTACCATGGATTTCTTTACGGGTCTTCCCAAGGTTTCTCAAGGCATAGATGCGATTTGTATTATTGTTGATAGATTAACCAAGTCTGCCCATTTCTTGCCTATACGGGACACTTATTCCCTTGAACATCTTGCTAGTATGTACGTAAATGAGATTATAAGATTGCATGGCATGCCAGTATCCATAGTTTCGGATCGTGACCCAAGATTCACTTCACAATTTTGGGTTAGCTTGCAGAAAGCTATGGGCACGGATTTACGATTCAGTTCGGCATACCATCCTCAAACGGACGGACAATCAAAGAGGACTATTCAAACTCTTGAAGATCTATTAAGACTCTGTGTCCTAGATTTCAAATGGAGTTGGGATAAGTACCTACCATTGGTGGAATTCTCCTACAACAACAGTTATCAGGCAAGTATAGGTGTGGCTCCATTCGAGGCGTTGTATGGAAGAAAATGTCATTCTCTAGTATGCTGGGATGAGGTGGGTTAAGCAACATTGTTGGGACCAGAGTTGGTACAAATGACTACAGAAAAGATCCAAACGATTCGACAACGTATACAAACGGCATATGATCGACAAAATAGTTATGCGGATCTTCATCGGAAGGACGTGGAATTTAATATTGGGGATCATGTATTGTTACGTGTTGCACCATGGAAGGGAGTTACAAGATTTGGGAAGAGAGGAAAGCTCAATCCACGATTTGTTGGTCCATTTGAAATTCTTGACCGAATAGGAAATGTGGACTATAGACTCGCATTACCTCCAAGTATGTCTCGTGTTCATAATGTTTTTCACATATCTATGCTTCGTAAAGATGTTAAAGACCTGAACCACATTATTGAGTTAGAACCAGACGAGATAGCCGAAGATTTAACGTACGAGGAGGTACCAGTTAAGATCTTGGATAGGAAATAGCATGTCTTACGCACGAAGGTTATACCATAAGTTAAGATTTTGTGGAGAAACCATGTTATTAAAGAAATGACTTGGGAGTTAGAATCAGAAATGAAAGCGAGGTATCCCCACCTTTTCGAAACACCAGGTACGTACGTCAATTTCGAGGACGAAATTTCGTAAGGAGGGGATGTTGTAAGACCCCAACTTATTAATGAATAAAATCAAATTTTCTCTAATTATTATTGTGAATAATAAGGTGTTAATTTGATATAATATTTTGATTATGGGTGAAATGTGAAAATTTTACAAAATAAATAAGTGATTATAAAATATTCATTTTGTTGGGGAATATTCGTTTGGTCATGGAATATTCTTTCTGTCGGGAAATATTCGTACGACGACGCAGCTATACGTGGGCCCTATAACGGAAAACGGTTGGATGAAGATAACGACAAAAATTGAGTTTTTATAAATAACGGTGTAGTTGTTACCATTAACACTGTTAGAATACCCGGTGGTTAAAATACAGTAATACGCGTGGTTGCGGTGAGTCTTACGATCCATTACGAACCACGGTGAGTCTTCAAATTGAGGTGGGTAATAAAAGACTCGATCCTGGGCCCTATCCATTTCATTCATCTTAGCCTTCTTCGTTTGAACCTTAGCTTCAGCACGATCTGCACACTGAGTCACCTTCATCCAAGCTTCTTCTGCCCTTGCACGCTTAGCTGACTCCTCCTTCAAGTCATCTTTTAACTTCTCCACATCAGTCTTCACTTTCTCATTCTCAGCTAACAGATCCTCTTGCTGACCATTTGTATGAACTAGGTCACACTCTATGTTTCCAAGTCGTGTGTCGAGTTCCTGAATCTCTACATCCTTCCGCTCTATAGAAGCTTGACGCATCTCAGCCAACTCCTTCAGCTCCTCAACATTATCCTGTAATTCTATGTTTTGATTATACAGCGCATCATACATCTCAGCTGATATGGAGTTTGGTGGAAACTCCACAGGATCCTCTTCCTCATCTTCCTCCTCTATCTCCTCCTCAGGATCAGACACAGGCTCATCCTCCTGTTCTTCCTCAGCAACCAACAGAGAAGGCTCCCTCTGAATTAACTGTTCTCGCACAACGTGGACATCTCGGGGTTCCTCATCTCTAGGTATCTGAGGTATCATTTCCTTAGCTGGACTGAATACTCCAACATTAGACATCCTGACAACAAAATAACTTATTTATTATGTAATACTCTTCGATACGCGCAAGCAAATAAGTTAATAATGTGACAACCCCAAAACAAGTCCATTCCATCCAACCTATTCTGAGTCGTCAAATACATGGTACAAAAAATAATTACAACTTTATTACAACAATTGTCGTGCAAAATACAACAACACATATGCTGTGAGTTTGGATACAAATATATACCAACTGTGACTCTTATCCCAACCTTGGATAGCACGTCACAATGACACTTTACATAAATGTATAGTCAAAAACTGTTTTAGAAATTTAAATACTTGGGAAGTGCTCAAGGAAACCTTCGTACATGGGAGGTCATGCGTCTAGGTTATGATAGATATCATATGGTCACAGAATTATCCTTGGTTGACCCAATATACCCCAAAGAAAAATGAGAAGATTACTATCATATTCTTTCCAATGGTGAGTCTTCTCTTGACTTATCATTATCTCCACTATCTCTAATTGAGAATTATACTTCAAACAAACACCAAGATTATATAGGTAGTGCTTGTAAATATACTCAGCAAGTGGATGAGCACAATACTGTCTTATGATGACACGAGGTTGTATGTCATTAGACATCTTGTATGATAGTGGCAAAACACCCTTCTAACGTTGGGTTCGCCTCACCCTATTTTCTTCACCAAATATAACTACTAAATGATGACCACTATTCTATTCCCTTGTTACCCCCGCTCGACCCAGCTACACTCTTATTACCTGAAAGGAATTGTAAAGCAAAGGGGTGAGTACAACTAGCTCAGTAAAGAATATCATGACTAAAGATAAATAAATTATTAATAGTCTTCATCAATAATAAATCAGAGATTTAGAACATATGGTAGATGATAAAAAATTTCAACCATAGTTGCAGCAGAACGTGCAATCCATTAGAAGAGTCAAATAGACCATAAAGTCTATTATCTTCTCCATGTTAAAATTCCACCAACAATGTTTTATCCCTGTAACATCACTCAACAGTTCCTTTCCACAATCATATGAATAACTCATAATCCTAATTGTGATTCTAAGTTTTTCTTCGCACCCAGGACGAAGAATATTTTCATCACATGTCTTTACCTGAAACATCAAAGATCATGGGTATACCAAATCACAGTTCCTGTTTATAATCATGCTAACAATTTCATCTTTGCACTACGGCCAAAGATATTCATCAACAGACCATATTTACACTACAGGCGAAAGATATTCATCAACAATTCATCTTTGCACTACGGGCCAAAGATATTCCTCAACAGTTCATATTTGCACTACAGGCCAAATATATTCATATCTCAAATATATAATCATTTCAGAATTTATATAAACAATAATTATAACCATGTTAATCAATTCATCTTTACACTTAAGCTAAAGATATTCAATTATAAATTCAATGGTCATGATCATACCAGTTAACAATTCATCTTTGCACTACATGCCAAAGATATTCCTCAGTCACGATCATACCAATATTTTACCCATCTTTACACTCAAGTGAAAGAGAAATTCAACATCAGGGTTATAAAAATGTTATATATGATAATAAAAACAATATGATCAACAACTGCATTTATTTTCGAGAGCAACAATCATAAATCAACGATAATTTGGTCAGAAAAAGAAACTAAATTTTATCGTGAATAGTAACTCGTGAATAGTAACTCGTGAATAGTAACTCATGACTAGTAACTCGTGAATAGTAACTCATGAATAGTAACTCGTATTCGTACATTGTACCGTATACGTAAATAATGTCATATACGTAAATAGTGTCATATACGTGAATAGTGCCGTATACGTGAATAGTAACCCCGACTCAAAAAGTTCTAAATTTGATAAAAAGTTTATGCCAACATTTCGGTATAATGATATTAAAGAAAATATCATTTTAAGAAGAATATAACACCCCTTACTATCCCTTACAACCCCTTACTATCCCTTACAATCCATTACTATCCCTTACAATCCATTACCTCAAAAGAGCAGCACTTCTGACTAGATATCGGATATGACGCTGAAGGAAACTTGCACTGATGAATAGCAACTCACCAAGTATCTAAATACTCACAAAATACACTCGATAATATAGAGAGAAAAAGAGAGAAAACTTATGAATTCTGGTGTAATTTTCAATTCTAACTTAGCCCTCTATTTATAGGAAAGTGTTAGCACGTCGAAGCAGACTTAACCTACAACCTGATAGCTTTACCTGCTACTATTCTCACCCACCACATTTGAATAAAAATCTCAGCACATTTCTTCACCAACCAAGAGTGGGGCCCACCAATTCTAGAATTTTTCACCAAAATCATTAACTCTGAAAATTCAACAATTTCTGAACCAGTCATCCCGTAAAATTCATACCAAATCATACGTTCATTTTTAACGGTTCAAAATTTGTGGACATATACTCAACTTATATATGTATAACATATCTAAAAATCATAACGATCCAACGGTCGGATTAAAAATTATAACCTCCGCAATATATCTCAAAAATCCTAATTTGATTTCCAATACCTCCGTTCCGACAAAAATACAGATAAAACACCTCAACATTAACTCCTTCATTTTTAACCACAAAAATATATCCCTCATTTATATCCACATAAAATAAATATTTCCTTATCATATGAATCAATAATTAATTATTCACAAATAATATTACAGAATCACATTTATGACAACCAGGCCGTTCCCAGGAAAGAGGAGGCTTTCCAATAAGGATTTTTCCTTACTAGCGCGCAATTAGATGACCAAACCTCTCCTTAGACAGAACTTTCTAGACATTGCCAATAATGCTATCTAATAATATTATTTAAATAATATGAATTATTGATCTGATAATAAAAAATACTGTGCAGCAACAATTATTGAAACAACAATAATATAAAATATCAACACAGCAATTATTGAATCAATAAAATAAAATATTGAACAGTAACTACTGTAACAATTATTGAGTAGTGCCTTCGTACGTAAGAATCAATAATTGAAAAAAAAATAATGTGCAATACCGTGTGCTACTGTGCAACTACGCGTATTACTGTATTTTAACCACCGGGTATTTCAACAATGTTAACGGTAACAAATACGCCGTTAATTATAAAAACTCAATTTTTGTCGTTATCTTCATCCGACCGTTTTTCGTTATGGGGCCCACAAATAGCTGCGCCGTCGTACGAATATTCCCCGACAGAAAGAATATTCCACGACCAACGAATATTCCCCGACAACAATGATTATTTTATAACCACTTGTTTATTTTGAAAAATTTTCACATTTCACCCATAACTTTAACTTTTTATCAATTTAACCATTTACTGAATTGTAATTATAAGAAAAATTGAATACTTTTATTTCATAAAATTCAGGGTCTTACAAATAACACATAGCACATAATGTCTTTTATTGTTTATCTTTTAATGAATTTCCTACATTCATTTCTTAGAACTCGATAAGAGTTTGACACCACTATATTTTATGTCTCCTTAAAGGTTACTTCCTAAGGTTCCCCACCTAAGGTTCATAACCTAAAGCTTTGATACCAACCTGTGACACCCCCAAATTCAGGTACTTCATTCTCACATGATTTTGTGCTCACTAACCAAAAATAATTATATCTAACTACCCATAAAAAAGGAAAAAGACATAACTTAAATAACTTAAACAATAATCTTCCCATTAAACGGTTACATCCACTTAAAAATATTTTCAGGTAATCTAACCTTAATTATTACATAAGTCTGCGAAATATATCACAAAATAACATAAGTCTTATAACATAATTACAGTTAAGTAAATAAGTCTTCATCACTTGAACATCTTGCCCTTTCTTTTGCTAGAATATGACTCATCGATTTTCTCAACTTTAACTGCAGTGTTAATTGCAAGAGTGAGCAAACAATTGCTCACTAATATAAAGAATAATAATAATAATAACATGAGATAAAACAATGGTTACTGAATAATAGGGATCTCGTTCTGCGAATCAAGAATAGAGAATAGTTCAAGATTTATATCTGAGGGTCTAAAGACCACGAACTATGTCCCTGGTAATTAGGTACTATTACCTCAACCTTAACAGTCATTTAGACTATACAGACCCTTCCTTACGTACTTAGGGGGATCAGCCCTTTGTACCATGTATTGTGCACAAACATCTAAACACTAACGCATACAAAGTCCCCTATATTAGGGTTGTTCATCTCAGTTTGATTTTAGAATTTTCGCATTAATGAAGGTTTAGTTTGGAACTAGCTTATCAGTGGTTCTAGAATTTTAGAACGCTATTCAATTATAGATTAGTCCAATCAATAAGAGTTTGCTTGCTATTTGAAAGTTCAACACAATAGTATAGGATTGAACAATGATATTTAAGTCAAGGATTTGATAATAACAATGTACAATTGATTATACATAGTACATAGGCAAAGTACTATATCCAAAAGAGTTAGGATTGTAAAACTTGATCAATGTAAAGAATTAAAATACAAAAGCTTGTATTAACGTAAACACGATGGAATCAATAAGCTTGCTTAACTATAATATAATATTTAGAAACTTGCATAATAATGAATTAGAAAACTTGCTTGACAAAAAAGGATAAACATAATATGAAACTTAAATTCATTACAAAGAGAATGAAGTTAGGGAACTTACCTCGTGTGTAAGCTACACAAGTACAATAAACGTTCACCAATTATCCTACATATACCATTAGGATCAAAATACCAATTAGTAGTTATATTAATAGTAACTTCATTATCGTATTCATTCACTTAACACAAAATTGAATTCTCAATTAAATTATAGTATCCAACATGGTGGTTATAGAACAACACCAATTCTAATGACATCACATTCTAAACCCTCACAACTTATTAACTCGTAACTTTTGGTTTCAACGTTATGAATACAATATGTTATTATGTCTTATAACATGTTTTAGGTCCTTTTATAATCATCAAAATATATTAAGTTAACATCTCCAAGCTATGATGTTAGCATCTCAATACTGGGTCTGACTAACTACTGGCGCGGCCGCGCCATGGTTACCTTAGAGTCTGGTGCTACCGGGCCCAAAGGCAGCGCGCTCGCGCTCGGTACCAGAAATAGTTTTGTAGAACACGAAATCAAACTTTGTTCTAGGCCAAAAATTCCCTTTTTCCCAATTCTACAACAATTCATCAAAACCCAAAAACCACATATGTAAGACCCCAACTTTTTATAAATAAAATCAAATTTCCTCTAATTATTATTGTGAATAATAAGGTGTTAATTTGATATAATATTTTGGTTATGGGTGAAATGTGCAAATTTTGCAAAATAAGTAAGTTGTTATAAAATATTCATTGTTGTCGGAGAATATTCGTTTGGTCGTGGAATATTCTGGCTGTCGGGGAATATTTGTACGATGGCGCCGCCATTTGTAGGCCCCATAACGAAAAACGGTCGGATGAAGATAACGACAAGTTTGAGTTTTTATAAATAACGGCGTAGTTGTTACCGTTAATATTGTTAGAATACCCGGTGGTTAAAATACATTAATACTTGTGGTTGCATAGTAGCACACGGTATTGCACAGTATTTTTGAATTATTAATTCTTACGTAAGAAGGCACTACTCAATAATTGTTACAATAATTACTGTTTAATATTTTATTTTATTAATTCAATAATTGCTACGTTGATATTTTATATTATTGTTGTTTCAATAATTATCACTGCACAGTATCTCCATTATCAGATCAATAATTAATATTATTTGAATAATATTGTTAGATAGCATTATTGACAATATCTAAGGAATTTTTATCTAGGAAAGGGGTTTGGTCACCTAATTGCGCGTCAATAAAGAAAAATCCTTATCGGAAAGCCCCCTCTTTCCTGGGAATGACCTGGTTATCATAATTATGATTCTTTAATATTATTTATGAATAATTAATTATTAATTTATATGATAAGAAAATATTTATTCTATGTGGATGGATAGGAAAATATTTATTTTGTGTGGATATAAATTATAGAATTAATGCTGAGGTGTTTTATCAGTATTTTGTCTGTATGGAGGTATTAAAAATCATCCGTATGTAGATTTTGGACATTTTCTATTTGGAATTTGGGAAAACTTAAATCTACAAAGTTGTAGAGAATTTAATTTTCTATGGAATGGACATAAAATTCGTATTTTTCTAATAAAAGGGCTATTTATTATGAATTATTGAAAGTTCGGATATAAATGATTTTATTAAAAATATGGGTGGGCTCCACTTTTGTATTTTGTGGAAAAAAATTTGAATTCAAGTGTGGTGTGCTGCAACGTGGGAATTATTTTTCCAAAATGGCATGTCATCCCTTCATTTTGTCAACTATGGCGTTCTAGCCTTTTTCCTATAAATAGGGTGCTTAGTTAGAATTAAAAATCACACCAGAAATAAATTTTCTCTCTCTATATATTATCGAGCGTATTTTGTGAGTATTTAGATACTTTGAGAGTTGCTATTCAGTGCAAGTTTCCTTCAACACTATATCCGATATTACAATCAGAAGTAATGTTCTTTTGAGGTAAGGGATGTTATTTTCTTCGTAAATGATATTATTTTCTTCAATATCATTATGCCGAAATACTGATATAAATTTTATTGTGAAATTTCTACCTTTTTGTGTCAGGATTACTATTCACGTATATGGCACTATTCACGTATACGGCGCTATTCACGAATACGGCACTATTCACAGAAAAATAAAATTTTCTCTTCTTTGTCCAAGATGTCTATTATTGTTACTATCTTTGATTGTATCCATGTTTTGATTTTCTTTCTTGAATTTTACTCCACTATGGTTTATTTTGGAGTATTTTTGAACTTGGATAAACTAAAGTACGAATCCCTAATCTTTGATCTTTTATCTCACTGGATTCGTTTTTTAAAAATATTTTTCATCATTCTCAGTCCTAAATGATGATATTACTGAATATCTTTGGCCTGTAGTGCAAAGATGAATGATTAACTGATGAATATCATTGGCCCGTAGTGCAAAGATGAACAGGTGTTGAGATGAACATAACCAACTAGTGATACAAATGAATATCTTTGGCCTATAGTGCAAAGATGAATATTTGATGCAAGATGTATATTGATTGATGTTACAGGGATAAAATATTGATGGACTTTTAAATTCATAGATGATAGTAGATTTCATTCTCTACTTAACTCTTCTAATGAATTGTTATTTTCGCTGCGAATATTGATCTAAAACTGGTTGTCCATTACATTTTATCTGATTTATTGAAGGCTAACGATAAATTGTTGTTCATTATCTTAGTCATAATATTCTTTATTGGGCTAGTGGAGCTCACCCTTTTCCTTTTTGTTCTATTTTTCTTTTTAGGAGGTGAGAATTTAGCAAGAACTAGACGGGGTATGGAGTGATGATTCTAGAAAGTTGTTTTAGCAGTCCTTACTATTTTTATAAAATAGTGTATCAATAATTATAATGTGGACTTCTTTTGAGTTTGAATACTGTCTATTAGACAATATTTATATTTAAACTCACAATATATGTGTTGTCGTATTTTGCACGATAATTGTATAAATGAAGTTGTATTTATTTCTGTACCATGTATTTGTTGACTCAGAATGGGTGATGTATACATATTTTAGGGGCGTCATAGTTGGTATCAGAGCTTAGAGATATGGTCTCTGGCGGAGATCGGAGAATAGAACTAGGAGGGGAGAGACAAGTAAATCTTTCGCTAGTGTGTCCTACCTAAGCTTATTTGGTATTTTATTGGTCGGTCATAATATAAGGATATTATGTAGCATGTTAATTTCTTTAATTAACCCTTGTTTTATGGCAGTATTTAAGAATGGCAGCTGCAAATATTAACAATGGAGCGAATGAGACCGTGGAGACACCTTTAATCACCAACTAGGGGAACGTGCAACAGGAAGGCAGTATTCCTCCTGTAAACAACACTACCGAACAAACGATGAATGATGGAATGTTTAGAAGCTTTTTGCAGTTCATGAAAAATCAGACGAGAGAGACACGCGTACAAAATACGAGTGGAAATGATAGGAATGTGTGGCTTGTCACAGCTAAGCAGTTCAAAGAGTTGGGACCACCAGAATTTGTGGAAAAGCCGGATCTGATTAAAGCGGAAACGTGGGTCAAGCAAATTACCAAGATATTCGATGTCTTGGGATGTACGGAGGAACATAAGGTTCCATTCGCCACCTTTATGTTCTGTGGTGAGGCAGATTACTGGTGAGAATCTGTGAAGCGTACCCAGCCTACCGCACTCAACATGTCTTGGAAAACGTTTCAGAAACTGTTCAATGACAAATACTTTCCTGAAAGTATTCGTCATATAAAAGAGGTAGAGTTTATCAGACTAGAATAAAACAACATGACTGTGTCTCAGTACGAGGCTAAGTTTGCAGAGTTATCTAGGTTTGCACCTCATTTGGTAGAGAATGAGGAACGAATGACGCAGATGTTTCTGAGAGGTCTAAAACCCGAGATTCGGCAATATCTTATCTCTCATAAATTTTTTTTATATTCAGATGTTGTAAACAGGGCTCAATTATTAGAGCGAGATAATGAGTATGTTCAACCGAGGAACCATAACTAGGGTCATATCGGTGGTAGCAGTCATCGGAGCAATGACAACCAGCGGGGAGGAAAATATTTGGACAAAAGCGATAACCACTATGGTGGTAATTTCAAAAAGAGAAAGTACAACAATGATAACGTGAAGACACATCAAAAAGAGTCGGGAGGAGATTTCAAAAAGAGAAAGTACAACAATGATAACGTGAAGACATCAACACCAACATCTATTGTTTCCAGGGGAGGAGAACAATCACCGGTCGTTTGTTATAAATGATAGAAAGAGGGACACATCAACCCAAACTTCTCATAAAAATCCAAGGTGTGTTATAACTGTGGAAAGGAAGGTCATATAGCTAGAGATTGTCTTGTTACGAAACCAAGTTCAATGGGGATGGTGAGTCCAAAGGCTGTCCAGGACAAGTCAAAGTCGGTGATTCCTGGAAGAGCGTTTATCGTGACTGCCCAAAACGCGAGGAACCTGAACGCGGTGATCACGGGTAAGCTAATCATAAACTCTTGCGAAGTTTATACCTTATTAGATACCGGTTCTACCCATTCTTTTATCTCTCCTGCTTGTGCTCAACATTTGAGCTTGACTCCGAAAAAATTAGACTTAGACTTATCTGTTGAGACTCCGTTAGGAGAAACTTTCATTACATCTACTGTTTATAAATCTTGTTTGATTCAAGTTGGAACCATCACATTACCTGCCGATCTTATTTTGTTAAAAATACTTACATGTGATGTGATTTTAAGGATTGATTGGTTAACCACTCAGCATGCTAAAATTGATTATTTTCGTAAGGTTGTTAGTTTATATATTCCTAACCAACCTGTTATGCAAATTCAAGCAACCAAATCACTAAAGTCAATCACTGTCATATCAAGCCATAAAGCTATTCGTTTATTGAAAAACAGATGTCAAGCTTTTTTAGCCCATGTCACAGACTTGAAAAAAAACATGTCAGATTTGAATAATACTTCTGTTGTTAGTGAATTTCCTGACATATTTTCTAAAGAACTTCCCGGTCTACCCCCAGAACGTGAGGTTGAATTCTTTATTGACCTTGAACTTGGTACAAAGCCCATTTTTAAAATCCCATATCGAATGGCTCCTATTGAACTTCAGGAGTTAAAGGTCCAACTACAGCAGTTGTTGGATATCGGTTTCATTTGTCCTAGTACATCTCCTTGGGGTGCTGCTGTGTTATTCATAAAGAAGAAAGATGGGAGTATGTGACTTTGTATTAACTACCGAGAATTGAATCATGTCACCATCAAGAATAGGTATCCACTACCTCGCATTGATGACTTGTTCGTCCAGTTGCAAGGAGCACAATTCTTTTCAAAGATCGATCTTCATTCTAGATATCATCAACTGAAGATTAAAACTGAGGATATTCTAAAGACTGCCTTCAGAACTTGGTACGGGCATTATGAATTCTTAGTCATGTCTTTTAGATTGACTAATGCTCCTGCTGCTTTCATGGATATGATGAACCGAGTGTTCAAGGAATATTTGGATCAATTCATTGTTGTCTTTATTGATGATATCCTCATCTATTTCAAAAGCCATGAAGATCATGACAACCATTTGAAGCTGGTACTTCAAAGGCTTCGTGACAACAAGCTATATACCAAGCTGAAGAAATATGAGTTCTGGCTTGAGGAAGTAGCATTCCTTGGGCACGTGGTGTCAAAACATGGAGTATCTGTTGACCCGGCGAAGATTAAAGCAATACAAAGTTGGGAGCAACCGAAGTCGATGACCGAAGTACATAGCTTTTTGGGCTTAGTTGGTTATTATCGAAGATTTGTGGAAGGATTTTCTAGAATCGCTACTCTGTTAACTCAGCTGACTCAGAAAGATACAAAATTCGTATAGAGCGAGGAATGCGAGAAGAGTTTCCAAGTGCTCAAGAGGAGACTCATTTCGGCACCTGTTCTGACAATATCATATGGTTCAGATGAATTTATTATCTATAGCGATGCTTCAGGCAAAGGGTTAGGATGTGTTCTCGTGCAACATAGGAAAGTCATAGCCTATGACTCGCGACAACTCAAAGAATATGAGAGAAATTATCCTACTCATGATCTAGAGTTGGCAACAGTCATTTTCGCATTGAAGATCTGGAGACACTACCTATATGGGGAGAAAGTGGAGATTTATATGGATCATAAAAGCCTCAAATATTTCTTTACCCAAAAGGAACTCAATATGCGGCAACGACGTTAGCTTGAGTTATTGAAAGATTACAACCATACCATCCTGGAAAATCAAACGTGGTAGCTAAAAAAGAATATTTGTGGGATATATATATTGCAAAAAGAAAAAATAAATGAAAAAATAAAAAGAAAAAAAAATAGAAAATCCAGAAAAAAAATGAATAAACACCGTGGCATGCTTGTCTAGTTTTGTGGCCTTTGTTACTTGAGTAAGTAAGCCCGAGGGGATTGTCTTTACACCTAGCGCCCTAAGGTCTTAATGGCTTGGGAGTCGTTGGTCGAAATCTCGTTAAGGTAGCACTGAAAAGCCTAAGGGAATAAGACATTGCACAGTCATGAGAAAAAAAATGAATAAAACACGAGAAAGAGCAAAAATACCCTCGTGATTGAATAAGAGTATAAATAAATCCTGTATTTACCTTAAGACTTGGTAATTGCTTAGTTTTAACCGGAGTTGTCATGTTCATAAAAGTAATTGAATTGGAACTGAAATTTTCCTTTTAAGAAGTTTGTTATGTGATTATCTTGAACTGTGGTTGGTTAGAATGGTTAACAAGCACACACACACAACATGGGTGATGATAGGTTTGGATTGACTAATTGGTTAGAGTTATGGATTTTGACTTGATTGGATATATTATTTGAGTACCAATGGTATCTTTGAGGCATGTTGCTATATATCATACTGATTTATTACTGGGTTCGTATGTATATTAGGAAGTAGATCATGTATATGCATTCATGTAGTTGAGTTTGTTTGTTTATTTTTAGTTCTTTTGTGTTTTTGCTTGAGGACAAGCAAAGATTTAAGTTTGGGGGTATTTAATGAGTGAGTTTTATACTCATAATTGAGTACGTTTGAACTTAATATTTTGAATGTTTCTAAGTGTTTATGTCTATTCATGCATGTTTTATGTTGCTTTGTAGGAATTGGGACAAAAGTTATTTGGATCGACGTTTGGGGTGGCTAGATGCGCGTTTTCGGCTTGCCATTTACACAGTAGTCACTTCAGAGTCAATTTGAGTATTTCTTTGGACCTTATTTCGCAAAACTTAAAGAATGAAAGTTGTAGATCTACTTCTCCTCTTTTCGGAACATCTTGAATCATCAAAATCGGAGTCTGAAAGAAGAAGTTATGGCCATTTTCCCAAAGGACGTAGGAATAGAAAATTTCCAGAAAATGTTCCAGCGCCGGGGCGCCCATTCATAGTTCATTTCCAGCGTCGGGGCACTAGGGGGCAGAATCCCAGCGCCGGGGCGCTGGGGAAGAGTTTGGTCAGGCTTGGACGCGTTTTGGGACGAATTTTGACACCTTTTTGACTCCAAATTGGATTGGGTTTGTTCCTAAGCTAAAAATTGGACTTGTAACCTATAAATACATGATGTAAGGCATAAAATAAAGGGGGATTACATAGCTTAGCTTAGATAAAACACTCTATTAGATTAGAATATAAACCCTAGTTCTTAATTAGCCATTGGAGATTGAAGCAACTTGGAGAACATTGAAGATCAAGAGCTAGAGCAAGAGGGGAGCATCAGATTTGCTGACAACAGATTCTATTCTCTTTTCTCATCATACTTTTATCTTTTAATGTCTATTCAGTTGTGGATTCTTGGTTTTAATTCATTAATTATGAACTAACTCTTTCACTAAGATTTCAATTGAACCTTTTATGTCTATGAATTAATTGTTTGATTTATTCCAATTATTTATGTCAAGTTGAATTGTTTATCTTGTCTTGCGCTTATTGATTAATTATCTGATCAGTAATTACCTTGTTACTCTAGAAGGAAATGGAAGAGGAATTATAGGGTTAGAACTGGGCATGATAACATGAGACTCAGTTATTTGCATGATGAATAATTAGGTTTGTGAATTGAATGGAAATATATGTTCACCGAATGTAACATATAAGGAATTGGAATTGAAGGAGTTTAATTCAATTATTTTGCATAGGAATATAGCAAGATTAATCTGGATTAAATAGAAGTCAATTGATCACTGAAAAAGGACTTTTGGCATTTGAGAATTCCTGTTAACAATTCAGTAGACATAATAATTGGGATAATTAGATAATTAATTTATAGTTCATAATTGGGAATATTGAAGTCTTAATCTTTATTTATTTGAATTAATTTTAGAGTAATCTAGTTTTAATTGATTAATTTAGTTTTCTTAATTAGAAAAATCACAATTTATGGTTGTTTAAATAAAATTGATTTGGTTAAGAGTTAGTACTTGGTAATTTTTATTAAATAATTCCTCGTGGGAACGATACTTTTCTTATCACTTTATTACTTGTTGACCGTGTATACTTGCACGTATATTTTGATTGTGAAATCGATCAACAAGTTTTTGGTGCCGCTGTCGGGGAATTAATTTAATAATTATTTACCAATATTAATTTCAATCAAATTAGTCTTAATTTAAACATTTTTATTTTTATTTTTATTTTTAATTCTCTTCCTATATTTCTCTCTTTTCAGGTAACATGGATGACTTTGCGTATCAATGGCCATACACGAACATGACTCAACCAATGGAAATAGGGATTGATGGACTTGATACACTTTCAGCATTAGCAGCACAAGTGGCTGCAATGGCTAAGGAAATGGAAACATGGCGTCCACAATCCACACAGCAGGAAGCGATGGTTTGTGAATTATGTGTTGGGGGTCATGCTACGGATCAATGTGCCATAAATTCTGAATCAGCTCAGTTCGTAGGGAGCTATAATCGCTCAACTCAACCGTATCCGACTCAAAATGCATATAATCTAGGTTGGAGAAATCATCAGGGGTTTTCATGGAGTAACAATCAAGCTTCAACTCAAGCACCTAGACAACAAAACACATCCGGATTTCAAAATAAGACTCAACAACAACCAGAGAGGAAATCGAGTTGGGAAGAAGCCTTGGAAAAATTTATTAGAGCATCTGACAAAAGGAACAAGGAACAAGACAAAAAATTGAATCAAATAGAGCTGAATATGCAAAGCCAAGGTGTATTAATAAAGAATCAAGAAAATCAAGTGGGACAAATAGCACATGCACTGAATAACCGACCACTTGGAACACTACCGAGCGATATAGATAAAAACTCGGGCAGAGATGAGCATTGTAAAGCTGTAACTCTACGAAGTAGAAAGGATTTGCAAGAGACAACTAAAGATGTTGAAAGAGAGGAAACAACTGGGAACCAAGAAAATGAGATCAACGAAGATTCAACTATAAGATTTAACGAAGATGAGCCGATTTCATTAGTATCCCATGTGCCTCCTCCGCCAAAGTTCAAGAATCTGGGCAATTTTGAAAAACCATGCCCAATTGGCAGTTATGTCGTCGGCAAAGCTCTTTGTAACATAAGAGCTAGTATAGTTGTGGAATCATGATGGGATGAAAAGGAGAAGATAGAGGAAGACTCCATTATATTTATTAAGCTTCAATGCTCCAATATAATCATAGACATAATGGAGAAAACACCTAGTTGTTGGACGTTCTTAATAGGGAACCTATCTACAAAGAGCATGCTAGGTGACTTCAATTCAAGGGTTTTTTCGAATGGGAACCTCCCAAAAGAGACATTGCTACTGATGGATGGAGGGTTCCTCAATTTTCATAGGGAAATTGGATAGAGAATTGAAGAAGTCAGGCTGAGACTATAAAATAAGCGCTTATTGGGAGGCAACCCAAGTTTAATTTTTATTAGGTTTTATATTAGTAGTTTTAAATTTGTATTTATTTAGGATTTAATAAAATTGCTTCTATCATGGTTTACAGGTTATTCAAGTCTAATTCAAGTGTGTGCCCAATTTGTTCCATGTGCCTAGCCTATTCTCCAAACTTAGCGGACAAGGAGAAAGATTGTTATATTTTTAAGGAAGTCCTCTGCTTTAATTTTTTCTATTTTAGTCATTGAGGACAATGTCTAGTTTAAGTTTTGGGGCATTTTAGTGTCATATTGCATATAGTTATTTATCTTCATGGTAGTTCATTTTTTTTTGTGTTAGCACTGTCTTTTTTAGGTTGCATATAATACATGGTAGTTATTGGAATATTCATATATGTGTTGCATTAGTATGTGTTCATATAGTATAATTGCATATTTTTTTTTGCATGAATCTGTGTGATCGGTTGGTGTGGTCTTAGCTCGGCCTATGATAAGATTGGTTTTGCATCTTAACTTGAACAATGTTAATAATTGATGATGAGTTCTAATTTTAATCATGATGATAATCTGAGCATGTCTTAAACTTATGTAACCGGTTAGCATTTAACGTTTAACTATTTTAATCCACTTGGTTCAAGGGTTTCATAATTTGTTTCTGAGGAAAAATCTTGGTTAAAATTTAAGGAAATTAGTGAACTGGAGGTAAAGGTTGGAATGACGTAAAAGCTTGAGTTTGGGGGAATTTGTGGGATATATATATTGCAAAAAGAAAAAAAATAGAAAATCCAAAAAAAAAAGGAAAAAATGAATAAACACCGTGGCATGCTTGTCTAGTTTTGTGGCCTTTGTTACTTGAGTAAGTAAGCCCGAGGGGATTGTCTTTACACCTAGCGCCCTAAGGTCTTAATGGCTTGGGAGTCGTTGGTCGAAAGCTCGTTAAGGTAGCACTGAAAAGCCTAAGGGAATAAGGCATTGCACATCCATGAGAAAAAAAATGAATAAAACACTAGAAAGAGCAAAAATGCCCTCGTGATTGAATAAGAGTATAAATAAATCATGTATTTACCTTAAGCCTTGGTAATTACTTAGTTTTAACCGGAGTTGTCATATTCACAAAAGTAATTGAATTGGAACTGAAATTTTCCTTATAAGAAGTTTGTTATGTGATTATCTTGAACTGTGGTTGGTTAGAATGGTTAACAAGCACACACACACAACATGGGTGATGACAGGTTTGGATTGACTAATTGGTTAGAGTTATGGATTTTGACTTGATTGGATATATTGTTTGAATACCAATGGTATCTTTGAGGCCAGTTGCTATATATCATACTGATTTATTATTGGATTCGTATGTATATTAGGAAGTAGATCATGTATATGCATTCATGTGGTTGAGTTTGTTTGTTTATTTTTAATTCTTTTGTATTTTTGCTTGAGGACAAGCAAAGGTTTAAGTTTGTGGGTATTTGATGAGTGAGTTTTATACTCATAATTGAGTGCGTTTAAACTTAATTTTTTGGATGTTTTTAAGTGTTTATGTCTATTCATACATGTTTTATGTTGTTTTGTAGGAATTGGGACAAAAGTTACTTAGATCGACGTTTGGGGTGGCTAGATGCGCGTTTTCGGCTTGCCATTTACACAGCAGTTACTTCAAAGCCAATTTGAGTATTGCTCCAGACCTTATTTCACAAAACTCAAAGAATGAAAATTGTAGATCTACTTCTCCTCTTTCCGGAACATCTTGAATCATCAAAATCGGAGTTCAGACGAAGACGTTATGGCCATTTTCCCAAAGGACGTCGGAGTAGAAAATTTCCAGAAAATGTTCCAGCGCCGGGGAGCCCATTCGTAGTTCATTTCCAGCGCCGGGGCACTATGGGCAGAATCCCAGTGCCGAGGCGCTAGGGAAGAGTTTGGTCAGGCTTGGATGCGTTTTGGGGCGAATTTTGACACCTTTTTCACTTCAAATTGGATTGGGTTTGTTCCTAAGCTAAAAATTAGACTTGTAACCTATAAATACATGATGTAAGGCATAAAATAAAGGGGGATTACATAGCTTAGCTTAGATAAAACACTCTATTAGATTAGAAAATAAACCCTAGTTCTTAATTAGCTATTGGAGATTGAAGCAACTTGGAGAACACTGAAGATCAAGAGCAAGAGCAAGAGGGGAGCATCAGATTTGCTGACAACAGATTCTATTATCTTCTCTTATCATTCTTTTATCTTTTAATGTCTATTCAATTGTGGATTCTTGGTTTTAATTCATTAATTATGAACTAACTCTTTCATTAAGATTTCAATTGAACCTTTTATGTCTATGAATTAATTATTTGATTTATTCCAATTATTTATGTCAAGGTGAATTGTTTATCTTGTCTTGCGCTTATTGATTAATTATCTGATTAGTAATTACCTTGTTACTCTAAAAGGAATTAGAAGAGGAATTCTAGGGTTAGAACTAGGCATGATAACATGTGACTTAGTTATTTGTATGGTGAATAATTAGGTTTGTGAATTGAATGGAAATATATGTTCACCGCATGTAACACATAAGGAATTGGAATTGAAGGAGTTTAATTCAATTATTTTGCATAGGAATATAGCAAGATTAATATGGATTAAATAGAAGTCAATTGATCACTTGGAAAAGAACTTTTGACATTTGAGAATTCCTGTTAATAATTCAGTAAACATAATAATTGGGATAATTAGATAATTGATTTATAGTTCATAATTGGGGATATTGAAGTCTTAATCTTTATTTATTTGAATTAATTTTAGAGTAATCTAGTTTTAATTGATTAATTTAGTTTTCTTAATTAGAAAAATCACAATTTATGGTTGTTTAAATAAAATTAATTTGGTTAAGAGTTAGTACTTGGTAATTTTTATTAAATAATTCCTCGTGGGAACGATATTTTTCTTATCACTTTATTACTTGTTGACCGTGTATACTTGCACGTATATTTTGATTGTGAAATCGATCAACAAATACTTCTAGTCAACTCCAGACTTTGTGTTCCTAATGATTCTGACTTGAAGCATAGAATCATGATTGAGGCACACAACACACCGTTTGCAATCCATCTTAGGAGTACCAAAATGTATCATAATTTTCGACATACATTTTGATAGAGCAATATGAAGAGAGAGATCGCGGAGTTTATCTCAAGATGTTTAACTTGTCAACGTGTAAAGGCGGAGCATCAAGTGCCAAAGGGTCCATTGCAACCACTTGAGATTCCAAAATGGAAGTGCGAACACGTTACCATGGATTTCGTTACGGGCCTTCCCAAGGTTTCTCAAGGCATAGATGCGATTTGGGTCATTGTTAATAGATTAACCAAGTCTGCACAATTCTTGCCTATACATGAGACTTATTCCCTTGAACGTCTTGCTCGTATGTACGTGGATGAGATTATGAGATTGCATGATATGCCAGTATCCATAGTTTCGGATCGTGACCCAAGATTCACTTCACGATTTTAGGTTAGCTTGCAGAAAGCTATGGGCACGGATTTACGATTCAGTTCAGCATACCATCCTCAAACGGACAGACAATCAGAGAGGACTATTCAAACTCTTAAAGATCTATTAAGACTCTTTGTCCTAGATTTCAAAGGGAGTTAGGATAAGTATCTACCATTGGTAGAATTCTCCTACAACAACAGTTATCAAACAAGTATAAGCATGGCTCCATTCGAGGCATTGTATGGACGAAAGTGTCGCTCTCCAGTATGTTAGGACGAGGTGGGTGAAGCAACGTTGTTGGAACCAGAATTGGTACGCATAACTACAGAAAAGATCCAAATGATTCGACAATGTATACAAACGGCACAGGATCGACAAAAGAGTTAAGCGAATCTTCATCGAAAGGACGTGAAATTTAATATTGGGGATCATGTATTATTACGTATTGCTCCATGGAAGAGAGTTACAAGATTTGAAAAGAGAGGAAAGCTCAATCCAAGATTTGTTAGTCTATATGAGATTCTTGACTGAAATAGGAAATGTGGCCTATAGACTCGCATTACCTCCAAGCATGTCTTGTGTTCATAATATTTTTCACATATCTATGCTTCGTAAATATGTGAAAGACCTAAACCACATTATTGAGTTAGAACCAGACGAGTTAGCCAAAGATTTAACGTACGAGGAGGTACCTGTTAAGATCTTGGATAGGAAAGAGCATGTCCTACGCACCAAGGTTATACCACAAGTTAAGGTTCTGTGGATGAACCATGCTATTGAAAAAATGACCTGGGAGTTAGAATCAGAAATAAAAACGAGGTATGCTCACCTTTTCGAAACACCAGGTACGTACGTCAATTTTGAGGACGAAATTTTATAAGGAGGGGAGGTTATAAGACCCCAACATTTTATAAATAAAATCGAATTTTCTCTAATTATTATTATGAATAATAAGGCGTTAATTTGATATAATGCTTTGGTTATGGGTGAAATGTGCAAATTTTACAAAATAAGCAAGTGGATATCGGAGTTCTCCTGTTTTTCCACCATACCCTCCACCATCACCGCCTGCCGAAGCTGATCAGGAGGCGCCAGACGAGGAAGAAACCGAAGCCGATGCCGCTACTGAGTGAGCGATCTTTAGGGAAGCCCTCTTGTATTCAATTGCTTTATGTTTAGCAATGAGGGCATTACTCACTTCAAGTTTGGGGGTGTTTTAGCCTTTATCTGTCTATCTCATTGCTGCCATTTTAGGATTGCCAGACTTACTATCTTTATTATGTTTGTATTTATCAGTATTGTGATGTTGAATATTTTTATCTTTATGGATGCCATAAACTGCTTTTGGTTTTATCTAGCCATCTTTTTGGGGCTTATTCAGATTTATATGCTTGTGCCATGTAAATGGCCTTTTCACCCTATTTTGAGCTGCTATTTAGCAAGGGTGTTATATTTATCATTGCTAATTTTTTATTGTGGCTACGTCTAGCGCCAAAGGAGTATGTCTCTCGTATAGTTGTGTCAAACATGACATGTACAAGGGGTTTATTAGTTGATAAATTTAGACTGTTATTGATCTGTCCTTCTAGCAAGCACCGACCAACTGTGTTAACTAATTATTTTTCGAGTATAGTTTGTGTGTTTATTATGTTGAAAATTTGTTCACTCTTATAAACTTTCATTTGTGTAAGGTAATAAAAGATTTAGGTTTTTTTGCAGTGTTGGATCTTGGATTCTAGCTTGTTTTGAAAAAAAAATATTTGGGAATAAGATTAGAATAGAAGTGTTTATATCGAAAGTTTTGCGGTGGGTCGAGATGGAGCGTAAAACGCACTCGCCCATAAACGCAGGGCCGATATCGAGATGGAGCATAAAATGCACTCGCTGATTAATCTTCGTTCTTGTTGTGAAGTCTCAGTTGGCTTATGTTGATTATGTGGCCTTTACTGCTCGAGTTATTAGGTTCTTAGGGGTGTTCTACACCCAGTGCCCTAAAGTCGTCTGGCTTGGGAGTCACTGATCAAAAGCTCATTCATGGGTAGTTCTGTTTCCTAAGGTAATTAAGTATTGTTCGAGTCTGATTTTACTATCGGCATGCTAGAGCCTTTTGATCTTCTCCTGCATTTGCGCCTTATTCTTAATGCTTGTTGAATGTTTAAGTTGCGGAGTTTGCTTGGTTTTAACTTTCGACTGTGCAAACTTAGTTGAGCTATGATTAGTCAGGACGGTTGGTATTCACACACGGATTTAGAATGGATCGAATACAGTCTTATGCTTGAAATATAATGAACCCTTACTCATTCTCGTGTTTGACTTATTCTTTGGGAGTAGCTTAATTAGAGATTAGTAGCCACGATGCTAGTATAGATTGTTATATATATATATATATATATTCCTTTCGCATTTTTAGTGTCTACTGTTATTATTGTGTTAGATAGTTTGCTCGAGGACAAGCAAAGACTTAAGTTTGGGAGTATTTGATGAGTGGGAGTTAAACCCACGAATCGAATACTTTATGACTTAAATACTTGCCTGAATTCGTAGTTTTTATATAGTTTTATAGAAATATAGTGTTATTGGGTTTAATCGTGCATTGCAGAGCTTCACAGTGTTTTTGCAGCTTTAAAGGGGCAAAACAGTCATTTAGCTCATGTTCGCGCCGCGGCGCCATATCCAGGCTCAATGGTCTCACCGCAGCGCCATGGCCTGGCCCATGCTGACGTAATCCGTGCCGCGGCGCCATACATCCTCCTTTTGGCTCGCGCTGCAGCGCGAGCTCCATGTCCCAGTTCTTAATGTTGCACCGCAGCGCCACTCAATACTTGGTGTCCCGCGCTACGGCGCCACCTCCGGTTCCCAGGAAGACAAGGACTTTGTTTGACCTAGCAAAAAGGAGAAGCATGTGATAAGCAAGGGCGGCAACTCAGATATAGAGGGGAGATACCAGAAAATAGAGAGAGCGAGGAAGGAAGAAGCTTGAAGGAGGAAAGATCAATTGCTCTCCACATTTTCCGACTGTGCGCGTGAAGAGAATATTTGGCAGAAGATAACTTCTTTCTACAGGGGTTTTTCTTATTTCAAATATTCTATTTATTGTATTTGTCTGATAATGGATATTGCAGTAGAAATTTGTGTTAGTCCCATAGTTATGAACTAACTCCATTTTTAGGATTGCAATGTAACCTTTGAATAGCTTAACCGACTTTCTCTCTCGTTTTATATAATGAAGCATTTTGGAATGGGTTGTTGTATTTTGTTTTTATTGTCTGATTTCTTGATTAAGAAATTGGTACTGATAGTAATGGAAATTGACAAATGGATATTACTATTTGTCTTTAAATGCAGCAACACCTGTTATGACCTTGACATTTGAATATGGGGCTTAATGTGCCAATAGGATAGACATATCCTTATTTGCCTTGTGCGACCTTGTGAATGTGCTTAATGATCTCAACCCAGTTAGTTCCACCCATCGACATATGGTGTTCTAGCTTGTTAGTGATGTGCATTTGACCTTCGACAGAAGTTTATGCCTATTATTGTTCTAGGTCGACCATTCCTTGATTCGTTTGTATTGCGGAGAGTTAGAAGATTAGGCGAAGCATTAGGGGAGTTGTAATCCTATCTTACCTTCCTAGCACAACCAACGTCTCTTAGTTAGTTTTCTTATTAAAATAGCTTAACCAACCTTTACTTTCAATCGTTTAGATAAGTTTAGTAACGACTTTACCTTAGTATTTTTTCCGTTAAATCTTTTTCCTCGTGGGTTCGACACTCTACTTTCTTATATTACTTGTTAAGACCGCGTATACTTGCGCGTGTTTTGCGGTTGCGAAACCATCAACAAGTTTTTGGCGCCGTTGTCGGGGACTTATAATTAATTGTTTTACATTATTAAAACTAAGTCATTACGATCTTACTTTCAACTGAATTTTCTGTTTAATTTCTCTTTTCAGGTAGTCCTCATTGTTTATGCCACCTCGGAAGGGACGAAATATAATTCCTCTCGATCCCGAGGTTGAAAGAACATTCAGACGACTGCGGAGAGAAAAACCTGGGGACATACCTACTCCTATCATTATGGCTGAACCACTTCAAAAGTCCTTGAGGGAGCATGCTATGCCTGTTACAGACGATCTCCAGGCGAGCATTCTTAGGCCCACCATCCAAGATAATAATTTTGAGATCAAGTCGGGCACCATTCAAATGTGCACCAATATTCAGTTTGGGGGACAACCGAATGATGATCCTAATGATCACTTAATCAATTTTCTGGAGATCTGTGACACATTTAAATGCAACGGAGTGTCTGACGATGCCATCAGACTCCGGTTGTTTCCTTTTACCTTGAGGGATAAAACCAAGAGCTGGCTATATTCATTACCGTCAGGCTCCATTACCACATGAACTGACATGGCACAGAAATTTATGGCGAAGTTTTTTCCGCTAGCTAAAACAGCCAGGCTCAGGCATGAGATCACGTCCTTCATTCAGTTCGAATCTGAATCCTTATACGACTCGTGGGAGTGGTTTAAGGATCTTCTAAGGAAATGCCCGCACCATGGATTGCCCGAATGGTTACCCATCCAAACTTTTTACAATGGGTTGTCGGGATCAACTCGTTCGAGTATTGATGTCGCATCTGCAGGGGCCTTCATGGACAAACATCACACAACAGGATATGAGATGGTGGAGACCATGGCGGCCAATAATTACCAATGGCCAAATGATAGACAAGCCCCGAGAAGACCAGCAGGGGTTTATGAAGTTGACTCTGTCACAGCGTTAACGGCTCAGGTAGCAGCACTAACGAGAATGTTAGATAACCAGGAACCTTCAGCGGTTGAGAACGTGCAGAGTGTCGTAGTTCAATGTGAGTTATGCCAAGGGAGCCACCCTATGGATCTGTGTGCGATATGCCCTGAGTCAGTTCAATTTGTTTCCAACTACGGGCGGGAACAAAACACTAACTTTCCCACTCATTACCACCTGGGGTTAAGAAATCATCCAAACTTCTCATGGAGCAACAACAACAACAGTGCCAACCAACCACAACCTTCATCTACCAGGCCGAATTATGCTAACCCCCCTGGGTTTCCATCTCAGAATCAGTTCACCCCACAGCATCAGAACACTCAAAATCAATTCCACCAACAACCTCCTCAACAGGAGAGGAAGACAAGTTTAGAAGATCTCCTGTCAAGGTACATAGCCCAGAATGAAACTCGAAGTAACAATCAAGAGGCTTCCATTCGAAATCTTGAGGTACATATGGGACAATTGGCGAATGCTTTAAACAGTCGTCCACAAGTCACCTTGCCTAGTGACATTGATGTCAACCCGAAACGGGAAGGCAAGGAACAGTGTAAAGCAGTGACTCTTAGAAGTGGGAGAACTACTAAGGACCAAAGCGGAGAGAGTGCTCCTATGGAAGAATTATTAACTGAAAAGGATCCTCCAGTGGATGAAAATATTGAGACATTAGTGGATGAAGGAAGCATACAAGATAGCCCTGCAACACCACCTCCCCCTGTGATAATGGTAAATCAGCCTCTCCCTCAGTTTCCTTTCCCCCAGCGTTTGCAGAAACAGAAACTGGATAAGCAATTTTTCAAATTCTTGGAGGTGTTCAAAAGACTGCACATAAACATCCCATTTGTAGAGGCATTGGAGGGAATGCCCAGTTACGTCAAGTTCATGAAGGACATTCTATCCAAGAAACGTAAAATGGGGGACTATGAGACGGTGACACTGACAGAAGAGTGTAGTGCCATCCTTCAAAACAAGCTTCCTCCGAAGCTAAAAGATCCGGGAAGTTTTACAATCCCGTGCACCATTGGGGACCAGTTTATTGGGAAGGCTCTATGTGATTTAGGAGCTAGCATCAACTTGCTACCCCTCTCCATTTATAAAAAGCTGGGCCTAAATGAAGCCAAGCCGACAAGTGTCACCCTTTAATTGGCCAAAAATCTCTGACATACCCCAAGGGAATTGTGGAGGATGTGTTAGTGAAGGTGGACAAGTTCATATTTTTGACGGATTTCATAGTCCTTGATTTTGAGGAGGATAGGGAGGTCCTGATAATATTGGGCAGGCCATTCTTGGCAACTGGGAGGACCTTGATCGATGTTCAGAAAGGGGAGTTAACAATGAGGGTACAGAATCAAGAAGTGACGTTTAATGTTTTCAGATCAATGAAGTATCCTAATACCCCTGAGGATTTCTTCCAGATTAATACCATTGATAATTCAGTTAATGAGTTATTCTCATAAACTTGCATTAAGGACCCTTTGGCAGCCATTTTGACTGGGGCCAGCACTACGGATGAGCCCACACAGGTGGAATGTGCCAAGTGGCTTGATGAGACCCAAAGATCAAAGAGATTTCATCGACAGTTTGAGTCTTTAAATGATAATGAGGCATCCACTTCCAAGGCTCAGTCGTCGGTAGCCGAGCCTCCTGTCCTTGAGCTCAAACCTTTGCCAAATCACCTAAGGTATGCTTATTTAGGGAATTCATCTTCTTTACCTATGATAATTTCTGCTTCTCTAACAAAATGTCAGGAAGAAAAGTTGCTGCTTGTGCTCAAGAAATACAAAACTGCCCTGGGATGGTCTATTTCTGATATAAAAGGGATCAGCCTGAATCTATGCATGCACAAAATATTATTGGAGGAAGGTTCGAAGCCATCTATAGAGCATCAGAGGCGGCTAAATCCCATTATGAAAGAGGTCATCCGGAAAGAGATCATAAAGTTGCTCGATGCGGGCATTATCTACCCCATCTCCGATAGCCCTTGGGTTAGTCCAATCCAGTGTGTGCCCCAGAAAGGAGGGATGACAGTTGTGTCCAATGAGAACAACGAACTGATTCCCACAAGGACAGTGACCAAGTGGAGAGTGTGCATGGATTACAGGAAATTGAACAAATCAACGTGTAAGGATCATTTTCCCCTTCCATTCATTGATCAGATGCTTGACCGGTTCGCAGGGCACGAATACTATTGTTTACTTGATGGGTACTCGGGGTACAATCAGATTTCCATTGCTCCTGAAGATCAGGAGAAGACGACATTCACATGTCCTTGTGGAACCTTTGCTTTCTGAAAAATATCTTTCGGGCTATGTAATGCTCCCGCAACATTCCAGAGGTGTATGATGTCAATCTTCTCTGACATGGTTGAAAAGACCTTGGAGGTCTTCATGGACGACTTCTCAATTTTTGGGAGCTCATTTGACAACTGCTTGCAAAATTTAACTACCGTTCTCCACCGATGTGTCGAAACCAACCTGGTGCTAAATTGGGAGAAGTGTCACTTCATGGTTAAAGAGGGCATTATTTTGGGTCATCGGGTTTCAGTCGACGGAATTGAGGTTGATAAGGCAAAGATAGATGTGATCAATAACCTTCCACCGCCCACCTCAGTAAAAGGGGTAAGGAGTTTCCTCGGGCACACCGGATTCTACAGAAGGTTTATTCAGGACTTCTCGTGCATCACCAAACCATTGTGCACTCTTCTGGAAAAGGATCAGCCTTTTCAGTTCGATGCCGCCTGCCTAAGCGCTTTTGAGTTATTAAAGAAAAGGCTTGTCTCGGCACCTATTGTGGTAGCTCCAGACTGGGCCTACCCTTTTGAGCTGATGTGCGACGCCAGTGACTTTGCTATAGGGGCAGTGTTGGGCCAGAGAAGGGAGAAGGTCTTTCACACCATTTATTATGCCAGCAAGACATTGACTGATGCTCAGTTAAATTACACCACTACTAAGAAGGAGCTGCTGGCTGTGGTTTATGCTTTTGACAAGTTCCTTTCCTACCTCATTGGAACGAAGGTGATTGTATACACTGATCACTCGGCCATCAAGTATTTGATAGAAAAGAAGGATGCTAAGTCGAGATTGATAAGGTGGGTTCTGCTTCTTCAAGAGTTTGATTTGGAAATCTGAGATAAGAAAGGGACAGAAAATCAGGTTGCCGATCACTTGTCAAGATTGGAAAACACCACGCCTTCGAAAGACGCTGAAAAAGCCATAAATGACTTTTTCCCGGACGAGCAACTTTTTGTAGTCCATAGCAAGGTTCCACGGTATGCGGATTTTGCCAATTATGTTGCTTGTAAAGTTCTTCCCAATAATCTGAGTTATCAACAACGAAAGAAATTCCTCAACGATGCCAAGCAATATCTTTGGGATGATCCCTTCCTGTTCAAGCAGTGTTCCGATCAAATTCTGCGTAGATGTTTGCCTGAGGAGGAAGTTAAAGGTGTGATACATCATTGCCATTCTTCTAACTATGGCGGTCATTTTGGAGGCCAACGAACTGCTGCTAAGGTGCTTCAGTCGGGATTTTACTGGCCCACCCTCTTCAAGGATGCCCATACTTATGTTATGAACTGCGACAGATGTCAAAGGGTGGGCACCATATCAAGACGACATGAATTACCCCTACAAAATATCCTGGAAGTGGAGCTATTTGATGTTTGGGGCATCGACTACATGGGACCATTCCCGTCCTCCTTTAACAATCTTTACATCCTAGTGGCAGTGGATTATGTCTCAAAGTGGGTGGAAGTAGTGGCCTTGCCGACTAATGATTCTAAGGTGGTGCTTCAGTTCCTAAAGAAGAAGATTTTCACCCGTTTTGGCACACCTCGGGCCATAATTAGCGATGAAGGGTCGCACTTCTGCAATAAGTATTTTGAAGCCCTTCTAGCTAGGTATGGGGTAACTCATAAAATAGCCACTGCTTACCACCCTCAGACCAGCGGCCAAGCTGAAATTTCAAACCGAAAGGTGAAGCGAATCTTGGAAAAGATTGTTAACCCAACCCGTAAGGATTGGTCGAAGAAGCTGGATAATGCATTATGGGCCTACCGCACAGCTTATAAAACGCCCATCGGAATATCTCCAAACAGGCTAGTTTGTGGTAAAGCATGTCATCTCCCGGTCGAACTGGAGAACAACGCTTACTGGGCGATTCAAAAGCTTAACTTTGATCTTGAGGCAGCTGGCAAAAAGCGGCTGTTACAACTGAATGAAGCAGATGAGTTTCGTCTGCAGGCGTATGAAAACGCCAAGTTGTACAAGGAAAGGACCAAGAAATGGCATGACAAGAAGATCCTTGAGAGGCTTTTTGAACCGGGCTAGCAAGTTCTTTTGTTTAACTCCAGGCTAAAGTTGTTTCCTGGGAAGCTAAAGTCCCGATGGTCGGGCCCTTTCACTGTTGCCAAGGTTTATCCGCATGGAGCAATAGAGCTTAGGGACCCAAATTCTGACTCAACATTCAAGGTGAATGGGCAACGTGTAAAGCACTACTGGGGCGGCGAGGTTGACCATCAAAATACCTCCATTACACTTGGAGACCCGATCTAAGTCGGGATGATAGTCAAGCCGACGACTATAAAACAAGCGCTTGGTGGGGGTATAAATTTTATATGTTTTTTCACTCATTCTAGTTTACTTAGTGACTGTTCATTTTATTATATAACTTAGCTGATAGATTTTATGTTTTGTGTCTCTCATTTACGAGCAACATGTTTCGTATGATAATCTGCATATTATAATAGTGTTTACTGTGTTTTTAACAGTGTATGTTTGCTTGTGTAGTATAGTTGTTGTACTTGTTTTGGTATGTGCAGATAACAGATGGAAAAACTTAGAGTTCAGCACTCGCGCTGTGGCGCCGGCTCCTATATTGTCTTTCACGCCGCGGCGCCACAAGAAGCACCCGGCTACTGTTAACTCGCGCCGCAGCGCCGAGTAATGAACAAACATCTGCGCCGCGGCGCCACAAGAAGCACCCGGCTACTGTTAACTTGCGCCGCAGCGCAGAGTAATGAACAAACATCTGCGTCGCAGCGCCGATAGCGAGTTTTTGAATTCCAATTGCAGTTATAAGCAGGCTGTTCAGCTAAGACTTCTCATTTCTCCCATTTCTCTCAATAATCTCAGCTCTCTCTCTTGGCAGCCTAAAAGAATACGACCCATCAGCCGTATCACTCCCAACAAATCCGAGCAACCATCAATCGTGTCTCTTCTCAACCTACAAAATTAGACCATAGCATCGATTGTTTGTCAAAGGCATCCCCACTCAAGTGTAGGGGTTTAATTCTTAAGGTATTTTTGAGGGTTTTCATTCTATCAGAGATTTTGTTGGTTTAATTGCTTTTCTGTGTTCTTCTTCTTGTGTGATTTGGGGTGATTTCCACTGCTGGAAATCTGGTTAGAGTAACAACAAGCAAAGGGCTGTCCAATTATAGTTTGGAAAACGTACACAAGGTGTTTGCTTATTTGCCTCAAAGAGTAATCGAACTGTTTTGGCCTGTTTTCGCTGGATTTGTATTGGGGGTTTGTTTTGCATTGCTTCAGGGGTCATCTCTTCAAATTATTGGCACTGTTAAGGGCTATTTGTGGGAACCTCATTAACAAATTACATCATGGCACCCAAAAGGCAATGACTTAGCGTCGGTGGTTCTTCTTCATCTTCTGCGGCTCCACCACAGGCTTGGAACCCCGCCAAGTTTGTCAGTGAGGAAATTTTTAAGTGGTATAGAGACTCTTTCGGCAAGCGCAATTTGATTCCTGAGCGGGGCTTGCACCCGAATCGAAAAGATGGGGAACTCATGAATATGATCATCGAGCGAAAGTGGCTTAACTTCACCAAACCGCCAGTATCAGCCGTTGTCCTGATGGTTCGGGAATTCTATGCCAATGCCAGTCCTGAGGGTCCTGCTGTGGTTTAAGTTAGGGGAAGGTCCGTAGCATTTAACAGTATATCCATCAATGCACTATTCGGGGCACCAAACTACGCGGGAAATGATTATATGCAGCTAGGATTCCGTTGCTATGACCAGGAGGATGTCATCCGAAGGCTCTGCAAACCCGGGACGACCTGGAAGAAAAATGTTTATACCGGTGAAAAGATGAGCTTCCCGGCTGCTGCGCTCAGTCGCTATGGAAAGGTGTGGTACAGTTTCATTTGTGCCACCATGCTCCCGACTCGACACCTAAGCGATGTGACTAAAGAAAGGGCAATTCTGCTTTTCGCCATTGTCACGGGTTTGAATGTGGATATCGGAGTTCTCATCCATGACTCGATCATCAAGGCTATCAAGAGTACAGTCGTTGCGGGACTTCCCCATCCATCCGTGATCACGTTTTTGTGCAAGCAAGCCGAGGTACAGTGGGGTCCAGATGAGATAGCTTCGTCGCCCATGACTGTCATCGACCATCAAACGATCAAGCGCTTCACTGTTTGGGACGGGGCAGAATCTCATTTTAGGGGCGAAGGATACGGACCACCTACAGAGCCGCCTCCTTCAGCCGACCCAGAGCCAGAGACAGAGCCCTCTCAAGCACCTGAGGCAGGCCCAGCTAGTCAGGGTCTTTTAGCAGACATCATGGCATCCCTCACCCTCCTGCATCAGAAGCAGGACGCTGAGGCACAGAGGCAGCGGAGGCATATCGCAGCGGTGGATCAGAGGCAGGAGATAGCGATGCAGTACCAGGCTGAGCTGGTGAACACAATGCAAAGCATCTACACCGACTTTTGTGGCAAGGGCATTGAGTTCACGCCATACCAGTTTCCCGACCCTCCAATTTTTCCACCATACCCTCCACCATCACCGCCTACCGAAGCTGATTAGGACGCGCCAAATGAGGAAGAAGCCGAAGTCGATGCCGCTTGTAACGCCCCCAAAACAGGTCCATTCCATCCAACCTATTTTGAGTCGCCAACTACATGGTACAGATAACAACTATAACTTTATTACAACAATTGTCGTGCAAATACAACAACACATATGCTATGAGTTTGGGTACAAATATATACCAACTGTGACTCATGTCCCAACCTTGGATAGCACATCACAATGACACCTTACATAAAGATATAGTCAAAAATTATTTTAGAAATTAGAATCTTTGGGAAGTGCTCAAGGAAACCCTCGTACATGGGAGGCCATGCTTCTAGGTTATGATAGACATCATATGGCCACAGAATTATCCTTGGTTGACCCAATAGACCCCAAAGAAAAATGAGAAGATTACTATCATATTCTTCCCAATGGCGAGTCTTCTCTTGACATATCATTATCTCCACTGTCTCTAATTAGGAGTTATATTTCAGATAGACTCCAAGATCATATAGGTAGTGCTGGTAGATATACTCAGCAAGTGGATGACCACAACCTTGTCTTATGATGACACGAGGTTGTATGTCATTATACATCCTGTAAGATAGTGGCAAAACACCATTCCAAGTTAAATTCACCTCACCCTCAATATCTATAGACCACCGTTCTATTCCCTTGTTATCCCTCGCTCGACCCAGCTACACTTTTATTACCTGAAAGGAATTGTGAAGCAAAAGGGTGAGCACAACTAGCTCAGTAAAGAATATCTTGACTAAAGATAATTAAATTATCAATAGCCTCCATCAATAATAAATCAGAGATTTAGAACATATGGTAAATGATAAAAATTTCAACCATAGTTGCAGCGGAACGAGCAATCCATTAGAAGAGTCAAATAGACCATAAAGTCTATTATCTTCTCCATGTTAAAAGTCCACCAATAATGTTTTATCCCTATAACATCAATCAACAGTTCCTTTCCACAATCATATAATAATTCATAATCATAATTGTGATTCTAAATTTCACATCCAAGACGAAGATAATTTTCATCACCTGTCTTTACCTGAAACATCAAATATCATGGTTATACCAAATCACAGTTCCTGTTCATAATCATACTAATAAATTCATCTTTGCACCACGGGCCAAAGATATTCATCAACAATTCATCTTTACACTACATGCCAAAGATATTCAACAACAAGTCATCTTTGCACTACGGGCCAAAGATATTCATCAACAACTCATCTTTGCACTACAGGCCAAAGATATTCCTCAATAGTTCATATTTGCACTACAGGCCAAATATATTATTATCTCAAAGAAATAGATAATCATTTCAGAATTTATATAACCAATAATTATAACCATGTTGATCATTTCACCTTTGCACTTAAGCTAAAGATATTCAATTATAAATTTAATGGTCATGATCATACCAGTCACAATTCAACTTTTCACTACTGGACAAAGAGAACCCTAGTCATGATCATACCAATAATCTACCCATCTTTACACTCAAGTCAAAGAGAAATATCATCATTAGGGTTATAAAAATGTTATATATGATAAAAAAATAATATGATCAACATATAGTTTTAATCTCAAGAGTAATATTCATAAATCAACTATAATTTGGTTAGAAAAAGAAACTAATTTTATCATGAATAGTAACTCGTGAATAGTAACCCATGAATAGTAACTCATGAATAGTAACTCATGAATAGTAACTCGTGAATAGTAACTCATGAATAATAACTCGTAAATAGTAACTCATGAATAGTAACTCATGAATAGTAACTCGTGAATAGTAACTCATGAATAGTAACTCATGAATAGTAACCCCGACATGAAAAGTTCCAAATTTGATAAAAAGTTCAGATCAATACTTCGGCATAATGATATTGAAGAAAATAATATCATTTAAGAAGAAATAACATCCCTTACTATCCCTTACTAGCCCTTACCTCAAAAGAGCAGTACTTCTGACTGGAATAACGCTGAACGAACTTGCACCGTATAGCAACACTCAAAGTATCAAAATACTCACAAGAATACGCTCAATATATCGAGAGAGAAATAGAGAGAAAACTTCAGTTTCTGGTGTGATTTTCAATTCTAACCTAAGCACCCTATTTATAGGAAAATGCTTAGAACACCAAAGCAGAAAATTTAATATAATAATAATATATTTAACAAATTTTCCTTAGCCCACCTTGACCATCTAAATTCAGCCATAACACATGTTAATGATGTCCACAAAATACAAAAAAAACGTTTTTCTAAACAAAAATAATTAAAACATCCAAAAATCAATTATTTCGGAACTTCAGAACTTCAATAATTCATAATAAATAGCCCTTTTATCAGAAAATTCAAATCTTGCGAGTTTTTATAGGAAATTCAATTCTCTACAACTTTGTAGAAGAAAGTTTTTCCAAATTCTAAACATAAATTGACCGAAATCCATAAACGGACGATTTTACAGTCAATAATAAATTTTCGGTCAAGAATTGTGTCCACCAACACACAAAACATGTGTTAATCATTTAATGCCACAAAAATACTCTTCCTCCTCATATACTCATATATTCCACATTCATTGTAAAAATATCACCATCAATATATTATTAAAATAATATATTTAAATGAATTATTTTATCAGAGAAAGATAAAATATTAATTTTCAACAATTGTCACATTAAAAATTTTCTTTCCATCTATATCCACATAAAATCAATATTTTTCTCATCATATAAATCAATAATTAATTATACACAAATAATATTACAGAATCACAGTACTGGCAACCAGGCCGTTCCTAGGAAAGAGGGGGCTTTCCAATAAGGATCTCTCCTTACTGGCGCGCAATTAGATGACCAAACCTCTCCTTAGACAGAACTTTCTAGACATTGTCAATAATATTATCTAATAATATTATTCAGATAATATGAATTATTGCTCCGATAATAGAAAATACTGTGTAGTGATAATTATTAAAACAACAGTAATATAAAATATCAACGCAGCAATTATTGAATCAATAAAATAAAATACTGAACAGTAATTACTGTAACAATTATTGAGTAATGCCTTCTTACGTAAAAATCAATAATTGGTGCAATACCGTGTGCTATTGTGCAACAACGCGTATTACTGTGTTTTAACCACCGGATATTCCAACAGTATTTATAAACAACTTGTTTTTGTTGTTTTCTTCATCCAATCGCTTTCCGTTATGGGGCCCACACAAGATTGCGCCGTCGTACGAATATTCTCCGACAGTAAGAATATTCCACGACCAAGCGAATATTCCCCGACAACAATGAATATTTTATAACCACTTGCTTATTTTTGAAAAAAATTCATATATCACCCTTAACTTTAACTTTTTATCAATTTAACCATTAACTAAATAGAAAAATTGAATACTTTTATTTTATAAAATTCGGGGTCTTACACCGCTGCTGAGTGAGCGATCTTCAGGGAAGCCCTCTTGTATTCAATTACTTTATGTTTAGCAATGAGGGCATTGCTCACTTCAAGTTTGGGGGTGTTTTAGCCTTTATCTGTCTATCTCATTACTGCCATTTTAGGATTGCCAGACTTACTATCTTTATTATGTTTGTATTTATCAGTATTGTGATGTTGAATATTTTTATCTTTATGGATGCCATAAACTGCTTTTGGTTTTATCTAACCATCTTTTTGGGGCTTATTCAGATTTATATGCTTGTGCCATGTAAATGGCCTTTTCACCCTATTTTGAGCTGCTATTTAGCAAGGGTGTTATATTTATCATTGCTAATTTTTTATTGTGGCTATGTCTAGCGCCAAAGGAGTATGTCTCTCGTAGAGCTGTGTCAAACATAACATGTACAAGGGGTTTATTAGTTGATAAGTTTAGACTATTATTGATCCGTCCTTCTAGCAAGCACCGACCAACTGTGTTAACAAATTATTTTTCGAGTATAGTTTGGGTGTCTATTGTGTTGAAAATTTGTTCACTCTTATAAACTTTCATTTGTGCAAGGTAATAAAAGATTTAGGTTTTTTTGCAGTGTTGGATCTTGGATTCTAGCTTGTTTTGAAAAAAAAATATTTGGGAATAAGATTAGAATAGAAGTGTTTATATCGAAAGTTTTGAGGTGGGTCGAGATGGAGCGTAAAACGTGCTCGCCCATAAATGCAGGGCCGATATCGAGATGGAGCATAAAATGCACTCGCTGATTAATCTTCGTTCTTGTTGTGAAGTCTCAGTTGGCTTATGTTGATTACGTGGCCTTTACTGCTCGAGTTATTAGGTTCTTAGGGGTGTTCTACACCTAGTGCCCTAAAGTCGTCTGGCTTGGGAGTCACTAATCAAAAGCTCATTCATGGGTAGTTCTGATGCCTAAGGTATTTAAGTATTCTCCGAGTCTGATTTTACTGTCGGCATGCTAGAGCCTTTTGATCTTTTCCTGCATTTGCGCCTTGTTCTTAATGCTTGTTGAATGTTTAAGTTGCAGAGTTTGCTTGGTTTTAACTTTCGACTGTGCAAACTTAGTTGAGCTATGATTAGTCAGGACGGTTGGTATTCACACACGCACTTAGAATGGATCGAATACAGTCTTATGCTTGAAATATAATGAACCCTTACTCATTCTCGTGTTTGACTTATTCTTTGGGAGTAGCTTAATTAGAGATTCGTAGCCACGATGCTAGTATAGATTGTTATATATGTATTCCTTTCACATTTTTAGTGTCTACTGTTATTATTGTGTTAGATAGTTTGCTCGAGGACAAGCAAAGACTTCAGTTTGGGGGTATTTGATGAGTGGGAGTTAAACCCGCGAATCGGATACTTTATGACTTAAATACTTGCCTGAATTCGTAGTTTTTATATAGTTTTATAGAAATATAGTGTTATTGGGTTTAATCGTGCATTGCAGAGCTTCACAGTGTTTTTACAGCTTTAAAGGGGCAAAACAGTCATTTTGCTCTTGTTCGCGCCGCGGCGCCATCTCCAGGCTCAATGGTCGCGCCGCAGCGCCATGGCCTGGCCCATGCTGACGTAATCCACGCCGCGGCGCCATGCATCCTCCTTTGGCTCGCGGTGCAGCGCGAGCTCCGTGCCCCAATTCTTAATGTGGCGCCGCAGCGCCACTCAATACTTGGTGTCCCGCGCCGCGGCGCCAACTCCGGTTCCCAGGCAGACAAGGACTTTGTTTGACCTAGAAAAAAGGAGAAGCATGTGATAAGCAGGCGGCAACTCAAATATAGAGGGGAGATACCAGAAAATAGAGAGAGGGAGGAAGGAAGAAGCTTGAAGGAGGAAAGATCAATTGCTCTCCACATTTTCCGACTGTGCGCGTGAAGAGAATATTTGGCAGAAGATAACTTCTTTCTACAGGGGTTTTTCTTATTTCAAATATTCTATTTATTGTATTTGTCTGATAATGGATAGTGCAGTAGAACTTTGTGTTAGTCCCATAGTTATGAACTAACTCCATTTTTAGGATTGCAATGTAACCTTTGAATAGCTTAACCGACTTTCTCTCTCGTTTTATATAATGAAGCATTTTGGAATGGGTTGTTGTATTTTGCTTTTATTGTCTGATTTCTTGATAAAGAAATTGGTACTGATAGTAATGGAAATTGACAAATGGATATTACTGTTTGTCTTTAAATGCTGCAACACCTGTTATGACCTTGACATTTGACACCTGTTAACAACTGATATTACTGTTTGGCTTAATGTGCCAATAGGATAGACATATCCTTATTTTCCTTGTGAGACCTTGTGAATGTGCTTAATGACCTCAACCTAGTTAGTTCCACCCATAGACATATGGTGTTCTAGCTTGTTAGTGATGTGCATTTGACCTTCGATAGAAGTTTGTACCTATTATTGTTCTAGGTCGACCATTCCTTGATTCGTTTGTATTGCAAAGAGTTAGAAGATTAGGCGAAGCATTAGGGGAGTTGTAATCCTTTCTTACCTTCCTAGCACAACCAACGTCTCTTAGTTAGTTTTCTTATTAAAATAGCTTAACCAACCTTTACTTTCAATCGTTTAGATAAGTTTAGTAACGACTTTACCTTAGTATTTGTTTCCATTAAATCTTTGTCATCGTGGGTTCGACACTCTACTTTCTTATATTACTTGTTAAGACCGCGTATACTTGCGCATGTTTTGCGGTTGCGAAACCATCAACAACGACACTATTCACGACTACGACACTATTCATAGAAAAATAAAATTTTCTCTTCTTTGTCTAAGATGTCTAGTATGGTTACTATCTTTGATTGTATCTATGTTTTGATCTTCTTTCTTGAATTTTACTCTACTATGATTTATTTTGGAGTATTTTTGAACTTGGATAAACTAAAGTACGAATCCATAATATTTGATCTTTTATCTCACTGGATTCGTTTTTTAAAAATATTTTTCATCATTCTCAGTCCTAAATGATGATATTACTGGATATCTTTGACCTGTAGTGCAAAGATGAATGATTAACTGATGAATATCTTTGGCCCGTAGTGCAAAAGATGAACATGTGTTGAGATGAACATGACCAACTGGTGATACAAATGAATATCTTTGGCCTGTAGTGCAAAGATAAATATTTGATTCAAGATGTATATTGATTGATGTTACGGGAATAAAATATTGATGATGGACTTTTATATTCATATATGATAGTAGATTTCATTCTCTACTTAACTCTTCTAATGAATTATTATTTTCACTGCGAATATTGATCTAAAACTGGTTGTCCATTATATTTTATCTGATTTTTTGAAGGCTAACGATAAATTGTTGTTCATTATCTTAGTCATAATATTCTTTAATGGGCTAGTTGAGCGTTCTCTTTTCCTTTTTGTTCCATTTTTCTTCTCAGGAGGTGAGAATTTAGCAGGAACTAGCTGGGGTATGCAGTGATGATTCTAGAAAGTTGTTTTAGCAGTCCTCACTATTTTTATAAAATAGTGTATCAATAGTTGTAATGAGGACTCCTTTTGAGTTTGAATACTGTCTACTAGACAATATTTATATTTAAACTCACAGTATATGTGTTGTCGTATTTTGCACGACAATTGTATTAATGAAGTTGTATTTATTTATGTACCATATATTTGGCGACTCAGAATGGGTGATGTATACCTATTTTGGGGGCGTCACAACATAAGTTTACTAAAACAACTCTAGGCATAAACATAACACTTCTAATCACCAAAACACCCAAATTATAAGGATTTAACCCATGTTTTTGTTGTTTTCTCCATTTTTAACACATTTAGCGAATTCAATCCCAAATCCAGGTTTCTTAACCAATTACATCATTCCAACTACGTTATTTTCGTTTCTTGATACACTAACACAATCTACCACCAATTTACAGATTATATCAAGGATTGAACATGAAATTTTTGACTCAAACAAGTCATTTCATATATAGAACACTGTCACTTTAATTTTCTTCATAAAACCCAAATTTCACGTATTTGATTACTAACAATTGCTTATATATGATGATTATTAGATTATATATTCATATCACCAACAACAATCCAACAAAAACTCAATTACAGAGAATACATATTGAAAATCAAAACTAGAAATTAGGAATAGATTACCTTGAATCCTTTGAGGTTAACAAAGTTCTAGCAATCTTTTCCAGAAATTCCTCTTCCTTCTTCTTGACAAAACTACAGAGAATTCCCTCTTGTTCTCACTCTCACTCTCAACTTTCTCTGTGTTTCCTTCTTACGCTCTATGTTCTCTCTTAGCTTAGGATATAATACACAAATGAATAAACTGATATAGGCATAACCCACATACTTCAGTTATAAAAACAAACCGTCTGCGTCAGTTAAAATAAGCCAAAGGCCACAAGGCATTGTTTGGCTATACACGAACTCTCCATTCTAGTTTATTTAAATAATATTTATACTATATAGTTCCATGTGTCACACTTTAATTTAGTTAATTTAAATAACCTACAATTATAATTATAATTTTCATTATAATTATACTTTATACTTAATAAATCATTTCATATCTAATTTAATTATTAAATTAAACTAGAACATCATTTTATTTAATTTAATTATTTTCTTAAATATTAAATGAATTATTTCATCAAATTAAATCATCAAATAATAAAATTTCCATTAATCAATTTAGTTACTAAATTATTGCACCACAATTTCATCAATTATTTACTTTTCTCAATAAATAAATTATTTAAAATATTTATTTAATTCAATAAATATTTAAATTAATTACAAAAAATTTCGATCGTTACAATAATAATAATAGTAGTAGTAATAGTAATAGAAATAATAATTATTATTATTATTAGTACTATCATAATTATTATAATAATAGTAATAATTATAAGAATAGTAACATTTAGAAAAAAAACATAATTTATTGTGTTTTTTATGGGTATTAAAATTTTATTTCTACATTAGAAAAAATTATGTTTTAATGTAGATTACGAAAATTTTAATATTTTAATAAATATTTGTTATTTGTTAACATTTATCACACAAGTTCATAATTTAATTAATTAGATCAAGTTAAATGAAAATAATAATATACATATTTATATTTAGTGGATATATAAATGAAAATGATAAAAGTTTGGGAAAACATTTGATTAACGAAAATTGACCAAAAATAGAGAAGGAACACTTTTGAACAGTTAATGCCTATTTGAGGAACAGATGTGCCAAAAAAAACAAATATAAGGAACACTTTAGCAAAAACATGACAAATAGGAGGGTAAGATTTGGTAATTAGTCTAAAGTAAGGGGTCTAATGTTTCGGATTTACAATTGTTTTATTTTGACTCACATATTTTCAGGTATACATTGAAGGATACTTGGTGTAAGCTGTAAAGAATGCGAAGTTGTTTCTCTATAGGTTGCATATGTATATTTTTTATGTTCCGTCTTTTGTAAAGTTAACTAATTACACATGGTTATGATGATTTTGGGTATGAGATGATGGTTGTTTTGGTGTAGAGTTCAAAGGATGGAGGAAACAAAAAGAGTTTTTGGGACTTGTGTTTCTATAGAGAGAATAAAATTAAAAAATTGATTATGAAAGAGAATCATTACTAGAATTAATGATTCTTTCAAAAGCATAATTAAAAGGCCAAGTTTGAAATGTTAAATTTTCTTAATGAACGAACGATTACATTCAGTCAACCCTCTAGATGAACGATCACTTCTCTACTAGAAATTGAATAACCATCTCTTGATACGCAAGAGAAGCTGAACCATTTTGAATCTTTCATTTAACAAAGCACAAGGACGGTTGAGATTTCATCTCAATTCTTCCAACTTAATCTAAAGGCTCACATTTCATCTCACACTAAAAATTCATGCCCAAATCAAATAACAATAATAATAACAATAATGATAATAATAATTATAATAATAATAATAGTAATAATAAAAATATAAATAATAATTACAATAATAATAATAATAATTACTAATATTATAATAATAATAATAATAATTATTATTATTATTATTATTATTATTATTATTATTATTATTATTATTATTATTATTATAGTAGTAATAATAATAATAATATTTATAATAATAATAATACTAATAATGATAATAATAGTAATAATAATAATAATAATAATAATAATAATAATAATAATAATAATAATAATAATAATAATAATAATAACAATAATAATTATAATTATATTAACAACAACAACAATAATAATAATAATAATAACAATCATAATAATTATTATAATAGTACTAATAATAACAATTATTATTATAATAATAATAGTAATAATAATAATAATAATAATAATAATAATTATTATTATTATTATTATTATTATTATTATTATTATTATTATTATTATTATTATTATTATAGTACTAAAAAAATAATAATTATAATAATAATAATAATAATAATAGTAATAGTAATAGAAATTGTAACAACCCGATATTTTCTATATAATTAAATCAGAAATTTTGCGTATAAAATTTTTTTATTTATCTTAAGGATGCGGATTTGTACAAGTTAAGGTTTATATGTATTTATGTGATAAATAAAAATATATTTATTATATGAATGTTTACAAATAATTTTATTTTAGAATTATTGATTATTATAAATTATATTCTTTTAATAAATAATTCTATGGTGGAAATGTTTTTATTTATTTTCCATGAAAATATAATTATATTATATATGAAATGATTTTTAGAATTATTATAATGATTATTTATTTTATTATATGAGTTTATGTTAGATTAATTAAGTTAATCATTTTGTTTAACTTGATTAATAATGTTATATTTGAATAATAAATCAGATATGGAATCCAAACCATAATTTTAGATTTTAATCAAGGAATGAGAACAATAATATTATATTATTATTTGTCAGTGTTATAATTAGGTATGCTATGTGTGTAAGGTTAGTGTGAGGATCAGTTTTGATGGAACAATTTTAATGTTACTGATAAACCCTAGTTTGAAGTCAAATGAGACTTTAAAATATGTCTAGTAGTTATGTTATGTGATTAATGATATTTATTATAATATTAATTATATTTTAATTTTTTAATGCTATAATTATGTACTGTATGTGTGTATGGAAAATGGTTGGTCAATTATGGTGTTTAATGTCAAAACCCTAACATTAATTTATTTCACCCTATTTTGAAATTCATATGGGAGATTCAAGACTGTGTTATATAACTGTGTTATGCGATTTATGTGTGTATTATATAATTCTATGATTAATTAGGTAAACCCTAATTAATAGTTAGAAATATGAAATTCTAGAAATCCTACTATTTATATTGGAAACCCTAATATTAAAATTATAATTAAACCCTATTTGATTTGAAACCCTAATTCGAAGGCTATGTATGACTCTATGAATTTGTTAAGTCGTTATGTAATCGTGATAATGTGATTAACGATCAGGGTTATAGATATTAACTCAAATTAGGGAAATCCTAATTTTTTTGAAAATCCTAATTAATATTTATAAACCCTAATTGTTTAATGATCAATGTTAATTATAATTAGTAAATTTTAAACCCAAATGTTCAAGTAATCGAATTAGAAAACTAATTATAAACTCTAATTTATATTTTTGGAAACTAAATTGTTATTTATTTTTAAATCCTAATTTTGGAAATCCTAAAATTTTGCTTTTAAAACCTAAAATGGTTCAAATCCTAAACCCTAATCCAAACCCTAAACCCTAAGGGTTGGTCAAATGTCAAAAATGCCATTAAAATTATAAACCAAATGACATGTTTACCCTTTTGTGTATTATTGAGGCTATATGTAGGTTTTGACATTAAGGGAAGTTGGTGACCAAATCCAACAACCCCATGTGACACCTAACAACTCAAATCAGCAGCAATCTCAGCCATATACATTATATACATGTTATATATGTAGCATTAGAGAGAGAAAAGTACATTATTTGTCTCATTTTCTCTCATACACCCAACCAAGTCTCTACCTCTTCAAACCCACGAAATATTGTAGCATATCAGTCCCATATTCAAGCCCCACGAACAACCACATCAAACTCAGAAGCTTAGAATCAAAATTGATCATAAAGGTATAAACCCTAACCAAGAAATTTGATCCTTGATTCCATGTTAGATGTTAGTTTTTGTATGTTAAACATGTTGTTTGGAGTCCCTATAGTTGATATGGGTTGGTAGTTGATGGATTAATAACATCTAAGTTCACTAATTAGAAAATTTTCAAAATCTAGAAAAATATTTTTTTGTGTCTGACAACTTAATGTCAGACCATGTAGATCTTTCTCTGGTTATGTTTTTAGTTGTTTAAATGTTTTAACATGTAGTCTGTAATGATATCTTTGATCTGAATTTCAAATCATGCTTGAATCAGATCCAGGTTGCAAGATAATCGTGGTCAAACTCGGTTGACCGAGCATGACCAAGAGTTTCTGGGCAACCCAGAAACTCTATTCCAGTGTCTGACAAGATATTGCATGGCTTAAATATGTCTGATGTTAAGTCTTTTGATGTCGTTGTTGTAACTAGTTTATAGTCTGTTATATATTCTTTAAAACCATCTCTTTTTATCCCACAAACAATCAACTTATCAAATGTAGTGGACGGTCAAACCTGACCATCCGATCACGATTTACTTTTCTGGAAATTCCAGAAACCGGATGAACTGGCTCTCTGACAATGTTTGACCAGCTTTGATCTTTCTTGTGTAATGATGAAATGATGATTTGTTGTTACAAAGTTGTTCTTTGACATCTCGGCTATAATTATAAAACTTTATATCGCATTAAACATAACCAGGATACAAGATATAAGGATCAAAAGGAAGGTACTTTGACTGTTCTTCATTTCTGGGAAACCTAGAAATGGAAGAACTTTCCCAGAAATGAAGAACAGTCCTGACAAGGTATTTGATGGGCCAGAACTCACTGTTAGGATAATCTATGGACATAAACTTTGTTGGTGATTGTAGTATTACATGAATACTACAATTATAAATCAGTAGCAAGCCCAGAATCATATAGATCAGTGATCTAGACTTGATCAAAGTAGGTAACCGGTTAACAGCCTTTGAAGGTTCTGACATGCTCAAGAACACATTCAGTGACAGTTTTGTCGCCTAAAGCACCTATAGCGACACATTATTTATAAAATTAATTATATTTATTAAATAAATATAAAAATTAGTTTTTAATTATTAAAAATACAAAATAAATTCCTAAAAATTATTTTAAAGTCCGAAAATTATATTTTAATAATATTTAATATATTTCATAAATAATTAATATTTTTGGAATATTAAAGGTATTTAATTTATTTAATTATAATATTAAATAAATTATTTAAAAATAATTTTAATACTTGAAAAATCATTTAAAATTATATTATGTTATAAGAAAATATTTTAAGTTATTTTCTATAACTTTTAATATTTTGTGATGAAATTTCATTAATTAATTAATATTAATGATATTTAAGTTATTTAATAAATGTATTAAATAAATGATGAAAAATAGAATTAATGATTTAAAAATTATATAAAGGTTATAAAAATATTTTAAGTTATAAAATATAACTTTTGATATTTTGTCATAAAAAATATTAATATTTTAATATTAATGATATTAGATTTATTTAATACTCATATTAAATAAATTAGTTTAAAAATGAATTTTATATTAGAAAAATCATTTTAAATAAAAATAAAGTGTTTAAAAATATTTTAAGTTATAAATTATAACTTTTGATATTTAAAGAAAAATTTTATTAATAATTTAATATTCAATGATATTAGATTTATTTAATAAGTATATTAAATAAATAGTTTAAAAACGGTTTTATTACTATAAAAATCATTTAAAAGGATATAAATGAATTAAAAATATTTTAAGTTATAAATAATGGCTTTTAATATTTGGATAAATAAAACATTAATACTTAAATATTAATGATAATTATTTAAAAATGATTTTAATTCTTTTAAAAATCATTTAAGGGTAATATCAATACTTTAAAAGTATTTTGAGTTATTATAAATAACTTTAATATTTTGGCAATGATTTCATTAATAGTTTAATACTAATTAAATATTAATGATAATAGAATTGTTTAATATTTAAATTATTTAATTATGATTCCGGTGTTTGAAAATTCATGATTTATTATAATAAATGTTTAAAAACTATTGCAAGTCATTTAAAAATGCTACGACTGTTATTTAAATAGTCTAAATAGATGTTGGACTACAAGATAGAGTCCTAGACTCGCTAATTACCCGATAAAGTCGTAGGTACACCGACATATTTCAGAAATTGATATGGACTTATATAATTTGTTTGTATATGTGTTTGTTTGTGATCCAAATACTGTGAAACATGTGTGACAATGTGATTAGGTTATGTGTTGACTGCAATAAACAGTATTATGTGTTACGATGTGGAATTCTAATCGATAAAATGATCTTATTAATGATAGGTTTTGGTATAAAAAATAAAACTAAGTTGCGTACTGTAAGCAGCAGACCAGACAAGTATCTTACCTTTGCATTTCCTTTATGCAATAGACATAAGTAAAAAGTTTCAGAATTATATTATTATTATGCTATATTATAAACCCTATTGTGATATATTATATATCCGCTCATTGTTTATCAACATGTTAGTATATGGTAATTCAGATATATATTCTGCTCATTAATTTCTAAATATGGCTACACAAGTGTCCCCATTTGGATAATCATTGTATTTAATCACATGTTGATATATATATATATATATATATATATATATATATATATATATATGTCCAAGCTAATTGACCAGCTAGACACAAATTTCAAAATATCGTTGAATATGATAAAAACCTTTTTGTATCCAATCAAATTGCTTTGGTTAGGATTCCAGACTAAGTATGAACATCCCGATCACGGAAAAACTTTTATGCGCCCAAGGCGGACAGAGTGAACAATCATATTGTTCTTGCAATGTAGTATTGATCAATACAGGGTACATGGGAAGTACAACCTCGTTCCCGTAAGTTATGACGGTTTGCAGATGAAGTTCTGCTAAACCTATTCAAAAATTTAAAACAAAGTTCTTAACCTGTCGACTAATACCTATATATATAGTCAATACGTAGTTTCAAAAATTTAAGATAGAATTGTTATGTTGTTATTATCGGTTCAGTTTACTTCACAACTACAAATTCATTGTAGAAGTGATGTACAAAGAAAACGTTTATTTCTTTCAATTAAATATATTCATAATTATTATTACTTGCTGGGCCGCCAAATGCTCACCCTTGCTTAAATTTAAATATTTTTAACTAGGCATGATCAACCCGAAGGTTCAGACCAGAACAAGTGAAAAGGAAAGCAAACAGAACATATTTAATGGTACCTTTTGTAATAGTTAAACTGTATTAATTAAGATAAGGATATGTATTATATATCATGTAAAGAATATAGTAAAGGTTGCGTACTTGGAATTAGACTCTGATAAATATAAATTAAGTTTGATATTCACATTATTGTTATTATTATTAGTATTATTTCCACTCATAGAAATGGTATCGTGAAGCACTGAGTTTGGGTTTTAAGTACCCAAGTTTGGGGGCTTTATAAGTTGGTATCAGAGCTTAGGGTTTGAAACCTTAGGTGGAAAAGACCTTAGGCTATAACCTTAGAACAGAGGGAAACGTTGAAAATACAAATAACTCATATAGAGTTTATAAGGAGATGAATTGAATAAATTCATCGTCAAACAAAATAAAAGATAACTTATATAAAACTATTATTTGTTGTATGTATATACTATGTGATAATCAAGATAGTTTTGTGTAGATATATTAGGTGGAAAAGAATTGGGATATTCTCAGATTATAAAGAAAGATTTGATTTTCATAACCGAGCCAAGGTTAAAGCTAATAGCTGAAATAGAGGCTCACATTGAAAGCTACCTCAATGAGGTGGTTATTTTGGAAATATAGTACTGGACCCAGAAACGATAATGCAATAGATAGGCAGATTATAGTTAAAGAATATGTGGTCAATGTCGAGTTTTTAAACTCATATGTTTGTGGTGAGTTCTTAAACTCATAATGTGTTGTAAGTTGGACGAACTAAGTATAGTTAGGTGTAAAAGGATTATTGAGGATAATGGGACTATATAGATTACTAAGCAATTGATTATTAGTGAAGGCGTAAGAAATAAGTAGTATTAGTATTACTATGTATGATTATATGTTGTGTATATGATAGGTATGTCTGTATAAGATAATATTTTTAACTTTTATATAAGTTGTAGCTGTGATTCCCGACTCTTGAGTCACAAAGGGATAGCGGATGTTTAAAGCAATATGTGCTATGGTATGTCAAGTGTTATGAATATGAGTTTATGTGGGATTAATGAAATAAGTTGGTATAAAGATAGTAGTTAATTATATGAGTACTGTTTAAAGCAGAAAACCAAATTTTCAAAATCTAATATTTTGAGTACATAATTATTCGAATTGAAAGTTTTGTGTTATATGATTATACATATACGATAAGGCTTAGAATAAAGAATAAATTGTGATAATACCGCCAACGAGACAAAAACGAAATACGAACAGAAGAACCTATCAACAAAGCCGGAAGACAACCAGACCCGATACAAAATTTTATGAATATGGACGATCAAGCTATGCAGAACGAAATACCAGTCGCCGAAAGATCAACCAGATAATCGATTGACGAACGTCAAAGATTTCAATGCCATCGTACTGCTAGGATTCGAAAGATTAATTGACCCTGTTGACGTGTTTATGATAGCTAGGGTAATGAAGGGACAAAAGATAGTTTTGTCACCTATACGATAAAAGGAAAAGAGATAAAGGGAAAGTTTGTGTGTTTTAAGTGTGAATCAATGGAGTATAAGGTGGAAGACCGTTCAAGAAGGAGAAGGGAGGCAAGGAATGTGAATACAGGAAAAGGCAGCATGACATTGGCGACAACTGGACCAACATCAACAAGCAAACCAACGAAATCAACCGCAAGCGTCTTCAACATGATCGTTTAAGATATTGTGGCAGCCGGTGATGCAACTTCAGGTATTACTCAAACCAATTTTATTTCTTATATATTATTTTCTTATATATAGTAAATTATTTTGAAGGAGGAAATTGAGTTCTATTAGAAATTAATTTTTCCATATAAGCAAATAGATAAGCTTTATGCTGAATAGTTAAAGATCAGTTCGATCAATTTTGATCGAGATCTACTTGTAATGATTGTGTATGCTATGTACCTAGGTATGTATAGGTTTTAAAACGGTGATTCCGGGGACAGAATCTTTATAAGGGAGGGTGAATGTAACAACCCGATATTTTCTATATAATTAAATCAGAAATTTTACGTATAAATTTTTTATTTATTTTAAGAATGAGGATTTGTACAAGATAATGTGTATATGTATTTATGTGATAAATAAAAATATATTTACTACATGAATATTTACAAATAATTTTATTTTAGAAGTATTGATTATTATATATTATATTCTTTTAAAAATTAATTTTATCGTGGAAATGTTTTTATTTATTTTTCATGAAAATATAATTATATTATATATGAAATGATTTTTAGAATTATTATAATGACTATTTATTTTATTATATGAGTTTATGTTAGATTAATTAAGTTAATCATTTTGTTTAACTTGATTAATAATGTTATATTTGAATAATAAATCAGATATGGAATCCAAACCATAATTTTAGATTTTAATCAAGGAATGAGAACAATAATATTATATTATTATTTGTTAGTGTTATAATTAGGTATGCTATATGTGTAAGGTTAATGTGAGGATCAGTTTTGATGGAACAATTTTAATGTTACTGATAAACTCTAGTTTGAAGTCAAATGAGACTTTAAAATATGTCTAGTAGTTATGCTATGTGATTAATGATATTTATTATAATATTAATTATATTTTAATTTTTCAATGTTATAATTATGTAATGTATGTGTGTAAGAAAAATGGTTGGTCAATTATGGTGTTTAATGTCAAAACCCTAGCATTAATTTATTTTACCCTATTTTGAAATTCAGATGGGAGATTCAAGACTGTGTTATATAACTGTGTTATGCGATTTATGTGTGTATTATATAATTCTATGATTAATTAGGTAAACCCTAATTAATAGTTAGAAATATGAAATTTTAGAAATCCTACTATTTATATTGGAAACCCTAATATTTAAATTATAATTAAACTCTATTTGATTTGAAACCCTAATTCGAAGGCTATGTATGACTCTATGAATTTGTTAAGTCGTTATGTAATCGTGATAATGTGATTAATGATCGGAATTATAGATATTAACTCAAATTAGGGAAACCCTAATTTTTTTGAAAATCCTAATTAATATTTATAAACCCTAATTGTTTAATGATCAATGTTAATTATAATTAGTAAATTTTAAACCCAAATGTTCAAGTAATCGAATTAGAAAACTAATTATAAACTCTAATTTATATTTTTGGAAACTAAATTGTTATTTATTTTTAAATCCTAATTTTGGAAATCCTAGAATTTTGCTTTTAAAACCTAAAATGGTTCAAACACTAAACTCTAATCTAAACCCTAAATCCTAAGGGTTTGGTCAAATGTCAAAAATACCATTAAAATTATAAGCCAAATGACATGTTTACCCTTTTGTGTATTATTGAGGCTATATGTAGGTTTTGACATTAAGGGAAGTTGGTGACCAAATCCAACAACCCCATGTGACACCTAATAACTCAAATCAGCAGCAATCTCAGCCATATACATTATATACATGTTATATATGTAGCATTGGAGAGAGAAAAGTGCATTATTTGTCTCATTTTCTCTCATACACCCAACCAAGTCTCTACCTCTTCAAACCCACGAAATATTGTAGCATATCAGTCCCATATTCAAGCCCCGCGAACAACCACATCAAACTCAGAAGCTTAGAATCAAAATTGATCATAAAGGTATAAACCCTAACCAAGAAATTTGATCCTTGATTCCATGTTAGATGTTAGTTTTTGTATGTTAAACATGTTGTTTGGAGTCCCTATAGTTGATCTGGGTTGGTAGTTGATGGATCAATAACATCTAAGTGCACGAATTAGAAAAATTTTAAAATCTGGAAAAATATTTTTTTGTGTCTGACAGCATAATGTCAGACCATGTAGATCTTTCTCTGGTTATGTTTTTGGATGTTTAAATGTTTTAACATGTAGTCTGTAATGATATCTTTGATCTGGATTTGAAATCATGCTTGAATCAGATCCAGGTTGCAAGATAATCGTGGTCAAACTCGGTTGACCGAGCATGACCAAGAGTTTATGGGCAACCCAGAAACTCTATTCCAGTGTCTGACAAGATATTGCATGGCTTAAATATGTCTGATGTTAAGTCTTTTGATGTTGTTGTTGTAACTAGTTTATAGTCTGTTATATGTTCTTTAAAACCGTCTCTTTTGATCCCACAAACAATCAACTTATCAAATGTAGTGGACGGTCAAACCTGACCATCCGATCACGATTTACTTTTCTGGAAATTCCAGAAACCGGTTGAACTGGCTCTCTGACAATGTTTGACCAGCTTTGATCTTTCTTGTGTAATGATGATATGATGATTTGTTGTTACAAAGTTGTTCTTCGACATCTCAGCTATAATTATAAACCTTTATATCGCATTAAACATAACCAGGATACAAGATATAAGGATCGAAAGGAAGGTACTTTGACTGTTCTTCATTTCTGGGAAACCCAAAAATGGAAGAACAGTCCTGACAAGGTATTTGATGGGCCAGAACTCACTGTTATGATAATCTATGGACATAAACTTTGTTGGTGATTGTAATATTACATGAACACTACAATCATAAATCAGTAGCAAACCCAAAATCATATAGATCAGTGATCTAGACTTGATCAAAGTAGGTAACCGGTTAACAGCCTTTGAAGGTTTTGACATGCTCAAGAACACATTCAGCGACAGTTTTGTCGCCTAAAGCACCTATAGCGACACATTATTTATAAAATTAATTATATTTATTAAATAAATAGAAAAATTAGTTTTTAATTATTAAAAATACAAAATAAATTCCTAAAAATTATTTTAAAGTTCGAAATTATATTTTAATAATTTTTAATATATTTCATAAATATTTAATATTTTTGGGATATTAAAGGTATTTAATTTATTTAATTATAATATTAAATAAATTATTTAAAAATAATTTTAATATTTAAAAATCATTTAAAATTATATTATGTTATAAGAAAATATTTTAAGTTATTTTCTATAACTTTTAATATTTTGTGATGAAATTTCATTAATTAATTAATATTAATGATATTTAAGTTATTTAATAAATGTATTAAATAAATGATGAAAAATAGAATTAATGATTTAAAAATTATATAAAGGTTATAAAAATATTTTAAGTTATAAAATATAACTTTTGATATTTTGTCATAAAAAATATTAATATTTTAATATTAATGATATTAGATTTATTTAATACTCATATTAAATAAATTAGTTTAAAAATGATTTTTATATTAGAAAAATCATTTTAAATAAAAATAAAGTGTTTAAAAATATTTTAAGTTATAAATTATAACTTTTGATATTTAAAGAAAAATTTCATTAATAATTTAATATTCAATGATATTAGGTTTATTTAATAATTATATTAAATAAATAGTTTAAAAACGGTTTTATTACTTTAAAAATCATTTAAAAAGGATATAAATGAATTAAAAATATTTTAAGTTATAAATAATGACTTTTAATATTTGGATAAATAAAATATTAATACTTAAATATTAATGATAATTATTTAAAAATGATTTTAATTCTTTTAAAAATCATTTAAGGGTAATATTAATACTTTAAAAGTATTTTGAGTTATTATAAATAACTTTAATATTTTGGCAATAATTTTATTAATAGTTTAATATTAATTAAATATTAATGATAATAGAATTGTTTAATATTTAAATTATTTAATTATAATTTCGGTGTTTGAAAATTCATGATTTATTATAATAAATATTTAAAAATTATTGCAAGTCATTTAAAAATGTTATGACTGTTATTTAAATAGTCTAAATAGATGTTGGACTACAGGATAGAGTCTTAGACTCGCTAATTACCCGATAAAGCCGTAGGTACACCGACATATTTCAGAAATTGATCTGGACTTATATAATTTATTTGTATATATGTTTGTTTGTGATCCAAATACTGTGCAACATGTGTGACAATGTGATTAGGTTATGTGCTGACTGCAATAAACAGTATTATGTGTTACGATGTGGAATTCTAATCGATAAAATGATCTTATTAATGATAGGTTTTGGTATAAAAGATAAAACTAAGTTGCGTACTGTAAGCAGCAGACCAGACAAATATCTTACCTTTGCATTCCTTTATGCAATAGACATGAGTAAGAAGTTTCAGAATTATATTATTATTATGCTATATTATAAACCCTATTGTGATATATTCTATATCCGCTCATTGTTTATCAACATGTTAGTATATGGTAATTCAGATATATATTATGTTCATTAATTTCTAAATATGGTTACACAAGTGTCCCCACTTGGATAATCGTTGTATTTAATCACATGTTGATATATATATATATATATATATATATATATATATATATATATATATATATATGTCCAAGCTAATTGACCAGCTAGACACAAATTTCAAAATATCGTTAAATATAATAAAAACCTTTTTGTATCCAAGAAAATTGCTTTGGTTAGGATTCCAGACTAAGTATGAACATCCCAATCACGGAAAAACTTTTAGGCGCCCAAGGCGGACAGAGTGAACGATCCTATTATTCTTACAATGTAGTATTGATCAATACAAGGTACATGGGAACTACAACCTCGTGCCCGTAAGTTATGACGGTTTGCAGATGAAGTTCTGTTAAACCTATTTGAAAATTTAAAATAATGTTCATAACCTGTCAACTAATACCTATATATATAGTCAATACGTAGTTTCAAAAATTTGAGATAGAATTGTTATGTTGCTATTATCGGTTCAGTTTACTTCACAACTATAAATTCGTTGTAGAAGTGATGTACAAAGAAAACGTTTATTTCTTTCAGTTAAATATATTTATAATTGTTATTACTTGCTGGGCACCCAAATGCTCACCCTTGCTTGAATTTAAATGTTTTCAGCTAGGCATGATCAACCCAAAAGTTCATACCAGAACAAGTAAAAAGGAAAGCAAACAGAATATGTTTAATGGTACCTTTTGTAATAGTTAAACTCTATTAATTAAGATAAGGATATGTATTATATATCATGTGTAAGACCCCAAATTATTAATAAATGAAATTTAAATTCCCTCTATTTATTATTTTGAAATAGTAAGTGTTAAATTGATTAATGAGGTTAGTTATGGGTAAAATGCGTAAATATTTTAAATAAGCAAGTGGTTATAAAATATTCATTGTTGTCGGGGAATATTCGTTTGGTCGTGGAATATTCTTCCTGTCGGGGAATATTCGTACGACGGCGCAGTCTTTTGTGGGCCCCATAACGGAAAGCGATTGGATGAAGAAAACGACAAGTATATGTTTTTTATTAATAACGGCGTAGTTGTTACCGTTAATACTGTTGGAATACCCGGTGGTTAAAACACAGTAATACGCGTTGTTACACAGTAGCACACTGTATTGCACCAATTATTGATTCTTACGTAAGAAGGCACTACTCAATAATGGTTACAGTAATTACTGTTCAGTATTTTATTTTATTGATTCAATAATTGCTGCGTTGATATTTTATATTACTGTTGTTTCAATAATTGTCACTACACAGTATTTCCCATTATCAGATCAATAATTCATATTATTTGAATAATATTATTAGATAACATTATTGGCAATGTCTAGAAAGTTCTGTCTAAGGAGAGGTTTGGTCATCTAATTGCGCGCCAGTAAGGAGAAATCCTTATTGGAAAGCCCCCTCTTTCCTGGGAACGGCCTGGTTGTCATAAATGTGATTCTGTAATATTATTTGTAAATAATTAATTATTGATTCATATGATAAGGAAATATTTATTTTTGTGGATATAAATGAGGGATATATTTTTGTGGTTAAAAATGAAGGAGTTAATGTTGAGGTTTTTATCAGTATTTTTGTCGGAATGGAGGTATTAAAAATCAGGGTTTTTGAGATATTTTGCGGGAGTTATAATTTTTAATCCGACCGTTGGATCGTGGTAATTTTTGGATATGTTATACATATATAAGTTGAGTATATGTCCACAAATTTTGAACCGTTAAAAATGAACGTATGATTTATTATGAATTTTACGAGATGACTGGTTCAGAAATTGTTGAATTTTCGGAGTTAATCATTTTGGTAGAAAATTCTAGAATTGGTGGGCCCCACTCTTGGTTGGTGAAGAAATGTGCTGAGATTTTTATTCAAATGTGGTGGGTGGGAATAGTAGCAGGTAAAGCCATCAGGTTGCAGGTTAAGTCTGCTTCGGCGTGCTAACATTTTCCTATAAATAGAGGGCTAAGTTAGAATTGAAAATCACACCAGAAACAAGTTTTCTCTCTTTCTCTCTCTAGATTATTGAGTGTATTTTGTGAGTATTTAGATACTTTGAGAGTTTCTATTCATCAGAGCAAGTGTCTTTCAGCCTTATACCGGTATTCCGACCAGAAGTACTGTCTGTACGAGGTAAGGGATGTTATTTTATTCAAAAATGATATTATTTCTTCAATATCATTATGCCGAAATATTGGTTGGAAATTTTTATCAAATTTGGAACTTTTCACGTCGGGGTTACTATTCATGAGTTACTATTCACGAGTTACTATTCACGAGTTACTATTCACCGAAAAATAAAATTTCTTCTTTTCGCCCAAAATATCTATTCTGGGTACTAGCTTTGATTGTATCCATGTTTTGATCATTCTTGAATTCTACTTCACTATGAATAATTATAAGGTATTTTTGGACATGAATAAATCGAAATACGAATCCTTAATATTGTTATTTTGTTTCACTGGATTCGTTTTCTTTAAGATATTTTTCATCATCCTCAGTCCTAAATGATGATATTACTGAATATCTTTGGCCGTAGTGCAAAGATGAATGATTCACTGATGAATATCTTTGGCCCGTAGTGCAAAGATGAACAGGTGTTGAGATGAACATGACCGACTGGTGATACAAATGAATATCTTTGGCCTGTAGTGCAAAGATGAATATTTGATTAAAGATGGTTATTGATTGTTGTTACAGGGATAAAATATTGATGATGGACTTTTAAATCTTAGAAGATAGTAGAACTCATTCTCTACTTGACTCTTCTAATGGTTTGCTGTTTCCGCTGCAGTTATTGATTTAAAACTTGTTGTCTATTGTATTCTATTAGATTTTTCCCTGTTGAAGACTAACGATAATTTGTTCTGTATTATCTTAGTCATAATGTTCTTTACTGGGCTAGTTGAGCTCACCCTTTTTCTTTTTGTTCCATTTTTCTCAGGGGGCGAGAATGTAGCGAGTACTAGTCGGGGTATGGAATGATGGTTCTAGAAGTTACTTTAGTAGTCCTCACTATTTTTGTGAAATAATGTATCAATAATTGTAATGAGGGCTTATTTGAGTGTGGATATTGTCTAAATGACAATATTTGTATTTAAACTCACAGTTCTTGTGTTGTAATAATAAAGATGTAGTTGTTTCTGTACCATGTATTTTGGCGACTCAGAATGGGTGTTGTATACCTATTTTGGGGGCGTCACATCATGTAAAGAATATAGTAAAGGTTGCGTACTTGGGATTAGACTCTGATAAATGTAAGTTAAGTTTGATATTCACGCTATTGTTATTATTATTAGTATTATTTCCGCTTATAGAAATGGTATCGTGAAGCACCGAGTTCGAATTTTAAGTACCCGAGTTTGGGGGCTTTATAGAAATAATAATAATTATTAGTACTATCATAATTATTATAATAATAGTAATAATAATAATAGTAATAGTAATAATAATAGGAATTATAATACTAATATTAATAATAATTAATAATAATAGTAATAATTATAATAATAATAATAATAATAATAATAATAATGATAATAATTGTAATAATTATTATTACAATAATAATAATAATAATAATAATAATAATAATAATAATAATAATAATAATAATAATAATAATAATAATAATGATAATAGTAATAATAATAATAATAACAATAATAATAATAACAATAATAATAATAATAATAACTATAATAATAATAACAATTATAATAATAATAATTGTTATTGTGGTAGTGTGGTAGTGTGGTAGTGTGATGAATTATAAAAATTGTTATTGATGATTTGAATGTTTTGTAGAGAGGTTTAAATTTTTTTGGATATCTATTTTTAAAGAAAAATTAATTATTGTGGTGGTGTGGTGTGGTGAATTATGATAATTTTTATGTGTGATTGTAAGTTATTTTAGGTTGTAAAAAGTCTTTAGAAAATGTAGTATTTCTTGAATTTTAATCTAATTTTTCGTTACATCGTGCCTTCAGGCACGGACAATTACTAGTCACTTTATATTATTGATTTGGATGTTGTACTAGTTAATTTAGTTTTGTTTGATTGTATTTTATTTTACATTACTTATCTTAATTAGTTTTCATAAATTAAAATAAAGTTAATTATATAGAAATTAAAAAAATATAAAAATAAATAAATTAATTAAGAAAAAAATTATATGAAAAAGTACAAGTAGAAAAAAGAAGGAAGGAAGCGAATTATAAAAAAAATTACAAAATTATTACTCAAATTTTAAATATAAATTGAATTTTTAAGTTAAATTTAAACATTGGGGGGGGTATTTAGGTCACTTTCTAATAATTTATTTCATTCTTAAATGTATTCCTAATATCAACCAAACATGCACATGAAATATTAAAAATAAGAGTAAATCTTTGGGTATATCCAACCTACTAATAACTTACTGAACGCAAGAAAGTATGTCGTTTTGGGTATTTTTTTAAAAAAATTCTATGCCTCTTTCTCCTTAGAATATCAGTGAACTCCCCCCTTTTCTCCTACGGTGAAATCTGATCCTTCTCCTACAACTGCCTCTCTGGCTTACTCCTTGGCTCTTTGTCCAAACTCAGTCGCCTCCATCAGGAGTTTGGGTTAACACTTAACAAGCGCCCCCCCCCCCCCGTTAATCAAAGTTAAATCACTATCTGTAAAAATTTTCCCCCGCCATTGTTGATAGATGTTTGAACTCTCTGATCAAGCAGGCAGGTGATTTAAGTAGTTGAACCTTGGATCCCCGACAACACTCCTTGATTCTGCGATGCCACGCGATTACTGATTTAGCTGCGACGGTACTCTCTACTTCTATGGAGTGGAGTGGAGTGGAGTGGATTGGACCACTGAAGAATGAACACCGAATACAGCAGCTGAATTGCTTTCTCTACATTTCATCATCCGGAGTTTAACTTTATTTTGATTACCAAAAAGAAGCAGTCAGGTAAGGCGACCAATTTTTCTTAGTTTTTTTATTTATTTGTTAACCTGTGTGACTAGCTTTGTTTAATCCCTATGCTTCTACTTAGTTTTTGCTGATCTATTTTTTTATGTAGCTTTTTGCTGAACTCCTTAAATTTCACTATATTTTTTCATGATTAATGGCATTTGAGTTAAGTTAATTCTATGGAATAATAATCAGTGGAGATATCTCTAAGAACATAACCTTACAATTAGACGTCAACCTCACTTTATTGGAAACTGAAATTATCTTATAATTGTTGCTGGTATGCTATTTCCTTCAGTTCTTTGGTTCATCATGTTGAGTATTTTATTCCATTGCCTCTTATCAAAATATTCTTCCTCTGAAACTCTCTCCACACTGTTGTTTAGATCACAAGAAAAGAAAGTTGTTCTAGGTCTCTAGATCATTATCACAGAAGAAGCATCATTCATCACTAAGCATTCTCCAACTAGGGAATAAACCTTTGCTTAGGATTATTGTGACGCCCTCAAAATAGGTATACATCACCCATTCTGAGTCGCCAAATACATGGTATAGAAACAACTACAACTTCATTAATACAATTGTCGTACAAAATACGACAACACATAAATTGTGAGTTTAAATACAAATATTGTCTTCTAGACAATATCCACACTCAAATAAGTCCTCATTATAATTACTGATACACTATTTTATAAAATAGTAAGGACTACTAAAACAACTATCTTGAACCATCACTCCATACCCCGACTAGTTCTCGCTATATTCTCGTCTCCTGAGAAGAAAAATGGAACAAAAAGGAAAAGGATGAGCTCAACTAACTCAGTAAAAAATATTATAACTAAGATAATGTACAACAAATTATTCTTAGTCTTCAACTGGGAAAAATCTGATAGAATATAATAGACAACAAGTTTTAGATCAACAACTGCAGCGAAAACAACAATTCATTAGAAGAGTCAAATAGAGAATGAATTCTACTATCTTCTAAGATTTAAAAGTCCATCATTAATATTTTATCCCTATAACATCAATCAATATACATCTTGAATCAAATATTCATCTTTGCACTACAGGCCAAAGATATTCATTTGTATCACCAGTTGGTCATGTTCATCTCAACACTTGTACATCTTAGCACTACGGGCTAAAGATATTCATCAAAAAATCATTCATCTTTGCACTACAGGCTAAAGATATTTAGTAATATCATCATTTAGGACTGAGGATGATGAAAAATATTTTAAAAAAACGAATCCAGTGAAATAAAAGGACAAAGATTAAGGATTCGTACTTTAAACAATCCGAACTCAAAAATACTTCTTAATAAATCATAGTGGAGTAAAATTCAAGAATGAAGATCAAAACATGGATACAATCAAAGATAGTACCCATAATAGACATCTTGGACAAAGAACGAAAATTTAATTTTTCTGTAAATAGTGCCGCATTCGCGAATAGTGTAGTATAAGTGAATAGTGCTATATACGTGAATAGTAATCCCGACACAAAAAGGTAGAAATTTCACAAGAAAAATCATCATACTTCGTGAATAGTATTCATGAACAGTAACTCGTGAATAGTAACTCATGAATAGTAACTTGTGAATAGTAACTCGTGAATAGTAACTCCGACATGAAAAGGTAAAATTTTCATAATAAAATTCATATTAATATTTCGGTATAATGATATTAAAAGAAATAATATCATTTACGAAGAAAATAATATCCCTTACCTCAAAAGAATAGTACTTTAGGCTAGAATATCATATATAACGCTGAACGAAACTTGTACCGTATAGCAACACTCAAAGTATCAAAATACTCACAAAAATACGCTCGATAATATAGAGAGAGAAAATTTAAGTTTCTGGTATGATTTTCAATTCTAACCTAAGCACCCTATTTATAAAAAATGCTTAGAACACCAAAGCAGAAAATTTAATAAAATATTAATATATTAAAAAAAATTCACGCCCACCTTAGAAACTTTAAATTTAGCATGTTTACCACTCATGTGGGGCCCACCCAATTGCAAAAAACATTTTTCTTAAAATAAATATTTTAAACTCCAAAATTAATTATTCCGAAACTTCAATAATTCATAATAAATAGCCCTTTTATCAAAAAAATTCGAATCTTATGTTCATTCCATAGGAAATTCAATTCTATACAACTTTATAAGTTTAAGTTTTTCCAAATTCCAAGCAGAAATTGACCGAAATTCACATACGGATGATTTTACAAGCTATAATCAAATTTCAGTCAAAAAAATGGGGCTCGCCAACATGTTTAACATATTTTTAGCATTAATTATAACAAAAATATTCTTCCTCCTCATTTATTCATATATCACACATTCATTATAAAAATATCATCGTTATTATATTATTATATTATCACATTATACATTTATAATGTAATATAATAATATAGATAAAATATCAATTTTCAACAATTGTCACTTTTTTAAAAATTCTTCCATTCCGACAAAATACTGATAAAACACATCAGTATTAATTTCTTCATTTATATCCACATAAAATAAATATTTCCTTATCATTTTTATTAATAATTAATTATTCACAAATAATATTATAGAATCATAATAATGACAACCAGGTCGTTCCCAAGAAAGAAGGGGGCTTTCCGATAAGGATTTCTCCTTACTGGCGCGTAATTAAATGACCAAACCCGTTTCCTAGACAGAACTTCCTTAGACATTGCCAATAATGATATCTAATAATATTATTCAATTAATATAAATTATTTATCTGATAATGGGAAATATTGTGCAGTGACAATTATTGAAACAACAATAACATAAAATATCAATGTAAAAATTATTGAATCAATAAAATAAAATATTAAACAGTAATTACTATAACAATTATTGAGTAGTACCTTCTTACGTAAGAATCAATAATCTAAAAATACTGTGCAATACCGTGTGCTACTGTGCAACAACGCGTATTACTTTACTTTACTTTACTTTACCCATCGGGTATTTCAACAGTTTTAACGGTAATAACTACACCGTTATTTATAAAAAGCTCATACTTGTCGTTTTCTTCATCCGACAATTATTCTGTTATGGGGCCCACAAATGGTTGCGCCGTCGTACGAATATTCCCCGACAGCAAGAATATTCTACGACCAAACGAATATTCCCCGACAGCAATGAGTATTTTATAACCACTTGCGTATTTTGTAAACTTTACATATATCACCCTTAACTTTAACTTTTTATCAAGTTAACCATTTACTGAATAATAATTATAAAAAAATTGAATACTTTTATTTCATAAAATTCGGGGTCTTACAATCTCCCCTCCTTATAAAATTTCGTCCCCGAAATTTACGTACCTGGTATTTTAAATAGTTGAGAATACCTTGCTTTCATTTCAGATTCCATCTTTCTTGTCCTCATGATTTCTCTATTGCTCATCTCCTATATTTTAGATATCATTTTAGAATACAGCTTCAAAATAAAGGTTAACTGACATATAATAATTTGTCAACTAATTAAGTAAGAAAATTCAGCTTAGGTAGGACACACATTAGCGAAATATATTACTCGTCTCCCCCCTCCTAGTTCTATTTCCTGATCTGCGCCAGAGACCATATCCCTAAGCTTTGATACCAACTATGACGCCCCCAAAATAGGTATACATCACCCATTCTGAGTCGCCAAATATATGGTACAGAAATAACTACAACTTCATTAATACAATTGTCGTGCAAAATATGTCAACACATAAACTGTGAGTTTAAATATAAATATTGTCTTCTAGAAAATATACACACTCAAATAAGTCCTCATTATAATTATTGATACACTATTTTACAAAATAGTGAGGACTACTAAAACAACTATCTTGAACCATCACTCCACACCCCGACTAGTCCCGTTATATTCTCGTCTCCTGAGAAGAGAAATGGAACAAAAAGGAAAAGGGTGAGCTTAACTAACCCAGAAAAGAATATTATGACTAAGATAATGTACAACAAATTATCCTTAGTCTTCAACAGGAAAAAATTTGATAGAATATAATAAACAACAAGTTTTAGATCAACAATTGCAGCGAAAATGTTAGGTTTGTAATATTCATGAACGCAATCAAATTGCATAAAATAAGCGAAAGCATGGAAAATATAGTTTTAAAAAAATTTACAAACCATATATCCGGATCATCCTTTATGCATAATTATTAATTAAACGAAAAGAAGAAGAATAAGAATTATACCCTTGAATATTCGAGCTTCCTCAGGTACAAGTTCACCTCCAATCTTTTTCGCGTTCAACTTGAATCCATCGGGTTTGGTTCATTCCTTTGATCAACGTTAGCCACCCAAGTGTTTGGCCTCTAGAGGTGATCCACCGTGGAAGAAGAAATATTCAAGAAGAAGGGTGATTGGCTAAACCCTAATTTTCTATCTCTATAGAAAATAAGCGTACTCTCCAACAACTGGAATCATGTCTGTTGTGAAAAAGTCAACAACAACTCTACACCCATAATAAGACTCCTCTTATTTATAGATGTAGGCAACCATCCTTAACAATTAAGGAATTGGGTTATATTTTAATTAATTAAATTCCTTTAATTAATTAGGCTCCCTATCTTATTAGGAATAATTAATTAAACTCTTTTAATTAATTAGCCTCCTAATCTTATTAGGATATTTGAGAGTACTTTTATTAAATAATTCTCAAGCTCCTTTAGGAATTAAATAATAATAATAGTAATAATAATAATAAGACTCCTCTTATTAATTTATATTTAATATTTCCAAAATATTAAATAATAATTATTAAGCTATTTAATTTATTCTATCACCATAGATTAAATTAAATATACTTAATTTATTATTACGATTATGTCATTAACTTCTTAAATAATTATTCTTCCTTTTATGGTATGACCCTTTAGGTTCTCCATATTAAACCGGTTGTGAATAAATCAATTAGAACAATTCTAATCTTATTTAAATAAATAAATTAAATAATTAATTTATTTAAATAAATAATATTTTTTCTACAATAGGGATAAGCCTCCCTAGCGATTAACGACTTTCCAGATAATATAGATTTTAACTTTAATCATAAAAGAACCTTTGAGTAAATAGTTACCGTACAATTCAATCCTTTCACCATACAATGTCCCAATTAAATATAAGACATGGAATTTCTGTCAAGTCTCATTTTATTTAATTATATGTATTTTGATTCTTAAATGCACAACTCCAAATAATACAAATTAGAAACTCCTTTTTAATTTCATTCTGCCTTGGCCAAAAATTACTGGGTTGTTATTTATCGAATCACATAGGACATTTCTCTTCTTTTACTAGAAGTGGTAGATTCTTTATTGATCATACATTATCTCTATGTACAACTTATTATACCCAAGAATACCCTTTGATATACCCTAAGGGTCTTAAGGAATAAGTCAAAGTATAACTCATCATACACAAGATACTATGATGATCTCAAGTCCAATGATCACTTGTACTACTATCACTACAGGAATTCCTATTAACAGGCAAGTAAAGCTCCATTAGGTATTCCTTAGCGAACCACGTTCAGTGAACTTATTCTCTAATAAGCACCTACATACTTACTTTAGTGTCTCCACATAAATGATCATGAGATCAATCATCCTCATCCAATGAGCAAGCAACGTATGTACCAATCTATCCGAATTCACTAATCCCCAATTTAGTAATCTAACGATTGGGAACTATTTTAGTTTTAAGCTTTCTAAGAATTTAGATCTCATTAGAATGATCATCATCATTATTCTAAAAGCATTTCTTAAAACTATAGGTTTATCACATATTATAAAACAGCATCATGTAGATAATTAAAAGCCTTTAATAAATTAATACTTTTTATTAATAAATGAATAAGATTGTTACAAAGTATATGCTTTATCATCAAACATGATTGGCTTGTGTGCATACTACTTTCAATCTCCCACTTGCACTAAAGCCAATCGTCATGGTATCTCATACCCTTCTTCTTTAAGTGACGATTATCCTGTTGTTGGATAAGCTTTAGTTAATGGATATGCAATGTTGTTCTTGAGAGTCCACTATCTCTATAGTGATTTCTCATCTTTCAATTATTCTTATAATCAAATGAAAGTGCCACAACACATGTTTAGATCCAAGATGAGACTTAGGAATAATTCCTAGTTCTGTAATGAACTTTTATCCAAACAATCAACTTGCAGGTTCATTTACAGCTATATACTTTGTCTTTATCACTAAACCAGCAACTCTTTGCTGTTTGGAACTTTTTCAATTCACTGCACCACTGTTCAAGGTAACGCTTTACCTTAAAGTGGATTTTCTATCGTCTTGGTCTGTTTAAAAAACTTGAGTCTGTTAAGCCCTCTAGTTTTAATTTAGACCCACCATAAATATGATCATATCTTTAGTACCGGTTAAGTACTTTAAGATATTTTTCACTGACTCACAATGAACTTCTCCATAATATGACCGATCATCATCAGGTCTCGTATATTTCATTGTATACATGATTGTCACTCATGCAATCTCTCTTTTATGAGGCTATGGGGACTATTAAGATAGATACACTCCATGGCTCATCAACATGAGACAACTCTTGGAGTTTTCCATGCTAAACAACTTTATCATCAAATGAATATACGTTCCTTGGGTTAAGTTGAGCATCCTCTTGAATCTATCTATATAGATTTGTATCCCAAATTAAGATACTTTTCCCAAATCATTCATGAAGGAATGTTTAGACAACTTTATCTTTACTGATTGTAGCATTAGTATGTCATTACTTATCCATAGTATATCAACATATAATACTAGGAATGTCATGACGCTCCTACTGACCTTTTGTACACACTAGGTTCATTCTTGTTTTTGATAAAATCAAACACTTTTGATTATCTCATCAAAATGAATGTCCCATTTTTGAGAAGCTTGCTTCAATCCATTTCTCTGAGTGTCTACAACTTTTACCTCATCGTATGTAATTGGATCATCATCTTCTATGATGCGTACCTCATCATCATCATCTATGATGCGTACCTCATCATCATCATCTATGATGAATCCATACCTCCCAAGTATCTTCGGTACTATTCTAGATTTACGATTCGGTTGTGGTACAATAGGTCTATCTATAGGTTCCTCTTATTTAACTTATAGTATTTTGTGGTTCTTGAACTCTTCAAGATCTATTATCCTCCCACTAGCCCCTTCAATGATAAACATCTTTATCTTAGAAGGCATCGTATTTTTCGCAACAAACACCTTTTGCTAAGTAAGATTATAGAACATATACCCTAAACTTACTTTAGGATGTCCCACAAATCTGTACTTATCAAATTGTATCCCAAACTTATCCTTTTGAAACCTGTTCACATAAGTTTGCCAACCCCTTATATTAACATACTTAAGATTAGAAATCCTCCCTATCCATAACTTTTATGGAGTCTTGGGGCCGGATTTTGAGGTTACCTTTTTTATAGATATGCAGCCATTTCTAGAGTATTACCCTAGAGGGACACTGGAATATCGGTAAAATCATTATGGACCGCACCATGTCCAACAAGGTATAATTTTTTCTTTCAGATACATCAATCAATTATTGCGTATTAGGACTATTGTGAGAAAACCATTTGAGATGATGTAGAAACTTATTGCACAAGTATTCCTTTCTCGATCTAATCAAAGAATCTTAATACTTTTCAAATTAGTTTCATATTTGAATTCTTTGAACCATTCAAATAATTCATACAAACATTCAACTCTTTGAATGATCATCTCCTTTTCTTATACTAATTTGTTCAATATGAAAAATTATTTTCACGTAAGTCAAGTATAATAAATCTATTAAGTAATATTCTAGTTCTATACAAAATATTATTATTATAAATAGAATAACAATTATTCTTAAATATAATACCAAAGATTTCATTGTCCAACAATAAAATGGAAATAATGTTTCCAACAAGAACTGGAATACCATAACAACTTATTGACTTAATAGACTTGCCCGTAGGTTGTGCTAAACTATAAGTTCCTATGGCGGATGCAGCAACCTTTGCTTCATTTCCACACATAGGATTACTTGTCTCTTGTTTAGCTTTCTACTTCTGCTTGGTCCCTTTATAAATCTATATTTATGATAACCAAAGCCGGTATCTAATACCCAAGTAGAACCTTGACTTAAAGAAAAATTTATTTTTAACCATGAACAAAATTGTATTTGTAACCGAAACTTCACTAAGCTTCTTCTGGTTAGCCTCTGCAAAATGCTTCTTGCAGTTTCTTTCCAGTGTCCATCCTTATTGCAGTGGAAGTAAACTTATTTGCTATCTATATCAGTTTTGTTCTTATTATCCTTTATTTTTTGTCTTTCCATTTATCTTCTTAGAATCATTCTTCTTTTCAGAAGATCCTTTGGCCCCTACTAGTAGGACTTGGTCTTTCTTGGTGGAAAGTGACTCAGCATTTTCAACATGTTAAGAAAATCAACGAGGCTGATATCTAGCTTGTTCATATGAAAAATTCACAAAAATTGTGAAAGGAGTCCGGGAGTGAGTGCAAGATCAAATCTTGGCTCAACTCTCCATCCATGACAAAACCTGTTATCCTAATTGATCAATCAAATTGATTATGTTAAGGACTTTTATCTGTACTGTAGTGTCATCGGTCATTCTAGATTGGAAGAGCTCCTTAGATATCTAATATCTATCAGTCCTACTTTCCTCACCATCAACTACTTAATGTGTAGGAATATAGTAAGAGCATCCATAGTTTCATGCTGACGCTGAAGCTCGTTACTCATGGATGCGAGCATGATGCATTGAGCCAACTGTGCATCATCTTGCCACTTTCTAAAAGTAGCAATCTCTTTCTCAGAGGCATTGTCTGCAACCATTGCAAGGATAGGCGTATTAAGGACATAAGATAGTTTTTCAGCCATGAGAACTATTCTTAAATTCCTTAACCAATCCGTTTAATTCGGTCCAGTTAAATAGCATCTAATATGCTTCGCAGTGATAGTAATTTAGACATTGTAAAATTCTGTAAATGAATTTGTAACTAACAATATTTTAGCATACATTCTATTATTAATTACCAAAATAAATTAGGTCTTATTTTAAATTGGTATCTCCCACTATTTTCTTCAAACTATATTACCCTCATTTATATAGTTCGGCAAAATCTAATTTAAAATTTGCTAGTGAGAATAAGGATCTCATTTCAAATGCATATAGCATTGTGTGTGCACAACAAACTATATATAAATAAATAGGTAGACAACTCTTGTCAATTATATCAACTATGTAACTCCTTATATTTTGTCTCTTAAATCATAATGGTCAAGTGTGTGCACATCCGAACTAAAATGGTTTAAGTTAAGTCAGACCCAGCATTTCCATATAAGTGAAGAGAAAACTACAGCCCTTATGTGTGCACAACAAAGCAGTAATATTCAATTCCTTATAAACATCGTATGTAATAAAAATAATATCTTAAATATTTAATACTTGCCTTGTGTGTGCACAACAAACTCATATTAAATATTCAATACTCTATTATTTCTATCATGCTAGAAGGCGACGTTCCAAATATCTTTGAACGTTACAACTTAATATAAAATATTTGAGGGATTTGTTATTAATTTGTCTCATCTTGTTTAGCGCGCATGCACATATATATATAAAATACGCGTCATATTAATTAACATGCGAAGCATGTTTGCATAATATATAATATATATAGTATAAGCATGCACATATAGAATACTATATTCTACTTGGATTGATTTGGATTGATTATGAATTTTTATTCTAGTTTGATTCACTAGAGCCACCAAGTGAACCAAAAGGTCAAACCTTAGGGGTGCAAGAATTAATATTTAAATAAAACTATTACATTTAAACCCGGGCTTCATTACAAACGGTTCTTCAAGCGCTCTTTGCCCCTTGATATCTAATTCTTCAAAATTAATTTAACTATTCCTATTACAAAACTATTTTAAAATAAATAGAAACCTTGATCAGCAGTTAAGGGGAAGTACATAGGAGAGAGTTAGAATTTACATTAAGAAAAATTAGAGAAGACGATGTACGCAGACCTCATTTAATAAAACCCAAACATTCATGCATCCAACTAAAATAAAATCAAATCGCATTGGTCAATAGTCCATAATCAATCTCATTTATTATCACACACATCACCATATGCATCAATAAATAACATTCATCTCATGAATAATAAACATTCAATATATATATATATATATATATATATATATATATATATATATTGATATCATTTAATGGGCAAATTTAGTTAGTATAAAATCTAATTTTGAATCAAAATAAACTCCTTTATTTTAATCCAAATTTAAATCAAAATAAACCTCTTTTATTTTAATTTATCCTATTTTGAATAAAATAAATTATTTTAATTTAATCAAAATAAACTCATTTATTTTAATTAATTATGGAATCCAATTCCAAGTATAAAAAAATCATTTATTAAAAGAAACACGGATTCTCTTTCCTATTCACAAATAAACTCTTTATTTTAAATAATATAAAATCTTATTCCATATCTAAATAAACTCCTTTATTTAAGGAAATACGGATTCTCTTTCATATTCACAAATAAACTCATTTATTTTAAATAATATGAAATCTTATTTCGTATATAAATAAACTCCTTTATTTAAGGAAAGACTGATTCTTTTTCCTATTCACAAATAAACTCTTTTATTTTAAATAATGTAAAATCTTATTTCATATCTAAATAAACTCCTTTATTTAAGAAAACATAGAATACAATTTTAAGTCTAATTAGTTATCATGGAATCCAATTCTAACTCTAATTAATTAGTATGAAATTTAATTTTAAAATTAAAATAAACTTTTTATTTTAATCATATATATATATATATATATATATATATATATATATATATATATATATATATATATATATATATATATATATAACTATTATAATCTTAAAAATGTTTAGAATCATGTATCACCTGTCCATTCTCACGTGAACATTATACATAGGATGTAATTATACTCATGTCCCTTTATTTCCTTGATTTACGTACTTATGTTATATATATATTATAATAATTTCCGATGGAAATCAGGATTCATGTGTATATATATTTTCCTGTTAACAGTGTACAGTATATATATATATATATATATATATATATATATATATATATATATATACTCATCCAACCGTCCAACGTTAACACTTAACATGCGGAGGTTACTGTTATAGTATATATATATAACAGAAGTTACAGGATGCGGAATTTTTTATTTTTTTTAAGTAAAAATTTTATACAACAAAATTATGCCCAATTAAATTGTTCTAAACACATATCAATATATATATCAAATCAAAATAAATAATAACTCGCACAAATGTTTGGCTCTGATACCACTGTTAGGTTTGTAATATTCATGAATGCAATCAAATTGTATAAAATAAGCGGAAGCATGGAAAAATAGAGTTTTAAAAAATTTACAAACCATATATCCGGATCATCCTTTATGCACAATTATTAATTAAACGAAAAGAAGAAGAATAAGAATTATACCCTTGAAGATTCGAGCTTCCTCAGGTACAAGTTCACCTCCAATCCTTTTCGCGTTCAACTTGAATCCACCGGGTTTGGTTTCTTCCTTTGATCAACGTTATTCACCCAAGTATTTGGCCTCTATAGGTGATCCACCAAGAAAGAAGAAATATTCAAGAAGAAGGGTGGTTGGCTAAACCCTAGTTTCCTATCTCTATAGAAAATGAGCATACTCTCCAACAATTAGAATCACGTCTGTTGTGAAAAAGTCAACAACAACTCTACACCCATAATAAGACTCCTCTTATTTATAGATGAAGGCAACCCTCCTTAACAATTAAGGAATTAGGTTTTATTTTAATTAATTAAATTCCTTTAATTAATTAGGCTCCCAATCTTATTAGGAATAATTAATTAAACTCTTTTAATTAATTAGCCTCCTAATCTTATTAGGATATTTAAAAGTACTTTTATTAATTAATTTCTAAACTCCTTTAGGAATTAAATAATAATAATAGTAATAATGATAATAAGACTCCTCTTATTAATTTATATTTAATATTTCTAAAATATTAAATAATAATTATTAAGCTATTTAATTTATTCTATCACCATAGATTAAATTAAATATACTTAACTTATTATTACGATTATGTCATTAACTTCTTAAATAATTATTCTTCCTTTTATGGTGTGACACTTTAGGTTCTCCATATGAAACTGGTTGTGAATAAATCAATTAGAACAATTCTAATCTTATTTAAATAAATAAATTAAACAATTAATTTATTTAAATAAATAATATTTATTCTACAATAGGGATAAGCCTCCCTAGCGATTAACGACTTTCCAAATCATATGAATTTTAACATTAATCATAAAAGAACTTTTGAGTAAATAGTTACCGTATAATTCAATCATTCCACCATACAATGTCCCAATTAAATATAAGACATGGAATTTCTGTCAAGTTTCATTTTATTTAATTATATGTATTTCGATTCTTAAATGCACAACTCCAAATAATACAAATTAGAAACTCCTTTCTAATTCTATTCTGCCTTAGCCAAGGACTACTGGGTTGTTATTTATCGAATCACATAGGATATTTCTCTTCATTTATTAGAAGTGATAGATTCTTTATTGATCATACATTATCTCTATCTACAACTTATTATACCCAAGCATACCCTTTGATATATCCTAAGGGTCTTAAGAAATAAGTCAAAGTATAACTCATCATACACAAGATACTATGATGATCTCAAGTCCAAGGATCACTTGTACTACTATCACTACAGGAATTCCTATTAACAGGCAAGTAAAGCTCCATTAGGTATTCCTTAGCGAACCACGTTCAGTGAACTTATTCTCTAATAAGCACCTACATACTTACTTTAGTGTATCCAAAAAAAATGATCATGAGATCAATCATCCTCATCCAATGAGCAAGCAACGTATGTACCAATCTATCCGGATTTACTAATCCCCAATTTAGTAATTCAACGACTGGAAACTATTTTAGTTTTAATCTTTCTAAGAATTTAGATCTCATTAGAATGATCATCATCATTACTCTAAAAGCATTGCTTAAAACTATAGGTTTATCACATATTATAAAACAGCATCATATAGATAATTAAAAGCCTTTAATAAATTAATATTTTTTATTAATAAATGAATAAGATTGTTACAAAGTATATGCTTTATCATCAAACATGATTGGCTTGTATGCATACTATTTTCAGGAAATAGCAATCCATTAGATGAGTCAAATAGAGAATGAATTCTACTATCTTTTAAGATTTAAAAGTCAATCATCAATATTTTATCCCTGTAACATCAATCAATATACATCTTGAATCAAATATTCATCTTTGCACTACAGGCAAAAGATATTCATTTGTATCACCAGTTGGTCATGTTCATCTCAACACATGTACATCTTAGCACTACGGGCCAAAGATATTCATCAGGAAATCATTCATCTTTGCACTACAGGCCAAAGATATTCAGTAATATCATCATTTAGGACAGAGGATGATGAAAAATATTTTTAAAAAATAAATCTAGTGAAATAAAAGGACAAAAATTAAGGATTCGTACTTTAAACAATTTGAGTTCAAAAATACTTCTTAATAAACCATAGTGGAGTAAAATTTAAGAATGAAGATCAAAACATGGATACAATCAAAGATAGTACCCATAATAGACATCTTGGACAAAGAACGAAAATTTAATTTTTATGTGAATAGTGTCATATTCGTGAATAGTGTCGTATACATGAATAGTAACTCATACACAAAAAAGTAGAAATTTCACAAGAAAAATCATCATACTTCGTGAATAGTATTCGTGAATAATAACTCGTAAATAGTAACTTATGAATAGTAACTCATGAATAGTAACTCGTGAATAGTAACTCCGACATGAAAAGGTAAAAATTTCATAATAAAATTCATACCAATATTCCGGTATAATGATATTGAAAGAAATAATATCATTTACGAAGAAAATAGCATCTCTTACCTCAAAAGAATAGTACTTCTGGCTGGAATATCAAATATAACGCTGAAAAGAACTTGCACCGTATAGCAACACTCAAAGTATCAAAATACTCACGAAAATACGCTCGATAATATAGAGAGAGAAAACTTCAGTTTCTGGTGTGATTTTTAATTCTAACCTAAGCACCCTATTTATAGGAAAATGCTTAGAACACCAAAGCAGAAAATTTAATAAAATATTAATATATTAAAAAAAATTATGCCCACCTTAGAAAATCTGAATTCAGCATGTTTACCACTCATGTGGGGCCCACCCAATTTCAAAAAACATTTTTCTTAAAATAAATATTTTAAACTCCAAAAATTAATTATTCTGGAACTTCAATAATTCATAATAAATAGTCATTTTATCAAAAAAATTTGAATCTTATGTCCATTCCATAGGAAATTCAATTCTCTACAACTTTGTAAGTTTAAGTTTTTCCAAATTCTAAGCAAAAATTGACCGAAATTCACATACAGATAATTTTAAAGGCTATAATCAAATTTCAGTCAAAAAAAATGGAGTCCGCTAACATGTTTGACATGTTTTTAGCATTTATTGTAATAAAAATACTCTTCTTTCTCATTTATTCATATATCACACATTCATTATAAAAATATCATCGTTATTATATTTTTATATTAGTACATTATACATTTATAATGTAATATAATAATGTAGATAAAATATCAATTTTTAACAATTGTCACTTTTCTAAAAATTCTTCTATTCCGATAAAATACTGATAAAACACATCAACATTAATTCTTTCATTTATATCCACTTAAAATAAATATTTTCTTATCATTTTTATCAATAATTAATTATTCACAAATAATATTACAGAATCACAATAATGACAACCAGGTCGTTCCCAAGAAAGAAGGGGGCTTTTCGATAAAAATTTCTCCTTACTGGCGAGCAATTAGATGACCAAACCCCTTTGCTAGACAGAACTTCCTTAGACATTGCCAATAATGATATCTAATAATATTATTCAATTAATATAAATTATTGATCTGATAATGAGAAATACTGTGCAGTGACAATTATTGAAACAACAATAACATAAAATATCAACGTAAAAATTATTGAATCAATAAAATAAAATATTAAACAGTAATTACTATAACAATTATTGAGTAGTGCCTTCTTACGTAAGAATTAATAATCTAAAAATACTGTGCAATACGGTGTGCTACTATGCAACAACCCGTATTACTTTACTTTATCCACCGGGTATTCCAACAGTTTTAACGGTAATAACTATTCCGTTATTTACAAAAAAACTCATACTTATCGTTTTTTTCATCCGAAAATTATTCTGTTATGGGACTCACAAATGGCTGCGCCGTCGTACGAATATTCTACGACCAAACGAATATTCCCCGACAGCAATGAGTATTTTATAACCACTTACGTATTTTACAAACTTTACATATATCACCATTAACTTTAACTTTTTATCAATTTAATCATTTACTGAATAATAATTATAAAAAAAATGAATACTTTTATTTCATAAAATTCGGGGTCTTACAATTATCACACTGAAAACATATTTTATGTTGTGCTTGTTATAGAACCAGCCAAAGGATAATATGAATTTTTTTGGACACGAGGAAATATGTTTTCGGTCAGAAAAATACTTTAAAATTTGTAGGTCATTGTTAGATCTGGAAGGCTTCTTAATCAGTCTTTGCCTTGTATCTTCCTTAACATTGTTTTTTCTTTGGAAATCCACAAAATTTTTGCGAGCCATTTAAGGCAACAAAATTTTTAACGTAGAAGTTATTCAGCTGCAATTTTGTTTTGAATTTCAGGTTATAACCTCAGCGATCTAGTTCAAGAAGCTCAAACCAGGTGGCTGAAGCCGCCAGAAGTGCTCTTTATATTGCAGAATTATGATTCACAGAAGTGCTCACAGATAAGGCCCCTCAAAAACCAACTAGTAACCTTCTAATCTTTATGTCCTAGTGTGCATTTCTTTGAAAATTTACATAGTTGTCTTGTCAGGTATATTTTTTTTATGTTTCAACAGGTGGATCGTTGTTTCTTTTTAACAAGAGGGTCCTTCGATTTTTCCGTAAAGATGGTCATAGTTGGCGTAGGAAGAAGGATGGAAGAACTGTTGGTGAAGCACATGAAAGGCTTAAGGTTCACTTCATTCTTCACATCCAGTACTTTGATCTGCTATTCTCAGGAGTGAATGAAGTTAAAGTTCTTTTGATGCTTAAGTCTTCGTTTTGTGAGCATATACATAAAGTTTGAATAGATATTTAACTTTAGTTACAGCACTACAGCTGCTGTCGAAATCATGATATCCATTTAATTTATTTTTTGTAACTCTTATCTTTCCTCCAATATGGAACACTATGACCACAGATCAGCAACTGGTATGTGTGTGTGATACTTAACTCTGTAATGAATGTAATGACATGACGAGATCTATGACAATTGGACTTTAAAGATCAATTTCTATATTTAACATGGTTTCTTTGTGTGTGGAGGTTAACTGCAACAGGATAGTTCTATGGCATAAGTTCACATCAAATTACTTCTTATGACTGGTATAGTGGTATTATACTCGTATCAAGGCTACCGCAGTACTCTCCAAATCTTAGAAGCACAGCTGTTGTGGACACTTTTTGCTGCTTGTTTCAGAGTAGCTGACCTTATCTAGAATTATCACAATTCCTTGCAGTTTGCAGGTAATACATCTGTTGAGAATATCCTTCTTCCTAAAAATGAAGAACTTGTTTTTCTTTCCTATTATATACACATTTAATTAAATGTTGAAACACTGACAATATGATACCATCATTCTTTATTGCTAAACTGAGATGAAATCACTTTATAAGATATTGATTTTCATTAGTTGTAATTTCAGGCCTTAGTAGAGGCAGCAGGGGAGGTTACACCTTACAGTGTCACATGGTGCAGTGAAGCTACACAGAAAAACTGAAATATTATCTTATTTGTAATTGCTTGAGCTATTAAGCTATTGTATCATCATTTTTTTAATTACATGGGATATGTCCCTTGTAAACATGTAAATTGTGACTATAGTTTTTATATAATGAATTCCAATTATTGTGTTCATCAATTGAGAGCAAACCTAACATTGCAATTTGGAAAATTAAAGATGAAAACAAATTATCAAAATTATAATACTTTTGGTACATATGAACAGTATTCATATGCCTAAATCATCAACTAAGCTACCTAATTAGCTTTAATATATCAAAGCTACAACTAAATCAAGTTAAAAATCTTTGTAGCCAGCATTGGAAGTGCCTTCACCTATTGACCCAAAATTCCATAATGCGCCAAGATTTAGAAGTTCATCTCCCCATATGGATTCTTACAAGTTACAGAAAGAACCATCGATGTTAATTGAGTTCATACATCTGAAATTTATGATCTATGAAAGGTAATATAAATCATTACTCTCTTGTGACAACATATATGCACTCAAGTTAATATTTCCATGATGACTCTCTTGTGTCTTATGAAAAATAGGTGGTTGATTAATAGTCGTATCCAACTCAAATGCCTTAAATAAAAGAAGCATACACGTTCATTATATAAGACAATATTAACTGCATAAAAAAGTTACAATATACAGATATATATATATATATATATATATATATATATATATATATATATATATATATATAACAAAAAAGAAAAATCATACCTTATTCATATTCTTTGTGTTTCTTGATTCACAATTATTTCTACCTTTTTTTGTCCCTTAGTTTAAATTTCTTTGCAACTTCTTCGATCCTACCTACTTTCCTTTTACTAGGACGCCCTTGCATCGGTTCTTTTTTGGTGAAAGTAATTTCTGGCTTTCATTTGGGTCGTTATTTTCAGATTCACTCATGTTTAACTTTTGAGTAGGTCAACTTTTTCCATAAACTACATCCTCCGTATTCCATTCTGATAGGTATATATTTTATTTTGATGATAACGATTATGTTTTAATTAAATATGTAATTATTTAATTAATTTTCCATATTATTTCATTTTAACTATTTTCTATTTTTACTTGAATTAATTTTTATTGACCTTGATAAATTATATGTCAAGTGTTAAATAAATTAATTCATATAATATTCAAGGTAAGGAAACCCTATTTCTTTTTCAAACTAAAGTTGGGCAAAATGTTTCTTTATATACTTCATATAAAATACTTATGTATAAAACCAAATATATATATATATATATATATATATATATATATATATATATATATATATATATATATATATATCAAATGCATTTATTATATATAGTATGCTAGCAGACTTGTGTTGTATCTAAAATGCATGCATGTACTTAATAATATATATAAAATATAACATACACATACACTAAGCATATGTATGATATGTTGGCATGATACCTTAATTATGGGACATCAAAACCGCGTGAGTATGCAGCTGGCAATTTTCTTTTCGATCAAACATTGAACAATAAATACAGCACTTTGAAAAAGGCCCGGGAAAATTTCTAATCTCTCACGCGTAAAAATCTGGACCGTTCAAATCAAAAATGCTTTATCAAAACCGTGCATTCAAAAATTAAATTTTAAAATTACAATTTTACCCCAACTTTAAAAATTCTATAAATAGGGAGTATTTCATTCAGTTGATTTTTACCAATTTAGTGAAAAGAAAATCAAACTCTCCTTGCCTACATTCTCTCAAAAGCTTTATATCTCTTCTTACAAAAGTTCTGAATTTTTAAAGAGAAAAATTGGTCCAAGTATTGAGATAAGTTTAATTTCTGTTGAATTATTTCTTACTTTCATTATATCTATAGATATACAAATACACATTGTTATATACAATTTTATATATCCATATTTCATCTATTTGTCAAATAAAAAGATACTTGGGCGCTGCAAGGTTACGGAGATACACCTCTACGGAGAGAAATTTGAACCGTACGATTCCTTATAGTGTTCAGTAACCTTTTATCGACATTATTTATATAAATATCCTAAAATAGATACGACACTTGATAGCTCAAAACAACACTGAGATACTGCTCCAAAAAGAGTAGTCATCCGAACCAGATTTGAGAATCGTAGTGATCTATTGAAAATATTTATATAAATATCAATTGTGAAAATTATAAATTTTATCATACTTAGACGCCGCAAAGCTACGGAGATACACCTCTACCCAGAGGAATTAGAACCGTACGATTCCTTATAGTACTAAGTGACATTATCTATAAAAGTTCACATAATAGATAAAATATTCTTATATATTATTTAAGTTAAACAAGTAATATTTGTTATATCAGTTTATGCTTAACTGAGATTATTCTTGATAAATATTGTTTAAATTGATTTATTCTTTTCTACAACTATTGATAATTTATAAAGACTAACTAAGGAACAATTCTATATTATCCATAGAAAAACACTCTTTATTTTATAGAATTGTTAATTCTTTATAAAGTACCTTAAAATCTTATATTTGCTTAATTAGAAGCATCAGTGGATATAAACAAAAGTTCTATCTGCTTTAAAAAGGCTTATTGTTGAATATAAAAGCCCTTGAACTTTTATACTGATATATTTGCTCTTAATTTTCTATTTACTTATTTGAGAAGCATTATTCTGTACTTAACTCTTATCAGCTTATTGAAGAAGTACTTTGTTTTAAACTTATTAGTAAACAGAGAAAGAATTAGAGTTAGTTTATTTTGTGTACCTGTGAGAAAGACAAGTAATTCTTCGACCAAGACCAGAGTCTTAGAGAGGTCAGCAGGAAGTTAGGTCTCTAGTGTACTTGTGAGGTGAGGAAGATGTTGTTTCAAGACCAGATCATAGAATATAACTGAACTCAAAAGGTGGTACAACTAGACTTGAGGAAGGAGCGGGGAGCTTGCTGTCCAAGATAGAATAGTTGAATAGTTGGAAGTTTGTCTATAAAACTTTATAAAGGCTTCTCCGCCTGTTGAAGGAGTTTTTTTTACTGATAGTAATAGGATCTCAAGTTCCAAGTAGGGACTTGAGACTAGACGTAGCAACATACCAAGGGGTGTATGTTGTGAACCAGATAAATCTCTGTGCATTGTGATTGAATTTTTATTATGTTGTATGCTAATTACTAAAACTGCAAATTAATTACTAAAAATTCAAAAAGGCCTAAATATAATTTTTAACTGGTAATAATCTATTCAACCCCCTTCTAGATTATTATTGGCCTTTTAATTGGTATCAGAGCGGTGCTCTTTAACTTGTTTGTTGAGTGTATACATGCATACCTAAGAGTAGATCCATGGCCTACAATGCTACTAGTTGTAGGGAAGGACTGTCTATGTCCAGACCTCCACTATTTGATGGTACCAATTTTGCCACCTGGAAAAACAGATTCAAAATCTATGCCAAATCCCAAGGAATCAAAATTTGGTGTGCCATTGAACGAGGTGTACAAATTCCAACCAAAATTGAAGGAGAAAAGACTGTCGAGAAAGACATATATGAATTCACCACTAAAGAAGAAGAGATCATGAATATTGCATCCCGAGCGGAACAAGTACTAACCAGTGCTTTGATTGAAAAAGAATACAAAAGAGTTAGTAACTGTAAAAATGCAAAAGAAATTTGGGAAAAATTGATTGTAACCTATAAAGGTACCAATCACATCAAAGAAACAAGAAAAGATGCTCTAATTCAAGAGTATGAAAGTTTCAAGCTTGAAGAAGGAGAAAAGATCATTGATATGGAAACTCGGTTCTCCAGAATCATTGATGAGCTAGAGGAATTGGGAAAAGCATACACTACAAATGAGAAAAATAGAAGAATTCTCAAAGCCCTTCCATCCATTTGGAAAATGAAGGTTACTGTGACGCCCCCAAAATAGGTATACAACACCCATTCTGAGTCGCCAAATATATGGTACAGAAAGCAAACTACAACTTCAATAATACAATTGTTGTGCAAAATACGACAACACATACTGTGAGTTTAAATACAAATATTGTCTTCTAGACAATATCCACACTTAAATAAGTCCTCAATATAATTATTCAAACACTATTTTACAGAAATAGTGAGGACTGCTAAAACATCTTTCTAGAACCATCACTCCATACCCCGACTAGATCCTGTTATGTTCTCACCTCCTAAGAAGAAAAATGGAACAAAAAGGAAAAGGGTGAGCTCAACTAGCCCAGTAAAAAATATTATGACTAAGATAATATACAATAAATTATCATTAGTATTCAACAGGGAAAAATCTGATAGAATATAATCGACAACAAATTTTAGATCAACAACTGCAGCGGAAACAACAAACCATTACAAGAGTCAAGTAGAGAATGAATTCTACTATCTTCTAAGATTTAAAAGTCCATCATCATTATTTTATCCCTGTAACATCAATTAATAATCATCTTTATCCAAATATTCATCTTTGCACTACAGACCAAAGATATTCATTTGTATCACCTGTCAGTCATGTTCATCTCAACACCTGTTCATCTTTGCACTACAGGCCAAAGATATTCATCAAGTAATCATACATCTTTGCACTACAGGCCAAAGATATTCAGTAATATCATCATTTAGGACTGAGGATGATGAAAAATATCTTAAAGAGAACGAATCCAGTGAGAAAGAAGGACAAATAGTAGGGATTCGTATTACAGTTTATCCAAGATCAATAATACTTCATAATAATCAATTGTGAAGCAGAATTCAAAAATAAAGATCAAAACATAGATACAATCAAAGATAGTAACCATAATAGACATCTTGGACAAAAAGAAAAAATTTAATTTTTCGGTGAATAGTGTCGTATTCGTGAATAGTGTCGTATACGTGAATAGTAACGTATACGTGAATAGTAACCCCGACACAAAAAGTTCTAAATTTGATAAAAAAAACTCATATCAATATTTTAGCATAATGATATTGAAGAAAATAATATCATTTAAGAAGAAAATAATATCCCTTACCTCAAAATATCAGTACTTCTGGTCGGAATACCGGTATAAGGTTGAAAGAAACTTGCTCTGATGAATAAAAACTCTCAAAGTATCTAAATACTCATAAAATACACTCAATAATCTAGAGAGAGAAAGAGAGAAAACTTGTTTCTGGTGTGATTTTCAATTCTAACTTAGCCCTCTATTTATAGGAAAATGTTAGCACGCCAAAGCAGACTTAACCTGCAACCTGATGGCTTTACCTGCTACTATTCCCACCCACCACATTTGAATAAAAATCTCAGCACATTTCTTCACCAACCAAGAGTGGGGCCCACCAATTCTAGAATTTTCCACCAAAATGATTAACTCCTAAAATTCAAAAATTTCTGAACCAGTCATCTCGTAAAATTCATAATAAATCATACGTTCATTTTTAACGGTTCAAAATTTGTGGACATATACTCAACTTATATAGGTATAACATATCCAAAAATTACCACGATCCAATGGTCGGATTAAAAATTATAACCCCCGCAAAATATCTCAAAAACCCTGATTTTTAATACCTCCATTTCGACAAAAATACTGATAAAAACCTCAACATTAACTCCTTCATTTTTAACCACAAAAATATATCCCTCATTTATATCCACATAAAATAAATATTTTCTTATCATATGAATTAATAATTAATTATTCACAAATAATATTACAGAATCACATTTATGACAACCAGGCCGTTCCCAGGAAAGAGAGGGCTTTCCAATAAGAATTTCTCCTTACTGGCGCGCAATTAGATGACCAAACCTCTCCTTAAACAGAACTTTCTAGACATTGCCAATAATGTTATCTAATAATATTATTCAAATAATATGAATTATTGATCTGATAATGAGAAATACTGTGCAGTGACAATTATTGAAACAACAATAATATAAAATATCAATGCAGCAATTATTGAATCAATAAAATAAAATATTGAACAGTAACTACTGTAACAATTATTGAGTAGTGCCTTCTTACGTAAGAATCAATAATTGGTGCAATACCGTGTGCTACTGTATTTTAACCACTGGGTATTCCAACAGTATTAACGGTAACAACTACGCCGTTATTTATAAATAACTTATACTTCTTGTTTTCTTCATCCAATCGCTTTCCGTTATGGGGCCCACACAAGGCTGCGCCGTCGTACGAATATTCCCCGACAGCAAGAATATTCCACGACCAAACGAATATTCCCCGACAAAATGAATAGTTTATAACCACTTGCTTATTTTGAAAAATTTGCACATTTCACCCATAACCAAAGTATTATATCAAATTAACCCCTTATTATTCACAATAATATTTAGAGAAAATTTGATTTTATTCATTAATAAGTTGGGGTCTTACAACCTCCCCTCCTTATGAAATTTCGTCCTCGAAATTGACGTACGTACCTGATGTTTCAAAAAGGTGAGGATACCTCGCTTTCATTTTTGATTCTAACTCCCAGGTCATTTCTTCAATAGCATGGTTTCTCCACAAAACTTTAACTTGTGGTATAACCTTTGTGCGTAGGACATGCTCTTTCCTATCCAAGATCTTAACAGGTACCTCCTCGTACGTTAAATCTTTAGCTATCTCGTCTGGTTCTAACTCAATAATGTGGTTCGGGTCTTTAACATATTTACGAAGCATAGATATGTGAAAAATATTATGAACACGAGACATGCTTGGAGGTAATGCGAGTCTATATGCCACATTTCCTATTCGCTCAAGAATCTCAAATGGACCAACAAATCTTGGATTGAGCTTTCCTCTCTTCCTAAATCTTGTAACTCCCTTCCATGGTGCAACACGTAACAATACATGATCCCCAATATTAAATTCCACGTCCTTCCGATGAAGATCCGCATAACTCTTTTGTCGATCCTGTGTCGTTTGTATACGTTGTAGAATCGTTTGGATTTTCTCTGTAGTAATGCGTACCAACTCTGGTCCCAACAATGTTGCTTCACCCACCTCGTCCCAGCATACTGGAGAACGACATTTTCTTCCATACAACGCCTCGAATGGAGCCACACCTATGCTCGCCTGATAATTGTTGTTGTAGGAGAATTCTACCAATGGTAGGTACTTATCCCAACTTCCTTTGAGATCTAGGACACAAAGTCTTAATAGATCTTCAAGAGTTTGAATAGTCCTCTCTGATTGTCCGTCCGTTTGAGGATGGTATGCCGAACTGAATCGTAAATCCGTGCCCATAGCTTTCTGCAAGCTAACCCAAAATCGTGAAGTGAATCTTGGGTCACGATCCGAAACTATGGATACTGGGATGCCATGCAATCTCACAATCTCGTTCACGTACATACTAGCAAGACGTTCAAGGGAATAAGTCTCACGTATCGGCAAGAAATGAGTGGACTTGTTTAATCTATCAACAATAACCCAAATCGCATCTATGCCTTGAGAAACCTTGGGAAGACCTATAACGAAATCCATAGTAATGTGTTCCCACTTCCATTTCGGAATCTCAAGTGGTTGCAATGGACCTTTTGGCACTTGATGCTCCGCCTTTACACGTTGACAAGTTAAACACCTCGAGATAAACTCTGTGATCTCTCTTTTCATATTGCTCCACCAAAATGTATGTCAAAGATCGCGATACATTTTGGTACTCCCAGGATGGATTGCAAACGGTGTGTTGTGTGCCTCCATCATTATTATATGCTTCAAGTCAAAATCGTTAGGAACACAAAGTATGGAGTTGACTCGAAGTATTTCTTCCTCATCGATTCTTGCTTCTGGAATCGCACCTTCTTGCACTTTCTTCTTCATACGCATCAGCTCTATGTCCGTAGCTTGAGCAGCTTTAACTTTATCGATTAAAGTCGGTTCTACTCGTATATTTGATATCATCATGTGGGTACTTGGAGCCTTCATCTCTATCTCCATCCTTTGCAAGTCATACAAAATGGGCCTTTGTGTTAACAACATTGCACTCGTACCCGCATATGATCTTCTACTCAATGCGTCAGCTACTACGTTTGCTTTTCCAGGATGAAATTGGATGGTATGATCGTAATCTTTCAACAGCTCGAGCCAACGTCGCTGCCGCATGTTGAGTTCCTTTTGGGTGAAGAAATATTTGAGGCTTTTATGATCTGTATAGATCTCCACTTTCTCCCCATACAGGTAGTGTCTCCAGATCTTCAACGCAAAAACGACTGCTGCCAACTCCAAATCATGAGTAGGATAATTCCTCTCATATTCTTTGAGTTATCGCGAGGCATAGGCTATGACTTTCCCATGTTGCATGAGAACACATCCTAACCCTTTGCCTGAAGCATCGCTGTAGATAACAAATCCATCCGAACCAGATGGTATTGTCAGAACAGGTGCCGAAATGAGTCTCCTCTTGAGTTCTTGGAAACTCTTCTCGCATTCCTCACTCCATACGAATTTTGTATCTTTTCGAGTCAGCTGAGTTAACGGAGTAGCGATTCGAGAAAATCCTTCCACAAATCTCCGATAATAACCAGCTAAGCCCAGAAAGCTACGTACTTCGGTTACCGACTTCGGTTGCTCCCAACTTTGTATGGCTTCAATCTTCGCCGGGTCGACAGATACTCCATGTTTTGACACCACGTGCCCAAGGAATGCTACTTCCTCAAGCCAGAACTCGCATTTCTTCAGTTTGGCATATAGCTTATTTTCACGAAGCCTTTGCAGTACCAGCTTCAAATGGCGCTCATGATCTTCACGACTTTTGGAATAGATGAGGATGTCATCAATAAAGACAACAACGAACTGATACAAATATTCTTTGAATACACAGTTCATCATATCCATGAAGGCAGCAGGAGCATTAGTCAATCCAAAAGACATGACTAAGAATTCATAATGCCCGTACCGAGTTCTGAAGGCAGTCTTTGGAATATCCTCAGTTTTAATCTTCAGCTGATGATATCCAGAACGAAGATCGATCTTTGAAAAGAATTGTGCTCCTTGTAACTGGTCAAATAGGTCATCAATGCGAGGTAGCGGATACCTATTCTTGATAGTGACATGATTCAATTCTCGATAGTCGATACAAAGTCGCATACTCTCGTCTTTCTTCTTTACGAATAACACAGGAGCACCCCAAGGAGATGTACTAGGACGAATAAAATCGATGTCCAACAACTCCTGTAGTTGGACTTTTAACTCCTGAAGTTCAATAGGAGCCATTCGATATGGAGTTTTAGAAATGGGCTTTGTACCGGGTTCAAGGTCAATAAAGAATTCAACTTCACGTTCTGGGGGTAGACTAGGAAGTTCTTCAGGAAATACATCGAGAAATTCTCTAACAATAGAAATATTATTCAAATCTGACTTGTCTTTGTTCAAATCCATAACATGGGCTAAGAAAGCTTGACATCCATTTTTCAATAAACGAATAGCTTTGTGGCTTGATATGACAGTGACTGATTTTAGTGGTTTAGTAGTTTGAATTCGTATGACAGGTTGGTTAGGAATATGAAAACTAACAACCTTACAAAAATAATCAATTTTAGCATGATGAGTGGTTAACCAATCAATTCCTAAAATCACATCAAAAGCAAGTATCTTTAAAGAGATAAGATCAACAGGTAATGTGATAGTGCCAACTTGGATCATGGAAGATTTATAAACTGTAGATGTAACGAAGGTTTCACCCAACGGAGTTTCAACAGATAAGTCAAAGTCCAATTTCTCTGGAGTCAAGTTTAAACGTTGAGCACAAGCAGGAGAGATAAAAGAATGGGTAGAACCGGTATTTAGTAAAGTATAAACTTCGCAAGAATTCAAGATTAGCTTACCCGTGATCACCTCGTTCGGGTTTCTCGCGTTTTGGCCAGTCACGACGAACGCTCTTCCAGGAACCGCTGATTTTGACTTATCCGGGACAGCTTTTGGATTCACCATCCCCGCTGAACTTGGTTTTGCTACAGAACACTCTCGAGCTATATGACCCTCCTTTCCACAGTTATAACATACCTTGAATTGTTGTGGGCAGTTTGGGCTGATATGTCCCTCTTTCCTACATTTGTAACATACGACCGGTGGTCGTTCTCCTCCCCTAGAAACAGTTGATGTTTGTGCTGACGTCTTCACGTTATCATTGTTGTACCTTCTTTTCTTGAAATCTCCTTCCGGCTCGCTCCTTCTATTATCACGACCACGATTACCACCAGAGTGGTTACCGCTTTTGTCCGAATGTTTTCCTCTCTACTGCTTTTCATTGCTTCGATGACTGCCGCCACCGGTATGACCCTGGTTGTGGTCCCTCGGTTGCACATACTCATTATCTCGCTCTAATAATTGAGCCATGTTTACAACATCTGAATATAAAGAAAATTTATGAGAAATAAGATATTGTCGAATCTCGGGTTTTAGACCTCTCAGAAACATCCTTGTCATTCGTTCCTCATTTTCGACCAAATGAGGTGCAAACATGGATAACTCTGTAAACTTTGCCTCGTACTGGGACACCGTCATGTTGTTTTGTTCCAGTCTGATAAACTCCACCTCCTTCATATGATGAATACTTTTAGGAAAGTACTTGTCATTGAACAGTTTTTAAAATATTTCCCAAGACATGTTGAGTGCGTCAGGCTGGGTACGCTTCACAGACTCCCACCAGTAGTCTGCCTCACCGCGGAACATAAAGGTGGCGAATGGAACCTTCTGTTCCTCCGTGCATCCCAAGACATTGAATATCTTAGTAATTTGCTTGACCTACGTTTCCGCCATGATCGGATCCGGCTTTCCCTTAAATTCTGGTGGTCCCAATTCTTTGAACTGCTTAGCTGTGACAAATCGCGCGTTGTTATCATTTCCACCTATATTCTGTACACGAGTCTCCCTCGTCTGATTTTGCATGAACTGCAAAAAGCTCCTAAACATTCCATCATTCATCGTTTGTTCGGTAGTGTTGTTTACAGAAGGAATATTGCCTTCCTGTTGCACGTTCCCCTGGGTGGTGATCAAAGGTGTCTCCACGGTCTGATTTACTCCATTATTAACGTTCTCAGCTGCCATTCTTAAATACTGCCATAAAACAAGGGTTAATAGTCATGTCATATATTATTCCTATACTTTGACCGACCAAATAAACACCTAATAAACTTAGTCAGGTCATACTAGCGAAGGAATTCCCCGTCTCTCCCCTCCTAGTTCTTGTCTCACATCTCAGCTAGGGATCATATCCCTAAGCTCTGATACCAACTGTGATGCCCCCAAAATAGGTATACAACACTCATTCTGAGTCGCCAAATACATGGTACAGAAAGCAAACTACAACTTCAATAATACAATTGTCGTGCAAAATACGACAACACATACTGTGAGTTTAAATACAAATATTGTCTTCTAGACAATATCCACACTTAAATAAGTCCTCAATAAAATTATTCAAACACTATTTTACAGAAATAGTGAGGACTGTTAAAACATCTTTCTAGAACCATCACTCCATACCCCGACTAGATCCTGCTATGTTCTCACCTCCTGAGAAGTAAAATGGAACAAAAAGGAAAAGGGTGAGCTCAACTAGCCCAGTAAAAAATATTATGACTAAGATAATATATAACAAATTATCATTAGTATTCAACAGGGAAAAATCTGATAGAATATAATCGACAACAAGTTTTAGATCAACAACTGCAGCGGAAACAACAAACCATTAGAAGAGTCAAGTAGAGAATGAATTCTACTATCTTCTAAGATTTAAAAGTCTATCATCAATATTTTATCCCTGTAACATCAATTAATAATCATCTTTATCCAAATATTCATCTTTGCACTACAGGCCAAAGATATTCATTTGTATCACCTGTCAGTCATGTTCATCTCAACACCTGTTCATCTTTGCACTACAGGCCAAAGATATTCATCAAGTAATCATACATCTTTGCACTACAGGCCAAAGATATTCAGTAATATCATCATTTAGGACTGAGGATGATGAAAAATATCTTAAAGAGAACGAATCTAGTGAGATAGAAGGACAAATAGTAGGGATTCGTATAACAGTTTATCCAAGATCAATAATACTTCAAATAATCAATTGTGAAGCAGAATTCAAAAATAAAGATCAAAACATGGATACAATCAAAGATAGTAACCATAATAGACATCTTGGACAAAAAGGAAAAAATTTATTTTTCGGTGAATAGTGCCGTATTCGTGAATAGTGTCGTATACGTGAATAGTAACATATACGTGAATAGTAACCCCGACACAAAAAGTTTCAAATTTGATAAAAAAACTCATATCAATATTTTAGCATAATGATATTGAAGAAAATAATATCATTTAAGAAGAAAATAATATCCCTTACCTCAAAATATCAGTACTTCTGGTCGGAATACCGGTATAAGGTTGAAAGAAACTTGCTCTGATGAATAGAAACTCTCAAAGTATCTAAATACTCACAAAATACACTCAATAATATAGAGAGAAAAAGAGAGAAAACTTGTTTCTGGTGTGATTTTCAATTCTAACTTAGCCCTCTATTTATAGGAAAATGTTAGCACGCCAAAGCAGACTTAACCTGCAACCTGATGGCTTTACCTGCTACTATTCCCACCCACCACATTTGAATAAAAATCTCAGTACATTTCTTCACCAACCAAGAGCGGGGCCCACCAATTCTAAAATTTTCTACCAAAATGATTAACTCCGAAAATTCAACAATTTCTGAACCAGTCATCTCGTAAAATTCATAATAAATCATACGTTCATTTTTAACGGTTCAAAATTCGTGGACATATACTCAACTTATATATGTATAACATATCCAAAAATTACCACGATCCAACGGTCGGATTAAAAATTATAACCCCCGCAAAATATCTCAAAAATCCTGATTTTTAATACCTCCATTTCGACAAAAATACTGATAAAAACCTCAACATTAACTCCTTCATTTTTAACCACAAAAATATATCCCTCATTTATATCCACATAAAATAAATATTTTCTTATCATATGAATCAATAATTAATTATTCACAAATAATATTACAGAATCACATTTATGACAACCGGGCCGTTCCCAGGAAAGAGGGACATTCCAATAAGAATTTCTCCTTACTGGCGCGCAATTAGATGACCAAACCTCTCCTTAGACAGAACTTTCTAGACATTGCCAATAATGTTATCTAATAATATTATTCAAATAATATGAATTATTGATCTGATAATGGGAAATACTGTGCAGTGACAATTATTGAAACAACAATAATATAAAATATCAATGCAGCAATTATTGAATCAATAAAATAAAATATTGAACAGTAACTACTGTAACAATTATTGTGTAGTGCCTTCTTACGTAAGAATCAATAATTGGTGCAATACCGTGTGCTACTGTATTTTAACCACCGGGTATTCCAACAGTATTAACGGTAACAACTACGCCGTTATTTATAAACAACTTATACTTGTCGTTTTCTTCATCCAATCGCTTTCCGTTATGGGGCCCACACAAGGCTGCGCCGTCGTACGAATATTCCACGACCAAATGAATATTCCCCGACAAAATGAATATTTTATAACCACTTGCTTATTTTGCAAAATTTGCACATTTCACCCATAACCAAAGTATTTTATCAAATTAACCCCTTATTATTCACAATAATATTTAGAGAAAATTTGATTTTATTCATTAATAAGTTGGGGTCTTACAGTTACAGCAATAAAAGAAATGCAAGATCTAACCACATATCCTATGGATAATCTCATTAGAAATCTTCATGCCCACGAAGTCGATATGATCGTTGAAAAAGTTGGATTAGACACAGATCTCAAAAAGAAAGGAATAGCCTTCAAAGCTCTTCTGGTGGATCAAGAAAGTGATGTTGAAGAATTAAATGAAGAACTCCTCAGTCTAGACAACAATGAAATTGGTCTACTGTCCAGACAACTAAGGAGAGTAATTCAAAGTAAGGCAAGAAAATATGGCAAAGGTTTCATGAAAACAAACAACAACTTCAACAACTTAAAAGGCAAACAATTTTTCAAACCAAAGACGCAAGGAGGAAATTTCAAAGCAATCAACAACTTCAGAAATACCAACCCAAATGAAAACTCAAACACATGTTTTGAATGCAAGCAACCTAAACACTTCAAAAAGGATTATCCAAAACTAGCCAACAACAAAGTTCTTGTAGCTGAAGAAGGATGGGATCTAAGTGATGAAGAAGAAACTGCCGAACAAACTAAAGAAATTGCCAATCTCTGCTTAATGGCAGACAATGACTCATCACCAAGATCTAAGGTAAATTCTGAACACCAACTGCCTAGCACCTCATTTTCTTCATACACACTAGAAAATATTAATGAAGAACACTATGAACTACAAGAAGCTTATAGTCATTTATATGGAAGTAATGAACTGTTAAAAGAAGAGTTAGAAAGATTAAGAAAAATAAATACAAATCTTGAAATTGAAAATGCTAATTTAATTATCACCAACGAAAGTTTAAATGAAATAAACTTAGAAAATAAAGAAGAATTAGAACAACTTAAGAAAATTAATAAAAATCTTGAAATAGAAAATTCCTCACTTATTATCTCAATTGAAAATCTTGAAATTGAAAATTCAACACTTGTTGTAATCAATGAAGATAATCAAGTACAAGATCAAGCTGAAATTGAAGAAATTAAAAATGAAAATTCATGTTTAAAGTCAGAAATAGGAAATCATAATTACATAATTGAAAACTTAACCAAAGAACGTGAAGATTTAAATAATATAATTTATAAATTTACAAAAGGAAAGGAAAATCTTGATGTCATGTTAAATCAACAAAAATATAGCTTTAATAAAGAAGGCTTAGGATATACCAGTGAAACAAGTAAATCAAAAGATAAAGGATTATATCATATTAAAATTAAAGAAAAAGAAAGTCATATATCTCCCTTCACAAAATGTTCCTATTGTAACAGAAATGGTCATTCTTTTTATATGTGCAATGCTAGAAATGGAAACTATAAAGGAAAAATAATTTGGGTTCCCAAAGGAACATATACTGCACCAACCATCACAAGAAGAGAATTTCACAAATAACATTATCATACTTCTCACAATCCAGTTACTCATAGAATGTTTTTCTAAACTAAAATTGATTATCCTATGCCGAGTTTTGTAAAGGAAACTTCAAATGCTCCTTATACAAAATGGAAAACTCACCCTAAGGACCCTTCAATTTAAAGGGTACCAACTTATGAAATTAGTACATATATTGCAGGTATGTCTTGCAGCTGATATGAATAAAAGCAAATGGTATCTTGATAGTGGATGCTCTAGACATATGACTGGAGACAAATCCAAATTAAGAAATATGCAAGCTACAGACTTTGGTGAGGTAACTTTCGGTGATAACAATAAAGGTAAAATAATTGGAGTTGGATGTGTTGGTAACAAACACATAACCATTATCAATGTTCAGTTAGTTACTGGACTCTGGTATAATCTTCTGTCTATTAGTCAACTATATGATAGTGGTTTTAAAATATCCTTTAGTACACATAACTACTCTATTTTTGATCAAACTGGTAAATTAATCTTAGATTGTCCTAGATATCAAAACGTGTATACTTGTGACTTAAATGCATAATCTCACTTAGATAACATATGTCTTGTATCTGCAAATGAGGATCCTTGGCTATGGCATCGTAGACTAGGACACATTAATATGAAACTCATAAATAACATTTCTTCTAAAGAACATGTCCGTGGTCTTTCTAAATTAAAATTTTTTAAAGACCACACTGTGAAGCTTGCGAATTAGGTAAACAAATTCATGCATCCCATAAACCTAAATTCACAGTGTCAACCTCTCGACCCTTAAAATTGATACACATGGACCTTGTTGGACCTATCCCTAAACACAACATGGGTGGTGCTGCATATATTCTAGTTTTGGTTGATGATTATTCACGATTTACATGGGTTGATTTTCTAAAATTTAAAAATGAGGCTATTAATTCTTTTTCTACTCTATGTAAAAAGATTCAAAATCAACAGGGGGGGTTCTATTATTTATATTCGATCTGATCACAGAAGAGAATTTGACAATTCTGATTTCATTATGTTCTGTGATGAGAACAGTATAAGTCATAACTTCTCTGCTCCTTATACACCTAAGTCAAATGGTGTAGTTGAAAGAAAAAATCGTTCTTTGCAAGAAATGGCGAATACCATGTTAAATGAATACCGTCTTCGAAAGTATTTCTGGGCTGAAGCAGTGGCAACATCATGTTACATATTAAACAGAGTTTTATTAAGACCCGTTTTGCTCAAAACTCCCTATGAGCTCTACTATAAAAGAACTCCAAAAATAAACTATTTTCGTGTTTTTGGGAGCAAATGTTTTATTTTAAACACCAAAGGACACTTATTAAAATTTGATCCTAAATCTGATGAAGGAATATTTCTTTGATACTCTCTTAATAGTAAAGCATACAGAGTTTTCAACAAAAGAAGTCTAGTTGTGGAAGAATCAATGAATGTAAATTTTGATAAAACTCAGCCTCCTCCAAAATATAAAGAACTGACTGATAATGATGTTGTCATTGAAGATATTCTCAGAAATATGGAAGAACCAAAAATAGATAATGCATCTCCACCTATTGGTGAGAATCCCCTTGAAAATCCAAACCCTCAGTTGAATGATTTGCCTAAAGAGTCTCATGTTATTAAAAATCATCCTATAAAAAATGTTATTGGTAATATTGAAAAAGGAGTTATCACTAAAGCACAAGCACATAATCTAGCTGGTCATTTGTCTTTCTTGTCTCAAATTGAGCTTAAATTAATAAAAGATGCCTTACTAGATGAAGACTGGATAATGGCTATGCAAGACGAGCTTGAACAATTCACTAGAAATAAAGTATGGGAATTAGTCTCACAAGCCGAGGATGTTTCAATCATTGGAACTCGATGGGTATTTCGTAATAAACTTGATGAAAATGGAACTGTTGTTCGAAATAAAGCAAGATTAGTTGCACAAGGATATAATCAAATGGAAGGAATTGACTATGATGAAACATATGCTCCTGATGCTAAAATTGAATCTATTCGTATGTTATTAGCATTTGCATGCCATAAGAATTTTAAACTGTTTCGAATGGATGTGAAATCTGCATTCTTAAATGGTATTATAGAAGAGGAAGTTTATGTTAAACAACCTCCTGGATTTGAAGATTTTAGTCATCCTGAATATGTTTATAAATTACATAAAGCTCTATATGGTTTAAAATAGGCCCCCAAAGCTTGGTATGAAAGATTGACTAAATTTTTGTTGAAAATGGCTTTAAATGAGGAACTGTTAATACTACCTTATTTACTAAAAATAAAAATGATGATATTTTGGTAATTCAAATATATGTTGATAATATTATTTTTGGTTCTACTGACATTACTATGTGAAATGATTTTTCTAAAAGTATGAGTAAAGAATTTGAAATGAGTATGATGGGAGAATTAAACTTCTTCCTCGAACTGCAGATCAAACAAGGAGAAAAAGGTATTTATATATCTCAGTCCAAATACTGTAAAGAAATGATCAAGAAATTTGGCTTAGAATCAGCAAAACCTCTTAACACCATATGTCAACAACGGATAAATTAATTATTGATGAAAATGGAAAATCTGTTGACTCAAAGAAATATAAAGGAATGATTGAAAGTCTATTATACATAGCTGCTAGTAGACCTGACATCATGTTTAGTATTTGTAAATGTGCCAGGTTTCAAGCTGATCCTAAAGAATCTCATGTGACCGCAGTGAAAAGGATTTTTCGATATCTTAAAAGAACCACTGAATTGGGTCGATGGTATTCTAAGGATTAACCATTTAATCTCGTATGTTTTTCAGACTCTGACTATGCAGGTCATCATGTCGATCGGAAAAGTACCAGTGGTACCTGCCAATTTCTAGGAGGATGTTTGGTTTCTTGGTTTTCCAAGAAACAAAACTCGATATCTATTTTAACCACCGAAGCTGAATATGTTGCACCTACACAATGTTGTGCTCAAATACTGTGGATGAAACAAACCCTTGCTGATTATAACCTGAAATTTGATTGTGTATCAATTTTATGTGATAATACTAGTACTATAAATCTAAGCAAAAATACTGTCTTGCATGCTAGATCAAAACATATAGACATTAGGCATCATTTTTTACGTGATCATGTTAATAACGGAAGTATTAAGCTAGAACACATTGATACTGAATTAAATATAGCTGATATATTTACTAAACCACTAAGTTCGGAAAGATTCTGCAAATTAAGAATTGAGCTAGGAATGCTAGATATTTCTTCTTAATTTTTTTAAATTCTAATTTATCTGCCATTTAATTATTTTTAATAAACTATATATATTTATAGTATTTTTGATAAATTTCTTTCAAAGTTAATATGTATTTTTTCTATAAATATATATATTTATTTATTTTAACAATATTTAAATGAAAATATTTATATTATTAAGGTAATATATATATATATATATATATATATATATATATATATATATATATATATTTTAAGGATTAAATCTACACCTTTAAGATCATGCAAATCCAAAGGTCAAAATAGCCCCATCCGTGTATCCAATTCAGACTAATCAAATTCAAGCACATAGATCATCATTAGCACCATTCGATCAAAGTAAGGATCTATTTTCAGTCGTTGGATCACAGTCAGTTCAAGAAACACAACTGTTCCTATTCAGATTAAATCTACACCATCCGTTTCATCTCACAACATGTCTCCACCGTTGGATTAATCGGGTGAGTCAAACTATATATATAAATTTTCATTATTTTAATTCATTTTTTGTTTTTCTTTCTCTCTCTTCTCAGTTCTCTCATCCGATTCTCTCTCTCTCTCTCTCTCGCCTCTCTCTCTCTCTCTCTCTCGCCTCTCAATTCGTCTTCTTTGGCTTACCCACTATCGTCTCCTATCTCTCTTCGGCGTCATTCTGTCTCCAATATCGATCCCCTCTTCTTCCTAATCATGATTCTCTACTACAATTTTTCCAAGTCTCAAGATTTTTAGGGCTTCTGTCAAAATGATTTTCTGTCTAGATCTGAGAATACTTGCTTAAAGTTTTTTTTTCTTGCATGTGTTCTTCTGTTCAGGATCTTAAGTTCTGATAAAAATACTCAAAATCGTCTCTGTTTTAGTTTTTCGAAATCTATATATATATTTTTTTGATCAACTATTTTTTAGGGGTTCATCGTCTCTGTCTTAGTTTTCAAAATTTATATATATTTTTTGGTCGGTGAAACCTCTGATTTTTTTTATGTTCATCGTCTTTATTTTTCAAAATCTATATATTTTTTTGATCTGTAGTCGTTTCATTTTTCTTGCTCCATCTCATTCCTACTAAATTTTTAGGGTTTCTATCAACAAACAATTTTCTATTAAGAGATTGGTAGATCTATGCAGAATACGTTCCGTTTTATAGCATAAATCGTATTGATTTTTTAGGGTTTCCACTCAAACTCATAACTGAGTTATTTTTTTTAACTCTTTTGTTAGTTAATATCTCTGCAACTCCTCTGATATTAAAACTTTCCATAATTTTTTTAATTTCTGAACATCAATTACTACCTTGTTCTACCGATGCAAGTCACTTCGTCTACCTTATCAAAATCACGGTAAACTCTGGAGAGCTCTGTTGATATTTTTTTCTTTCTGAAAAGTTTTCTAAACCACCAATTTTTTTTAAAAATAAAATAAAATATAAAAATGCATTTTATTAAAACCAATCACCAATTTTTATGTTCTTCAAATTTTTAACTGACCTTTATTTATTCCGTCATAATAATACAATATATATATATATATATATATATATATATATATATATATATATATATATACTATCTATAAATGTATATCTATATGTCTCTGCATCTTTGTTGGGCTCGTTGCTGCTTTCACTAAGAAATATTTACGAAGCAGAGCTTATCATACTAAAATTGGTATATTATTGATACCAACTCAAGTATAAACTTTCTATCTCTCTGTATATTCTTACTTGTGTGGATACTGATGTCCACTGGATTTATTTTTATCTGTCTTATATATTGTGTGGATACTGAGGTCCACTGGATTAATTGCTTTTCTGTTGTCTACTATTTCTTAAGATTTACTATAAATGTAAAATCTTTCAAATTACCTGCCTCCTTGAAAAACTGTGTTCTGGAATAATAATTTCTTGCCGTGTTTATCAAAATGGTTTTAAATGATACATCCTTCCGGCTTTGGTAATCATTCTTAAGTTTGACTGAAATCTTTTGTTCTCTATGTTCTTCATATGACATGTGGATTTTTTTTAAATGTCCACTCTACATTATTAAATGACAGATTTTTTAAATAGTGTTTATTACTTAAATATTTTTACTGTTTTTCAGGTTTACTTCCTCTCACCTCAGTTTATTAAATGCTTCCTTTACTTGATTACTTGAAGTGTATATTACCTACCTCACATCATCCTTCTTCTCTCTACCTATATATATAAGCTCTTTCAAAAATGTTGCACTTTCATATAACTTCTCTCTTTAGCTTAATCTTTTCCCCTATATTTCCTGTTTCCATAGTTATCATGTCTAACTTATTTTCTTCTAAAAGAAAAAATCTTCCTCTCAATTCGGAGTTGCAATCCAATGTTGTCCCTCATCTTACTACTCCCTCTGCCCAGTCAAAATATCGGTCTATGAGACACAACTTGTGCCCGGGAAATGTCATCACATTTCACATCTTTCCAAAACTATTTGATATTTTCAAAAATGTTGGGTGGGAATTTTTGGTTTCCTTTTATGATAAATCTATTTATCCTAGTCTTATAGCAGAATTTTACGCTCATATGGAGTTTTCACATGACTCATCTGGCTTATTAAAGACCATTACCACTTGCATCCAAGGACAGACTTACATCATAGATGAATTATTTCTTGTTCATTCCCTTCAGTTGCATCCTTCCACTCTTGAATTACCTAGGGTTAATTCATATCTTCATCCATCTGGAATATCTGTAGAAGAATGCATGCTATTCAAGTTTAATTTGTAAGACCCCAACTTTTATAAATAAAGATGAATTTTCTATAAATATCATTTTTGAATATTATGGAGTTAATTTGATATAATGTTATAGTTGTGGGTAATATTTATAAATTTTGCAAAGTAAGCAAGTTGTTATAAAATATTCGTTTGGTCGGAGAATATTCTTTTTGTCGGGGAATATTCGTACGACGGCACAATCATTGGTGGACCCCACAACGGAATTATTGTCGGATGGAGAAAACGACAGAATTATCTTTCTATAAAAATAACGGCGGAAATTTTACCATTGTTACTGTTGAACTACTCGGTAGTAAAAGTACAGTAATACGTGTGGTTGCATAGTAGCACACGGTATTGATTATTAATGCTTATGTGAGAAGTCACTCAGTTTGATTCTATTATTGTCAGTTAATAATATGAATTATTTAGCGATAATGACGTTTTGTTTTATTCGTATTATTAACGTAATAAAACAGAAACATCTTTTTATATAAAACAAAATACTTTATTAAAGTTATTCTATAAATAGAATATATTTTATTTTATTTAAAAGATTTTTCTTTAAATATGGACCGTCAGATTAAAGTAATCAATCTGGACCGTTCATGGATTAGTTACTATGCATTCTATTTTTCTATAAATAGCAGCTCATTCCTTCATTATTTCTTACGAATTCACTGAACTCTAGAGAGAGAAACTATAGAGAGAAACTATAGAGAGAGAGAAGAAGAGTATTCTGCTACTTAACTACTTCCTTACTTCAGCTCTTCTTTAAAACGGTAAGGGGTGTTATTCTTTCTTATTCATGAAGAGAACTGTTATTCCATTTCTTATTATTCTGTTGGAATAACCTGTATATGCGGTCTACCCTATACTTGGTGACATTCTTCTATTATTCTGTTGGAACATCCTGTCTGTGTGTTTTACACCGGACCTGGTTCCGTTTTTATTATTATTCTGTTGGAACATCCTGTCTGTGTGTTTTACACCGGACCTGGTTCCGTCTTTATTATTATTCTGTTGGAATATCCTGTCTGTGTGTTTTACACCGGACCTGGTTCCATTATTTATTATACTGTTCTTTATTATTCTGTCGGAATATCCTGTCTGTGCGTTTACGCCGGACCTGGTTCCATTATTTATTATTCTGTCGGAATATCCTGTCTGTGTGTTTTACACCGGACCTGGTTCCATTATTTATTATATTCTTTATTATTCTGTCGGAATATCCTGTCTGTGCGTTTACGCCGGACCTGGTTCCATTATTTATTATTCTGTCGGAATATCCTGTCTGTGCGTTTACGCCGGACCTGGTTCCATTATTTATTATTCTGTTGGAATAACCTGTTTGTGCGGTCTATCGCATGCATGGTGATTTCTTTTGTTATTCCATTCTTTATTGTACTCAGTTGGTTAAGTTTTGACTTCTATACTCCATGAAATTTGTGAAATATCCTTGATAATTGCGTTTCATCCAGTATCTTTTCATGAAAATATTCTCCTAAGCATTCTTGAATTTTACTCCACAAAGCAGTATCATGTTGACAATTTGGACGTTGTTAATTCTTGGATAAATTAATTCTTGAACTTGTTTTATTGAATTCTTATATCATTGTCATCATCCTCATGTTTATAAAATGTTGAAAGTCATCTGTGGCCTGTAGTGCATAGATGGACTTGGTATGATTATGACCAGGGATTATTCGGTATAATCATGACCGTAATGTTACAAATGATGTGGTAAAAGTCCTCATTGGCCCGTAGTGCATTGATGGACAGTTGTTGGCATGATCATGACCATTAATGAATATACGAATATCCTTGGCCGTAGTGCAGGGGTGATTCGATGATGTGGATTATTTTATTAAGCTGAGTCTCAGCGATCACAGTGTTGGAAAATCTTTTAAATCATAAAAGATAGTAGAGTTTATTTTCTACTTGACTCTTTTAATGGATTGCTTGTTCCGCTACAGTTAAACTTGATGTCTATTATATTTTATCAGTTTAACATTGTTGAAGGCTAATGATAATTTATTCTGCATTATCTTAGTCATAATATTTCTTACTGGGCTAGTTGAGCTCACCCTTTCTTTCACTGTTCTCTTCAGGAAATGAGAACGTAGCTGGGACAAGTCGGGGTACGGAGTGATGGTCCGAATGATAGTATTAGTTAGTAGTCCTCACTATTCTATGTAATGGTGTGTTAATAAATGTAATGAGGACTCCTTTTGAGTATGAATACTCTCTAGAAGATAATATTTGTATTCAAACTCACAGTTTATGTTTTGTCGTATTGTACACGACAGTTGTATTATTAAGTTGTATTTGTATTCTGTACTATGTATCTGACGACCCAAGATGGGTGATGTATACCTAATTTTGGGGGCGTCACAGTTGGTATCAGAGCTTAGGGATATGATCCCTGGCTAAGATGTGAGAATAGAACTAGGAGGGGAGAGACGGGGAATTCCTTCGCTAGTATGACATACCTAAGTTTATTTGCATGGTATTTAATTGGTCGGTCATAATATAAGGATAATATATGACATATCAATTAATTTTTATTTTGTGGCAGTATCTGAAAATGGCATCTGAGAATGTTGAGAATAGCAATGGAGCACAGACGACTGTTGATTCACCACATATCAATAATCAGGATAATGTGCATCAGGAAGGTGACAATCCTCATGCAAACAACAACACTGACCAAATGATGAATGATCAAATGTTCAGAGGCTTTATGCAATTCATGCAACAACAGGTGAAAGCGGCTCCTGTCCACAACGTAGGTGGAAATACTGGAAACTCTCAGGCGGTCACCGCTAAACAGTTTAAGGAGCTGGGACCACCGGAGTTTAAGGGAGAACCCAAACCACTTGTAGCTGAAACATGGATAAAGCAGATCACCAAGATATTTGATGTCTTGGGTTGCTCCGAGGAGCAAAAGGTTCCCTTTGCCGCCTTTATGTTGCGAGGAGAGGCAGATTACTGGTGGGAATCGATAAAGCGTACTCAACCTGCCGCACTGAAGATGTCTTGGGAGAAGTTCCAAGAGCTGTTTAACGACAAATACTTTCCCGAGAGTATTCGTCACATGAAGGAGGTGGAGTTCATCAAATTGGAGCAGAATAATATGACCGTGTCGCAGTACGAGGCAAAATTTGCGGAGTTATCCCGGTTTGCGTCCCACCTGGTGGATAATGAAGAAAGAATGACGCGGATGTTTTTAAGAGGTTTGAAGCCGGAGATACGTCAACATCTTGTTTCTCATAAACTGTGTTTGTATTCAGATGTTGTAAATAGGGCTCAGTTGGTGGAGCGCGATAACGAGACAACGCAACCAAAAGAGAGCAGCCGGCAAAATGATAATACCAGTGAGAGCAGTCATCGAAGCGGTGACAACAAGCGTGGAGGGAATCAACAGGCCAGAAATGGTAACCACTTCGGTGGTAATCAGGGCCAAAACAATAAGAATGGACATTTCAAGAAGAGGAGATTCAACAATGATGGAAAGACGTCAGCACCAGCACCTGTCGTTAAGGAAGGAGAACGACCACCTATCATATGTTTCAAATGCGGAGGGGAGGGGCACATCAGTCCAAACTGCGCGATGCCGTCCAAAGCATGTTATAATTGTGGAAGAGAAGGTCATTTAGCCCGATTTTGTCGTTTACCGAAGACAAATTCAGCTAGGATGGAGGCACCAAAGGCCGTCCCAGAAAAGTCAAAACCGGTTGTGCAAGGGAGAGCGTTTGTTGTGACCTCCCAGAACGCAAGGAACCCGAATGAGGTCATCACGGGTAAGCTTATCATAAACTCTAACGAAGTCTATACTTTATTTGATACCGGTTCAACCCATTCTTTTATTTCTCCTACTTGCGCTCATCGATTAAATTTGATTCCGGAGAAATTAGACTTTGACTTAGCAGTTGAAACTCCATTGGGAGAAACCTTCATTACATCCACGGTTTATAAGTCTTGTTTGGTTCAAGTTGGTACCCACACATTACCTGTCGATCTTATTTCATTAAAAATACTTGCATTTGACGTGATTCTAGGGATTGATTGGTTAACTACTCATCATGCAAAAATTGATTGTTTTCGTAAGGTTGTTAGCTTTCATATTCCTAATCGACCTATTATGCGAATTCAAGCAACCAAACCATTAAAATCAATCGCTGTCATCTCAAGCCATAAAGCTATTCGTTTATTGAAAAACGGATGTCAAGCTTTCTTAGCTCATGTCACAGATCTAAACAAAAATACGTCAGTTTTGAATGATATTTCTATTGTTAATAAATTCCCTGACGTATTCCCTGAAGAACTTCCTGGCCTACCCCCAGAGCGTGAAATTGAATTTTGTATCGACCTTGAACCCGGTACAAAACCCATTTCCAAAGCCCCATATCGAATGGCTCCTATTGAACTTCAGGAGTTAAAGACCCAACTGCAGGAATTGTTAGACATTGGTTTTATTCGTCCTAGTACTTCTCCTTGGGGTGCTCCTGTTCTGTTCGTGAAGAAGAAAGATGGAAGTATGCGACTTTGTATTGATTATCGGGAGTTGAATCATGTCACCATCAAAAACAGGTACCCATTGCCACGTATTGATGACCTGTTTGACCAGTTGCAAGGAGCACAATTCTTTTCAAAGATCGATCTTCGTTCTGGATATCATCAGCTGAAGGTTAGAACTGAGGATATTCCAAAGACGGCTTTTAGAACTCGGTACGGGCATTATGAATTCCTAGTCATGTCCTTTGGATTGACTAATGCTCCTGCTGCCTTCATGGATATGATGAACCGGGTATTCAAGGAATATTTGGATCACTTTGTGGTCGTCTTTATTGATGACATCCTTATTTATTCCAAAAGCCGTGAAGATCATGAGCAACACTTGAGGCTGGTACTCCAAAAGCTTCGTGAATACAAGCTTTATGCCAAGTTGAAGAAATGCGAGTTCTGGCTGGAGGAGGTAGCATTCCTTGGGCACGTAGTATCAAGTCGTGGAATATCGGTTGACCCGGCAAAGATTGAAGCTATTCAAAGCTGGGAGCAACCTAAATCAGTGACCGAGGTACGTAGCTTTCTTGGTTTAGCTGGTTATTATCGGAGATTCGTGGAAGGATTTTCTCGAATCGCTACTCCATTAACTCAGCTGACTCGGAAAGATACAAAGTTTGGTTGGAGCGAAGAATGTGAGCAGAGTTTTCAAGAACTCAAGAGGAGACTCATTTCAGCACCTGTTCTAACAATACCATCTGGCTCGGAGGGATTTGTCATCTACAGTGATGCTTCGAGCAAAGGGTTGGGATGCGTTCTCATGCAACATGGAAAAGTCATAGCCTATGCATCAAGACAACTCAAGGAATATGAGAGGAATTATCCTACTCATGATCTAGAGTTGGCAGCTGTTGTCTTTGCACTTAAAATTTGGAGGCATTACTTGTATGGGGAGAAAGTGGAGATCTTTACGGATCATAAAAGCCTCAAATATTTCTTCACTCAAAAGGAACTCAACATGCGACAACGACGTTGGCTTGAACTGTTGAAAGATTATGATCATACCATTCAATACCATCCTGGAAAAGCGAACGTGGTAGCTGACGCATTGAGTAGAAGATCATATGCGGGTACAAGTGCAATATTAACAACGCAAAGGCCCATTTTGTGTGACTTGCAAAGGATGGAGATAGAGTTAAAGACTCCAGGGACCCATGTGATGATGGCGAATATACGAGTAGAACCGACTTTAATCGATAAAGTTAAAGCTGCTCAAGCTACAGACCTGGAGCTGATGCGTATGAGGAAGAAAGTGCAAGAAGGTGCTATGCCGGAAGCAAGAATCGATGAAGAAGGAATACTTCGAGTCAACTCCAGACTTTGTGTTCCTAACAACCCTGATTTAAAGTATGAAATCATGATGGAGGCGCACAACACACCGTTTGCAATCCATCCTGGAAGTACCAAAATGTATCATGATCTTCGTCATACATTTTGGTGGAGCAATATGAAGAGAGAGATAGCGTTGTTTATCTCAAGGTGTCTAACTTGTCAACGAGTCAAAGCGGAGCATCAAGTACCAAAAGGTCCATTGCAACCACTTGAAATTCCAGAATGGAAGTGGGAGCACATTACCATGGATTTCGTTACCGGTCTTCCTAGGGTTTCTCAAGGTATTGATGCGATTTGGGTCATTGTTGATAGATTGACCAAGTCTGCTCATTTCTTACCGATACGAGAAACTTATACACTTGAACGTCTTGCTCGTATGTACATAAACGAGATTGTAAGACTGCATGGTATGCCAGTATCCATAGTTTCTGATCGAGACCCAAGATTCACTTCACGATTTTGGGTTAGTTTACAAAAAGCTATGGGCACGGAGTTACGATTTAGTTCAGCATATCATCCTCAGACGGACGGACAATCAGAGAGGACTATTCAAACTCTTGAAGATCTATTAAGACTCTGTGTCTTTGACTTCAAGGGAAGTTGGGACAAGTTCTTACCATTGGTGGAGTTTTCCTACAACAACAGTTATCAAGCAAGTATTGGCATGGCTCCATTCGAAGCATTGTATGGAAGAAAATGTCGTTCTCCAGTATGCTGGGATGAGGTGGGCGAAGCAACGTTGTTGGGACCGGAGTTGGTACGTATGACTACAGAAAAGATTCAAACGATCCGACAACGTATAAAAACCTCACAAGATCGACAAAAGAGTTATGCTGATCTTCATCGAAAGGACGTGGAATTTGATGTAGGAGATCATGTGTTCTTACGTGTTGCTCCATGGAAAGGAGTTACGAGATTTGGAAAGAGAGGAAAGCTAAATCCTCGATTCATCGGTCCATTTTTAATCCTCGATCGAGTAGGAACTGTGGCTTATAGACTCGCTTTACCGCCAAGTATGTCTCGTGTTCATAACGTTTTTCACATATCCATGTTACGCAAATATGTGGAAGACCCGAACCACATTATTGAGTTAGAACCGGACGAAATAGCGGAGGATTTGACGTATGAAGAAGTTCCTGTTCAAATCTTGGATAAGAAGGAACATATTCTACGCTCCAAGGTTATACCTCAAGTCAAAGTTTTGTGGAGAAACCACGATGTTGAGGAAATGACTTGGGAGTTAGAATCAGAAATGAAATCAAGGTATCCTTACCTCTTCGACATACCAGGTACGTACCCTAATTTCGAGGGCGAAATTTCATAAGAAGGGGAGGTTGTAAGACCCCAACTTTTATAAATAAAGATGAATTTTCTATAAATATCATTTTTGAATATTATGGAGTTAATTTGATATAATGTTATAGTTGTGGGTAATATTTATAAATTTTGCAAAGTAAGCAAGTTGTTATAAAATATTCGTTTGGTCGGAGAATATTCTTTTTGTCGGGGAATATTCGTACGACGGCACAATCATTGGTGGACCCCACAACGGAATTATTGTCGGATTGAGAAAACGACAGAATTATCTTTCTATAAAAATAACGGCGGAAATTTTACCATTGTTACTGTTGAACTACTCGGTAGTAAAAGTACAGTAATACGTGTGGTTGCATAGTAGCACACGGTATTGATTATTAATGCTTATGTGAGAAGTCACTCAGTTTGATTCAATTATTGTCAGTTAATAATATGAATTATTTAGCGATAATGACGTTTTGTTTTATTCGTATTATTAACGTAATAAAACAGAAACATCTTTTTATATAAAACAAAATACTTTATTAAAGTTATTCTATAAATAGAATATATTTTATTTTATTTAAAAGATTTTTCTTTAAATATGGACCGTCAGATTAAAGTAATCAATCTGGACCGTTCATGGATTAGTTACTATGCATTCTATTTTTCTATAAATAGCAGCTCATTCCTTCATTATTTCTTACGAATTCACTGAACTCTAGAGAGAGAAACTATAGAGAGAAACTATAGAGAGAGAGAAGAAGAGTATTCTGCTACTTAACTACTTCCTTACTTCAGCTCTTCTTTAAAACGGTAAGGGGTGTTATTCTTTCTTATTCATGAAGAGAACTGTTATTCCATTTCTTATTATTCTGTTGGAATAACCTGTATATGCGGTCTACCCTATACTTGGTGACATTCTTCTATTATTCTGTTGGAACATCCTGTCTGTGTGTTTTACACCGGACCTGGTTCCGTTTTTATTATTATTCTGTTGGAACATCCTGTCTGTGTGTTTTACACCGGACCTGGTTCCGTCTTTATTATTATTCTGTCGGAATATCCTGTCTGTGTGTTTTACACCGGACCTGGTTCCATTATTTATTATACTGTTCTTTATTATTCTGTCGGAATATCCTGTCTGTGCGTTTACGCCGGACCTGGTTCCATTATTTATTATTCTGTCGGAATATCCTGTCTGTGTGTTTTACACCGGACCTGGTTCCATTATTTATTATACTGTTCTTTATTATTCTGTCGGAATATCCTGTCTGTGCGTTTACGCCGGACCTGGTTCCATTATTTATTATTCTGTCGGAATATCCTGTCTGTGCGTTTATGCCGGACCTGGTTCCATTATTTATTATTCTGTTGGAATAACCTGCTTGTGCGGTCTATCGCATGCATGGTGATTTTTTTTGTTATTCCATTCTTTATTGTACTCAGTTGGTTAAGTTTTGACTTCTATACTCCATGAAATTTGTGAAATATCCTTGATAATTGCGTTTCATCCAGTATCTATTCATGAAAATATTCTCCTGATCATTCTTGAATTTTACTCCACAAAGTAGTATCATGTTGACAATTTGGACGTTGTTAATTCTTGGATAAATTAATTCTTGAACTTGTTTTATTGAATTCTTATATCATTGTCATCATCCTCATGTTTATATTCTGTTGAAAGTCATCTGTGGCCTGTAGTGCATAGATGGACTTGGTATGATTATGACCAGGGATTATTCGGTGTAATCATGACCGTAATGTTACGAATGATGTGGTAAAAGTCCTCATTGGCCCGTAGTGCATTGATGGACAGTTGTTGGCATGATCATGACCATTAATGAATATACGAATATCCTTGGCCGTAGTGCAGGGGTGATTCGATGATGTGGATTATTTTATTAAGCTGAGTCTCAGCGATCAAAGTGTTGGAAAATCTTTTAAATCATAAAAGATAGTAGAGTTTATTTTCTACTTGACTCTTTTAATGGATTGCTTATTCCGCTACAGTTAAACTTGATGTCTATTATATTTTATCAGTTTAACATTGTTGAAGGCTAATGATAATTTATTCTGCATTATCTTAGTCATAATATTTCTTACTGGGCTAGTTGAGCTCACCCTTTCTTTCACTGTTCTCTTCAGGAAATGAGAACGTAGCTGGGACAAGTCGGGGTACGGAGTGATGGTCCGAATGATAGTATTAGTTAGTAGTCCTCACTATTCTATGTAATGGTGTGTTAATAAATGTAATGAGGACTCTTTTTGAGTATGAATACTCTCTAGAAGATAATATTTGTATTCAAACTCACAGTTTATGTTTTGTCGTATTGTACCCGACAGTTGTATTATTAAGTTGTATTTGTATTCTGTACTATGTATCTGACGACCCAAGATGGGTGATGTATACCTAATTTTGGGGGCGTCACATAATTTGTTTGTGGTCACTGATCAACTGGTACCAGCTCTTTTATTTGACTATCCATGCAAAGTTGGTCTGGAATTTCTAACTGTTGAGTGCCAATTTCTAGGCAAAATTTTAAGAAACAATTTTATGCTTGTATGTGATGATAGAAAAATGTTACATTTTGATCTGGAAATCATCAAAAGTCTGTTAAATGAATGCATGCCCTATAATATGGCATACTTCTTGTTGTCTTCGTTTGAATACTATTTTCAAAACAATTGCCTTGGTTTTGGTCTACTTCTTACACATATCTTCCGCTATTTGAATCTTCCTTTGTCTAATCTTCAATCTCAACTAGTCCCTACCAGCAACATCGTATCACATCTAAATCTGCCACCACGGCCTCTCATCATCTTTAAACCACTTAATCATGAAAATCTTGAAGCCAACATTAACATGGCTACCAAAATCGAATCACTAAATAGTATGAATCAATTTTTGTTGCAAAATCAATCTCTCATGTTAGAAAAATTAGAAGATGTTCAGTTCTCTTTGCACACAATTAAATCTGTGGTTTGCTTGCTCTTGGAGAACAACAACCTATTGATGGATCCCTTCAATGTCAGTACCACTACTGACTTCACTGCTCCTGTTCCCCCACCAGCTGATCCTGAAGGAAACATTCTTGATCTGTCTTATTTCTCTCATCTCGATCTTGAGAAAATCTGACTTTGTACTAACTCAACTAACTATTTGCCTGCCTGTAATCCTTAATCCCTCTCCCCTCTACTGTTTTACATTGTTACTACTACTACTTCCTTTTACTCGACCTATATACACTTTAACTAACTCTCTTTGCAGGATTTCTAACATATTTTCTGCAGGTTCATTTTTTTACCCCGTCATGTTTTATGATGACAAAGGGGGAGAAGAAAAATATGAATGAATTATATAACTGCTATGAATGGATTATATAAACTGCTATGAATGAAGTATATAAACTGCTATGAATGGATTATATAACTGCTATGAATGGATTATATAAACTACTATGATTGAATCTAAACTGTTATAAAGTGTTCATAGGGAGTTTTCTTAAAAATTAAAAATATTTTAATAATTGTCATCATCAAAAAGGGGGAGATTGATAGGTATATATTTTATTTTGATGATAACGATTATGTTTTAATTAAATATGTAATTATTTAATTATTTTTCCATATTATTTCATTTTAACTATTTTCTATTTTTACTTGAATTAATTTTTATTGACCTTGATAAATTATATGTCAAATGTTAAATAAATTAATTCATATAATATTGAAACCCTATTTCTTTTTCAAACTAAAGTTGGGCAAAATGTTTCTTTATATACTTCATATAAAATACTTATGTATAAAACCAAATATATATATATATATATATATATATATATATATATATATATATATATATATCAAATGCATTTATTATAGGCTTAAATATAATTTACTATCTTAAACTATGGCCATATTCCACTTCGATGATCCACCTTTCAATTTTGTCAATTAGGTGATTGAACTATCAATTTTTTTCGATTTCATTCAATTGGGTCTGCCACGTCAGAAATTGCTGACGTGGCATCCTAATAGGCAGCAGGAGTGCTTATGTGTAAAAATATTATATATTTTTAATGAGATCAAATGACAAAAAGGTAAAATAAGAAATAAAACAACTAAAAATTACACAAATAATATAAATTAGTTGTATAATTATTTATTTATAGTTATATAATAATATAAATTATTATATAAATAATATAATAATTATTTTTATTAAAATTAATTATTTTTATAAAAAAAACTGCATTTTTTTAATTTTTTTATTAAAAAAAATTGTGTTTAATATTAATGATAATAATAATAAAAATATTAATGATAATAAAAATAAAAATAAAAGTGCAGTTTTTTTTAATAAAAAAAATAATAATTAAGCAACTAAAAAAAACGCTGTTGCTTTAATTTAAAAAAAAAGCAGTTGGTTGGTTTTTTTTTAATAAAATAATTATTATTCTTAATAAAAATAATTATTAAAAATAATAAAAATAAAACGCAGTTGCTTTATTTTTAAAAAAAACGCAGTTGGTTGGTTTTTTTTTAATAAAATAATTATTATTTTTTTTATTAAAAAAAACTGCACTTTTATTTTTATTTTTATTATCATTAATATTTTTATTTTTATTATCATTAATATTAAACACAATTTTTTTTAATAAAAAATTAAAAAAAAACACAGTTTTTTAATAAAAATAATTATTATATTATTTATATAATAATTTATATTATTTATATAACTATAAATAAATAATTATACAACTAATTTATATTATTTGTGTAATTTTTAGTTGTTTTATTTCTTATTTTACCTTTTTGTCCTTTGATCTCATTAAAAATATATAATATTTTTACACATAAGCACTCCTGCCGCCTATTAGGATGCCACGTCAGCAATTTCTGACGTGGCAGACCCAATTGAATGAAATCGAAAAAAATTGATAGTTCAATCACCTAATTGACAAAATTAAAAGGTGGATCACCGAAGTGGAATATGGCCTATAGTTTAAGATAGTAAATCATATTTAAGCCTTTATTATATATAGTATGCTAGCAGACTTGTGTTGTATCTAAAATGCATGCATGTACTTAATAATATATATAAAATATAACATACACATACACTATGCATATGTATGATATGTTGGCATGATACCTTAATTATGGGACATCAAAATCGCGTGAGTATGCAGCTGGCAATTTTCTTTTCGGTCAAACATTGAACAATAAATACAGCACTTTGAAAAAGTCCCGGGCAAATTTCTAATCTCTCACGCGTAAAAATCTGGACCGTTCAAATAAAAAATGCTTTATCAAAACCGTGCATTCAAAAATTAAATTTTAAAATTACAATTTTACCCCAACTTTAAAAATTCTATAAATAGAGAGTATTTCATTCAGTTGATTTTTGCCAATTTAGTGAAAAGAAAATCAAACTTTCCTTGCCTATATTCTCTCAAAAGCTTTATATCTCTTCTTACAAAAGTTCTGAATTTTTAAAGAGAAAAATTGGTCCAAGTATTGAGATAAGTTTAATTTCTGTTGAATTATTTCTTACTTGCATTATATCTATAGATATACAAATACACATTGTTATACACAATTTTATATATCCATATTTCATCTATTTGTCAAATAAAAAGATACTTGGGCGCCGCAAGGCTACGGAGATGCACCTCTATGGAGAGAAATTCGAACCGTACGATTCCTTATAGTCTTCAGTAACCTTTTATCAACATTATTTATATAAATATCCTAAAATAGATACGACACTTGATAGCTCAAAACAACACTGAGATACTGCTCTAAAAAGTGTAGTCATCCGAACCGGATTTGAGAATCATAGTGATCTATTAAAAATATTTATATAAATATCAATTGTGAAAATTATAAATTTTATCATACTTAGACGCCGCAAGGCTACGGAGATACACCCCTACCAAGAGGAATTAGAACCGTACGATTCTTTATAGTACAAAATGACATTATCTATAAAAGTTCACATAATAGATAAAATATTCTTATATATTATTTGAGTTAAACAAGTAATATTTATTATATCAGTTTATGCTTAACTGAGATTAGTCTTGATAAATATTGTCTAAATTGATTTATTCTTTTCTACAAGTATTGATAATTTATAAAGACTAACTAAGGAACAATTCTATATTATCCATTCTTTATTTTATAGAATTGTTAATTCTTTATAAAGTGCCTTAAAATCTTATATTTGCTTAATTAGAAGCATCAGTGGATCTAAACAAAAGTTCTATCTGCTTTAAAAAGGCTTATTGTTGAATATAAAAGTCCTTAAACTTTTATACTAATATATTTGCTCTTAATTTTCTATCTGCTTATTTGAGAAGCATTATTCTGTACTTAACTCTTATCAGCTTATTGAAGAAGCACTTTGTTGTAAACTTATTAGTAAACAGAGAAAGAATTAGAGTTAGTTTATTTTGTGTACCTGTGAGAAAGACAAGTAATTCTTCGACCAAGACCAAGGTCTTACAGAGGTCAGCAGGAAGTTGGGTCTCTAGTGTAATTGTGTGGTGAGGAAGATGTTGTTGTTTCAAGACCAGATCATAGAATAGAACTGAACTCAAAAGGTGGTACAACTAGACTTAAGGAAGGAGCGGGGAGCTTGCTGTCCAAGATAGAATAGTTGAATAGTTGGAAGTTTGTCTATAAAACTTTGAAAAAGCTTCTTCGCCTGTTGAAGGAGTTTTTATTACTGATAGTAATAGGATCTCAAGTTCCAAGTAGGGACTTGAGACTAGACGTAGCAACATACCAAGGGGTGTATGTTGTGAACCCGATAAATCTCTATGCATTGTGATTGAATTTTTATTATCTTGTATGCTAATTACTAAAACTGCTAATTAATCACTAAAAATTCAAAAAGGCCTAAATATAATTTTTAACTGGTAATAATCTATTCAACCCCCCTTCTAGATTATTATTAACCTTTCACATTCCACCTTTAGTTCAAGAAGCCGATTTACAAGTTAGTCACATCTTTTTTGAGTGTCATATGCAATGTCCGTAACGTCGAAAAAAGTATTGCACACCTTGTCATATCTCTGTCCCGATTCCGTGTATTTCCAAACATTATAAGTGACTTTAGCTTTAGTATGACGTCGCTTTATGTCCTTTCTCTACCTCCTCAAAATGTATTTCGTTGGAACGGTAAATATAAACCTTTCAAAATGAAGTACCTTAACTATATGCTTACATAAGATTCCTCGAAATTTAAACAATTTACAGTTACACTTCACATCAAATTCAAATTCATTTTCCCCTTAAATGAAGCAAACCTTAAAGTTCATAATTTTTGGCTGATCTTTCTTTCCCCAAAGTAATAAAGTTGTTTCACTTCGTAATGAAATATTTTATTATGAGATTCGACAAACCTTGTATCGCAATACATTCCTCCATCCGCCACTTCTGTTTGAAACTCTATAAACTTGGAATTGGTATAAACCTCTTGGAATTGCTTTTCAATGGCGTGATGTGTAACACAAGGTACATTTGAAGTCAAAGAATGAGAGTTCGCTGCTATTTCTTTTTCCACTTTACTCCTTAACGCATTATCATATTGGTCCACAAATTCTTTTAAGGAAGTTTCTGCATTGACAAATCCATCAAAAAAAGCATTCATACTTTCACTTCTTTGTGTCGTAGACATTCCCGCCCAAAAAATATCTTTCACAAAACAAGGGACCCAACGATGCCTTTCATTATACAATCCTTCCAACCACTCATTTTTCTCAAGATTATAATTGTCTATCATTGCCTTCCATTGACATTCAAAATCATCCACACTCAAAGAATCATACACAACGTTATGTAACACAAATTTAATTGATTCATAATGCTCATACCCTTTTAATTTTTTAGGAACCTTCTTCATTATATGACACAAACACCATCGGTGGCGAGAATTGGGAAAAACTATTTCAATCGCATTTTTCATTGCTTTGTCTTGATCGGTGATAATGGCATGTGGAGCTTTTCTAGACATGGAAGAAAGCCACACATCAAACAACCAAACAAAAGTGTTAGTATCTTCATTCGACATAAAGCCACAACCAAGTAGTATGGATTGTCCATGGTGGTTAACTCCAACAAAAGGATTGTTAGTTCCCGGAGGCACAATAGTTATCTAGAAGGGGGGATTGAATAGATATTTAAAATTCTTTTTGTTTTACTTTGTTAGTATTGATAATGATTCACACACAGTGGAATTAAGAATTATTTGTTCTCCCTTTTAGATATAGTGAGTTAATGAGAGTGAGGCAGTTATAACAGTTATAGCAGTTATAGCAAGAATGTAAGAGACACGACAGTTTTAAGTGGTTCAGAGCACTTAAAGCTCCTAGTCCACTCTTCTACTCCTCGAGTAGGAAATTCACTAAGGATATCTTTTACATTTTTTGAATCTCATAGATTCCTTCTAGACAAGCAGTCTAGGCACTTCTTAGTTCACTTTTGAACTCTTCAAGTCCAGCAGACTTAGTTCTTCACAGTTCACTTAGAACTCTTCAAGTCCTTCTGACTTGGGACTTTTTCTTCACTTGATTGGTAGTTGATGAGTTCTTAGTTGGTGCTACTCAGTTGCCATTAAGCACTTGTTCGAAAGAACTGAGTAGCTGAGCAAGCTTTCTTTTTTTCTCAGATCGTAGAGTTGAGCGTTGAGTGTTCTTCAGCATTTTGTTCAATGCTTGCTTAGTTTAATCATCTGTAGATGTTTTGTATATATGTGATCCTTGAAATCTATCCGTTGAATCCATCCGTTGGAGCATTAAATGCGTTTGACATTTCTGAACTTTGATGGAGACTTTTCTGCACATCTTCTGAATTGCATTCTGGCCCACTGACACAGCAGACTGCTTTCTCACCTAACACTTGAAAAGGTGTTTTCCTCTAACCCATGGTCCTTTCCTTAGCTTCTTCAATACGTTTCTTTATTGTATACTAAGTATATCTTTTATGCCATTGGGACTGGTGAGTACTTCAACGTTTATAACTCATTCCATATTTGTTGAGATTTATCTTTAAATAAATGGTCAAGGCTCGATGCTTCTGACACAGGCAGATGATACTCTGCGATTCAGATTGTGGTGTCTTTCCACCTTAGTGCTTAATGAGAACACTACGATTTCTCTTAAGGACTGGCACACTACGATCTTCACTTGCTTATCTTGCAGACTCGATGTTTCTGAGAACACACTACGATCTCTAAGTTGGTTCGGCAAACGTTGGGACCACTCTACGATTTTCGGAGAGGCCCTTCAAGGCAGACATACTACGATCTTCGATGCTCTACGATTCTGCCTTGGCTTCTACAATCTCTTGATCAGCTCGATAGAATGCGTTCTTGTTGATGCCTATCTATTACACCTCAAGATATATATCAACCTAACATCTTTGATCTCTTGATCTATACAGTCATTTACAGAATGATAAACATTAAAAGCTTAGATCAACCTAACAAATTTGATCTATCATTAAGTCTTTGTACATATATTCTTTGAATGACTTTACATATAATCATGAGCATTTACTTTAAACATCAAATCAAAATATGCACTCTCCCAACAATCTCTCCCTATTTGATGTTGACATAACCAAGGAGATTTGTTGTCATGATTATCAATTTCTAGATGCATTTACTAGAAAGTAAATATGACTTAATATTTCAGTGAGCAACTGAAATTTCTAGAGAATAAGCATGAATTTATTGATGTTTGAAGATAGATATTACATTTACGTTCAGTTACATCAATAAGAATTAAATTTCAACTTATCTCTATTTCTTCGGCCTTTTACCTCGTGGAGGATTGGCATACTCCTCAGCTCTTCTTTTCCTGCTGGCTTCGTTTCTCCTGGCTAGATCTTCCAGCTCACTTAGACTTAGTCTTGGATTGTGATCATGCATGTTCATGAATGCAGGATCTCCAATTGGCATTCTTAGGCCAGTGGTAGTCACTTCTTATGAGCTGGGAGTTGGCCCTAGACTCCTTAATGGTTGAGCCATGATAACTGGCTGTTGATCAGATCGTGGAGTCTGATGGCCAGATCGTTGAGTCTGATGGTGAGACTGCCTTGGAGGAGGGCTCCTTGATGATTGAGCTAAAAAAGTACCTCTGCTTCTGCCCTTGTCTTGATCTCATTTCCCTTTATTCTCCCCCTTTATGTCAGCATCAAGGGTTTGAATGTCTTCTAAGAGGAAAGTCATGCCTTGGACAAGCTCATTGAGCTGACTTTGGGTTTGAGCAATGTCTTCTCAATTCTCTTTGATTAGAGCATCAGATCGAGCTTCCCTTCATTGGAGGATGTTCAGGACATTGTCAGTCTGCTTTCCTTGGCTCATGAAATTTTTTTGGAATTCTTTCACTGCATTTTGTAGATTTGTGATGATATCCAACATAAGTTTGTCCTGGGTCTCTTGAGTCGTTTGCAAGAGAAGAATAGGATCCCTGTGTCTCTTAGCAGCTTGAAAGTGGATCTGATCCCGGTCATTTATGCTCTTAATCATCTCTTTGATGATCTCCCTAAGCTTCTTTGTGAGCTCAGAACTTAGGGTGCTTGGGAGAGCATTGGCAACATTGATCATCTTAGTCAGTCTCATTTGAATGAGTTCAGTGTGAGCTTCAAGACTGTCATCTATGTCCTTGGTTACTTTCTTCGATACTTCTGACAACTCAGATTTGGTGGGCAGATCTGAAAGGAGTTCACAGAGTTGTGGATTATTTGGAGGAGGATGAGGTGTTCTTGTGTATTGATCTTGCAAGGTGTATAGAGCAAGATCAAGGTTAAAATATTCATTTGAGGACGAGGAGGGAATATCTGATGGAGGGGCTTGTGTTTGGGGTTCTGGAGTAGGTGGCTCTACGATTTGAGCGTGTGACTCTACGATTGGGCTCGAGTCAGTAATTGTAGAGATGATAGGAGATGGTATTAACACGAAGTTTGGCATATTTGGTTCGTCAGTTACAGAATGTTGGGATTCTGTCACTGGGAATTAATTAAGTAGATTGAGGATCACTTCCAACGATTTTGAGAATTCATAGAATTGACTGAAGAATGATGGTGGACAGTGATTAACTCTGAAAGAGATTGGGATAGATAGTACCTCATGTTCATTCCTTGAAGAAGGACCATTTGTGATTAGCTGTCTGGCAAAGTTGAAGTTACTTGGAAATCCATGGGCTAACACTGAGATTGCAGGATATGCTTTGAAGCTCCAGAACATGTGATCCCAGGAGTTGAGAATTTGAGCTCTATGGAAAGGCATCATGGGTAGATAGGAGAACAACTGATTGTTGGTAGCTCTCTTATACCCATCATAGCCCATAGCTATAATCTCGATCTCATCATCATCTTCTTCTTCTATGTCTTCTCTCGAGGATTCCACTACATCAATGACCTATTTTTGACTTTCTTGCTCTGATGCTCTCTCATTCTCTTCAGGAGCAGCTTCTTCTAACATAGGAATGTCATGAGGCTCCCCCTTAACATGATCTTCCATCTGCATTTCAAATAGCTCCCCCTCAGCTGGAGCATTCTCTAGAGTGAGAAATTCATGTGGCTCCCCCTCAGCTTGAGTAGTGTCCTCTTGTCTTGCTTCGGATAGCCTCTTCTCAGTGGCTATCTTTTTGTCTTCTTCTTTAAGTACTCCTTCATTGACGAGGATGTACTTTTTGACCAATTTTCTTCTTAGTTTCCTAGGCTTAGTCATAGCCTTAGAACTCTCTTCAGCTTCAGCTCTATGTTATTGATCAGTTTGAGAATCTGTTGCATCAACTTCCATGGGAGAGGTGTCCAGTCTGGTCTCTACGATCGGTAGAGACTCTACGATCGAGGGAACAGATGGCCTCTTGGACTTGTGACTATTTTTATTCTTCTTCAGCAGTTGAGAGATGGTAGCTCTGTATTCATCTGCCTTAGCCTGCTGTTCTTTCCTTCTCAAGATCCTCAAAGTTTCAATGTCAGAAAGCTCTTGAGGTATATCAGTGGTTGACCCCTGGGGTTCTTCAGCCATTTGAGCCTTCAGCTTTCTTTTGCCCTTGCTCTTCCCGACTAAGGCAATGGGTTCTTCTTTGTTGATCTCTTCCTCTTCTTTTTCAGTCTCCTTGACAACAGACATGTTTCCTAGAATCCCTGATTCCTTTGCATCACTAGTCCTACCACTGGACTCAGACATCACTCGTACATTCTCTGCTGGATTCCTTTTCCAGTTCTCGAACAGTTGCTGGGTCATTCGTCTGTTCGGATTGATGGACTCTCCTTCATCATCCCCAATCTTATCACCCAGAGCAGACTGTAGGATGATACTTATGAATCGCCCGTAGAGTATCTTTCCAGAGCTCTTTGACTTCTTCGAGCTAAGAATCCACTTCCCAATCCATTCAAGTAGTAGGGCTCCATAGTTAAGTTATATCCCACAACTGATGGCTGTCATGAGCTTAAGATGCACTTCATTTCCAGAGTCATGGCCGGAGCTCTTGCAGCATATGCATTTCCCAACAATGTCTACCAGAAATTCGTACCTTTGGGGGAACTCCTTCTTTTTGTACCCTCTAACATTTGGAGACTTCTTATGATGCATCCTTTTAAGTCCTTCATGGAAATCGATGCCCTCTGTAAACGAAAACCCTTTAGATTTGAAACCTAGGGCTAGGTTTATGTCCTCAGCCTTGAGCTTGATTTCCATGTCCTTGACCCTCGTAGTGATGACGTCGTTCTCGAACGCACCATTTCTGTAGAATTCCTTTATCAGCTTCGGGTAGATCCATGTGCTCGTACCCAGAGCTTCTTCATGACCAGCTCTCTTTATCAGAGACAGAGTTTTGTGAAATTTTGGTTCAGCTGTCTTGAACTCATCAAAACAGAGTCTGTAACCAGAGATGACATTTGAGGCTGCCATTGATTTCTTTGCACTGTGTATAATTGTTTGATCTTTTCTAAAAGTTAGGGTTTCTGCTTGTAGAGAGAGAGATGAGCTTTTTGAACTTCTGATTTCAAAAGACGTTTCCAAACTGTACTTGTAACTTCCCTCTCTCCATTTGCTTAGTGGGGTATGTGTTAAATTCTGCTTGGTTCTACGAATTTGACTGAAGAGGAATGTACTAATTTGCCCTTAGCTCCCTCTGAACTAATGTATCCATTGGGAAGACTGCGATCGTTGAGGTAGTCTTTATGATCGTCGAGTCTGCTTTGCATTCGTCGAGTCTGCTCTGTAGTCGTCGTGTCTACTCTACAATCGTTCAGACTAGCTCTGCATTCGTCGAGTCTGCTCTGCAGTCTTCGTGTCTGCTCTATAATCGTCGAGTCTGAACTGCGATCGTCGTGTCTGCTCTGCAATCGTCGAGTCTGAACTGCGATCGTCGAGTTTGCCCGGGGTCCTTGTGATGAACTTTTGACTCAACATTCTTCTCAGTTTAAGGTAGCTCAGGAAGGGCCAACCTCATAGAGTGAATCAAGGGTTAGGTTTGTTCCTGAGGCGCTTATCAGAGAGATTGCTTTGTTTTGTTGAACTTTATCATCACAAGATGCTCCTTTGTTTTGTTAATGGAGCTCTGCCATCGTTGAGTCTGTACTTCGATCGTTGAGTCTGCACTGCGATCGTTATCTTTTATGTCACTGCAGCTCTACGATCGTGGACTTCCTTTGATCATGTCTACGATTTCGAACATAGCCTTTATATCTGTATGGTTAGCATAAACTCGAGCATATATTTCATGGTTGTAAATTAAGCATGCCAAGCTTACTTATTAACTTGTTAAACCTGGATTCATCTAGAGGCTTTGTAAAGACATTAGCAAGTTGATTTTCAGTAAGGATATATTGTAGAGATATGGTTCCATTTTGCACATGATCCCTAATGAAGTGATACCTTATTTCTATGTGCTTAGTCCTAGAATGCATGACAGGATTATGAGTTATTGCTATAGCACTTGTGTTATCACAGTGAATAGGTATAGATTTGAATTCAAACTCATAGTCTGCAAGCTAGTTTTTCATCCATAGGATCTGAGCACAGCAACTGCCAGCAGCAATGTATTCAGCTTCTGCAGTTGAAGTAGATACTGAGTTTTGCTTCTTGCTAAACCAGGACACAAGTCTGTTTCCTAGCAACTGACAGGTGCCACTGGTACTTTTTCTATCTATTTTGCAACCTGTAAAGTCAACATCTGTATATCCTGTTAGTTCAAATGAGGACTCCTTGGGATACCAATGCCCCAAGTAAGGTGTGCCTTTAAGGTACCTGGAAATCCTTTTTACAGCAGTTAAGCGTGATTCCTTAGGATTAGCTTGAAATCTAGCACATATGCATGTTGTAAACATTATGCCTAGTCTACTGGCAGTTAGATATAGAAAAGAGCCTATCATACCTCTGTATTGAGTTATATCAATACTTTTACCTTTTTTATCTTTGTCAAGCTTGGTTGCAGGAGCAATTGGGGTTTTCATGGGAGAGGCTGATTCCATGTCATACTTCTTAAGTAAGTCTTTAATGTACTTGACTTGGTTTATGAAGATTCCTTCCTCAGTCTGCTTTACTTGTAGTCCAAGAAAGAAGTTCAGCTCACCCATCATGTTTATTTCAAACTTGCTCTGCATAAGCTTAGAGAATCTCTTACATAACTTTTCATTAGTAGATCTAAATATAATGTCATCAACATATATTTGAACTAATAAGACTTTGTCTTTATGCTTTCTAAGAAATAATGTGGTATCTACTCTACCTCTAGGGAACCCATTTTCAATAAGAAAGTTAGTTAGTGTTTCATACCATGCTCTAGGTGTTTGTTTAAGACCATATAAGGCTTTGTCTAATCTATAGACATAATTAGAAAGAGATGGAGTGATGAAACCTGGATGTTGCTCTATATATACTTCTTTTGAAGTTCGCCATTTAGGAATACACTTTTGACATCCATCTGAAAGACTTTGAACTTCATATGAGCAGCAAAGGCAAGGAATATTCTAATGGCTTCTAGTCTGACAACATGTGAAAATGTCTCATCGTAGTCAATGCCTTCTTCCTGAGAGTAACCCTTGGCCACTAGCCTTGCCTTATTCCTGGTTATTACTCCATCTTCATCCATCTTGTTTCTGAAGACCCACTTGGTTCCAATGACCGGATGACTCTTTGGTCTTGGTACCAATATCCATACTTTGCTTCTTTCAAACAGATTAAGTTCTTCCTGCATGGCTTCTATCCAGCTGGAGTCTTCCATAGCATCCTGTAATACCTGAGAATTTTTGCGTATTATTTAAGTGAATATATTAATAGAAATGAATATTTATTTGAATATGAACAATTTCGTGTTATGAAATGAGATAACTCAATTATATTGAGTAATTGAATAATTGAGAAAATGTGGAGTTTGTGGTAAACTCGTTGAAATGCCTTGTGTGGCATAATGCGAAACGAGAAAATCCGATAAACAAATTAAAACGGGAATTAGGAAGATTAATCGTGTCGGCCATGTGATTTCATATAAGTAATCAATATACTCGTAGACTCGTGGTAACACTCTCGTGGAGATCAATTCATGTCATGTATAACAATTTAGCGTTGAAAATTGGCACGGACAGAAATTGCACCAGTCTTGGCACTGTCAGGGCACGGCGCAGCTGCGTCGTCCCAGTAGTACAAACTGACGCAGCTGCGCCATCAATCAGTTTGAGTTAGTGACTTTCTTCTGTAGCATTGAATTGGGGGACATTAATGTTATACGTGTAACATGGGTGAAACCATATGATAGGAGTATATTGCAATAAGGTATGTTATGTCCAACAAAGGAATTATTAAATCATTAATTAGTATTAATTAATTGTGGGAAATGGATTTCTTTGTAATTAATTAATAATATGTGATTATTATTATTTGCAATATACCTATAAATGTAATGAGAATATTATCAATGAATAATGATTATGGAAGTTCATAATTACATTAATTAATTGTTGGATTAATTAATATATGTATTAATTAATTAAGGAAGTGTATGATTTATTTATTAAACATGAGAAGGTAAGTTATTAATATAATAATAATATTATATTCACCGTTATGTGCATATGAGTGCTAATACAACTATACTATATAGTGTAGTGTGACATTGTGTGACTATATATTAAACTATGGTATTTTAAGTGATAATTAATCAAGGAATGAATAAATTTATTTATTTAACATAAATAAGTAAGATATTATATAATAAGGTTATTATATGATTACATGAGTAGTAGAATTAATTATGGAACTACCCGGACAATAATACCTGACTGCATTATTTTATTGCGTATGATTAATGTACATGGACTATATGATGTGAGTGTATATTAATCCCTAAATTCTCCTTATATGGTAACAATTGTACATTAAGACTTCATTGTGGGAATTAAGTAGACCAAAACAAGCCTAGATAACAAGGTTGCTGAGTTTTTCATTTTGTCCCAAAATGAGTGACACAAGTACATGAACAGTAGCTGAGATTGAAGCACGTATCCTCCACAAGGCTAAGTCCTAGATGATCATTGCTAGCTAGGTAGTTGGTATGGAGTGGTTGAGCAACCCTTCATGAACCATTGTACCATTCCATTGCTCCATGAATTCAACCTCAGTGCTAAGTCATTGTCCAGTCCACAATTCTTCTATAAATAGCAGCCATGGTTATCAGTGATGTTGCTTAAAAATTATCGGAGATTTGCTAATTAGGAATTTGGAAGCATACAAGTGATCTTAGAGCTTAGGAGTTCAATTAAGAGCAAGTTCTTTCACAACTCGGAGGTATAATTCCATTACTAGCTTTCTAATTTCAGTTTCTGTAAAACAGAGTTTTGAGTTCTTAAATTTTAAATTCTCAATTTTGTGGAATTGGATGTTAGTATGGTGGAGTAATGTTTATATAGTTGTTATATGGCCTTAAAAGTATGTTTAAACTGATAAATAAGTGTTTGAGAATGATTTCGTGAGTAAATTTTGTGTTTGGGCTAAACAGTTGCCGAGGTTACTGTTTCTGCGCATGAACCAGGCACGGCGCAGCTGCGCCACATTTGAATTGAGGCGCAGTGCAGCTGCGCCGGTTGCTGAACTCAGTTGAGCAATCTGTTTTCAAATCTGATTATTATTAGCTAGTTGTTTTGACTCAAGCTAACATGTAAGCATGTGTATGATGTATATATGGATATGTTAACCTAATGTGAGCATGTTTTCATAGACTTGCATGATTAATGGAGACATATGGTTTAAATGGAGATTTGAACCTTAAGTTTTGAAAACCAACTATGTTAAAGATCATGTTCTACAAATTGTGAACCTAGTAAGCTATACATGACTGATTTTATACATAGATGAACATGTGGTAATGTACATAGTCCTTTTGAGCATGAACAAACTTATTAAGCCTAGTGGTAGAAATGTTTTCAAGGAAAGACTTAGCCTAGTATGCTAACTTGTATGATTTCTACATGATGAATATTCTGACTTTGAAAGCACGTGAATATGACTTGTAAATGCATGAATAAACATTTAGCTTATGTTTATGTGATTAACAAAGAAACATGAACAAGTTGGACTTACTAGTAAGTTTAGAATATAAATATTGTCATGATATCTTGAAGACTAGAATCTGACATTTGTGATCATAGTTAATGACGCTCTTAGACTCACTCATGTAGCATAAACATATATATACCATGCTTGTGTAGTATATTTCAAGAAAAGAATGAACAAAGCCTATTTTTCAACTAAAGCGGTGTTAGTTTCACATATGCATTATGAATACACACAAGCATGCTTAATATGAGTTTTATAACTATCATGTATGTTTAGAAAGCAAGCATGCTAGACTTTGTGGTTTCACGACCTTGAATGACCTTAAATTATTGAAATGATCGAACTTAGAACCATGTTTTGCAAGAAGGGACCTAGATTGATCTGAAAAGCATGTGAAAGCCTTTAACATGAAAAAATATGATTGTGTGTTCAAGCCGAACAGAAACCACAAGGCAGTAGCTGCATCTTGTCTTGGCCAGAGGACGGCGCAGCTGCGCCGGTCCTAGGCTTAGCCATGGCGCAGCTGCGCCAGTCTGGAATTATTGAGTTCTGACTTTTGGATAGTAACTTGCATGGTATTTATAATGCTACATGTGATCTAAAACCTACTGATGTACATATATATGTGTGATGCTTAGTTGTTAAGTTGGTGTTGTATTGAAATGGAAAGTCCATGAGTAGAGAAAGTCTTAACCTTGAGCATTCTTGATTCGCTTATAACTAAATATTTAATTCATGATGACTTACAAACTGATTTTGTACTATATGTGCATACTTGAATCGTGTCGAGCTTGATTAAAGACTGTGTTAGCTAATGAACATTATATACTTATAATGCGCTATAAATAGGATTCAAAAGTATTGAGTTATTAAACGGGGATAAACTACGCGTAAGGCAAGTATCTGAACCCTACTCTTATTGTGCAAGTATATTTGCATTCTTTATTCGACAAATACCGTAAGCTTATTTCTTTGAATACAAGTTATATTGCTTTCTCGTTCAAATGAACCATTATGCTTAAACCCTTGAGAAAAGCTATTATTCATAATGAACTTGGTATTATCCTTGAATATTGTGAAAGAGTCGATGCCATTAGATTCGGCTAGACTAAATGCATGTTTGTAAAACTGTCCAAACCCATTTGTTTGGTGCAGAAATCTTGAAAACTGAGTTGAACAACCCTTATGGTAAGGGGATTGTATGTTGTTGGAAACCTCAACACATAAGTATATTATTACTGTGGTGTTATGCATAGCGTGGAGTATTGTAAGCTGATCCTCTATAATACTTGTTCTTTTGGGTTATCAGTTTAATATTGATGATTCTAGTAGATGTTCAATAGTCCTTAGTGACATCTCAGTATAAATTGTTTATCCAGTCGGATACCTTGATAGTCGTTAAATTCATATATATCAGTTGATTTATATTGAATTGTCGTTCTTATTGTAATAATTATTGATATTCATTACTCATGATATTATTCTGAAACTTTGAACTATCCTAGAAATGACACTTCGATATTTCAAACCCAGTGATATTTTATCCTACACCCTTGTTGTATATTACTTGCTGAGCAATTTATGCTCATCTTTGCTTAATTAAAACCTTTCAGTTAAGGAAGAACAGGGAGGTGTCTCTGGAGCAGACAAGGGCAAAGGCAAGGCTACCGACTAGCTTGTCCCTTTTATGTTTAATCTATTATGTTGTTTTGAGACTATTTCCAGACTATGTTTAAGCTTAAGTAGGATTATGTAATAAGTATTTATTCGATATTATTATGTAATCTATTAAGCACTGTAGATTGCGAGACTTGGGGAAATAATTATAATAAATCATTGTATATTATTCTAAATTAGATCTTTCGTTGCAAATGTATGATTTTAGTTATTATGGTGATTCCATGAGAATGTGACGAACCGAATTCGGGTGACCAAGTGGAGGTCAGAATTTGGGGGCGTCACACATCCTCTATCTTCTTAGGTTCCATTTGTGACAGGAAGCTCAAATAGAAACATTTATTTTGAGTGGCAGCTCTCGTTTTGACTCTTGCACTAGGATCTCCAATGATTAAGTCTTGAGTGTGATCTCTTGTCCATCTATTTCCTATTGGAACATCTGTCCTGATGCCTTCTTATCTGAGATCTTCAAGATCAATTTCTACTTCATGATGTGGAGGTTCGTTGTCTTGTGTGGACCTCTCTACGATCTCATTTCCTTGCTCAAAGATTTCATTTTTTGGGACTACGATCATGGTGTAAGCTCGACGACCTCGTTCGTAGTGTCTGGACTATCGTTCATAGTGTCTTGAGACACTGTTTTGTCCAAGTCTGTTTCATCAAAGATGATGTGGATCGAGACTTCCACACTTAGTGTTTTCTTGTTGAACACTCTATAGGCCTTACTGTCTGTGGCATATCCAAGAAAGATTCATTCGTCTGACTTGGGTTGGAACTTTGTCAGATACTGCTTTCCATTGTTGAGAATGTAGTATGCACAACCGAATACATGGAAGTAGCTGACATTTAGCTTTCTTCCTTTCCACAGTTCGTAGGGTGTCTTCTTAATCGTAGAGTGTATCAGTGATCTATTTTGAGTGTAGCATGCAGTGTTGACAGCTTCTGCCCAGAAGCATTCAAGTAGATGTGTTGCTGTTAGTAGAGTTCTTTCAGCCTCTATCAGTGTTATGTTCTTTCTCTCAGCTACTCCATTTTGTTGAGGGGTTCGTGGA